>PVKZ01002324.1:0-238249 GCA_004027375.1 Macroglossus sobrinus | reverse complement strand
TGAAGAATGATAAAGGTCAGGAGAAGTATGCAATAGGGATGAGCTACAAAGCTAAACAATGGCGATAGAACATTCTGTGGTTTGGCCTCTTCTGAGACCCAGACAGGGCTGAGCTGGAAGACCTTGTGGTCAAGTGCTTCTGAGAACAAGCTGACCTGAAAAGCGAGAGCTTAGTAACAGAGTTATGAGTCTCCCACAGGTAAGTTTTTTTTTTTTCTGGCTTACTACAAAATTTTCTATTTTTTTTTTGGTTTTCTACAGTTTAAAAATGATATAACTAAGTATTAAATTTTTAGTATTTATCTTGCACAGTATTTTCTGAGATTCCTGGGTTTGTGTTTTGTTTTCTATCATTTTTGGAATACTCTTAGTCATTATTACTTAAAATATTTTGCTCTTATTTTGTGCAGATTATACCTGTATAAACTGTCTCACACTTCTTGTTTGCTCTGTTCTGTTTTTTTTTTTTTTTAATTCTTTTAATTTTTTTTGTATTTGAGTTTGGGAAGTTGGTAGTGGCCTATCTTCAAACTCACTAATTCTTTCCTCAGCTGTGTTTAGTTTATAAATATGTCCATCAAAGGGATTCTTCAATTTTGTTACAGTGTTTTTGACTTACATCATTTCCTTTTGATTCTTAAATTTCTATCTCTCTGCTTACATTACCCATCTATTATGTTATGTTGTCTACCTTTTCCTTACAAGCCCTTAACTCACTCATCAAAGTTATTTTAAGTTTTCTGTTCAATAATTTCAACATTTGAGTAATATTTGATGCTGGTCCTAATGATCATTTTGTCTCTTCATATTGTGTTTTTCCCTGCCTTTTGGCATGGCTTATATTTTTTTGTTTTTTAAAATTGGATATTTTGTATTGTGTATAGAAGTAAAGAGGCAAATAGACTGTTAGTGTGAGAATTTATGCTAATTTGTCTGGAAGATGGGTTGTGTTTAATGTGTACTATAGCTATACACGCCAGAGATTATATTTTCTTCTAGTACCTTTGTTTTTGTCTCTCCTCTTGGCTTCCCTAAGTACTTCCCTTCAGAGACTGTCTGGTAGATCTCTCAGATGCAAACCATTGTTTTTATACTGGAGCCCTGTTGATATGGCAGTAAAGTATGGGTGAAAGGGGTTCTAGTATAATATTCTGATTAAATCTCAATCTTTTGATGGACCTGTCCCTTGGGGATGTCATTTTGCAATGTGTTCCTCCAGGGGAAAGGTTTTGTTTGCTTTATTTTTCCTTACTCCCTTCCTTGGATACACTGATCACAATTTATTTTCTTGATATTCTAATTTCTGTTAAATGTGTTTTTCCTCTTTAAGTGAAGCAGAAAGTCTAGCGGAGGCCACAGGGAAAAGAAGGGCCTCCTTCAGGCTGTAATAAACCATCTGGTATAATCTTTTCTCCTTGTGGACTTGGCCTTTGATATCTAGAAGGTCCTGGGAGTAGCTCAATGAGAATATGCTTCTCCTCCTCCTGGCATAGCCAAGAGGCTATTATTTATTGCTTAGATCCTCATCATGAAAACCTGATGATGATTACAAGTACAGCCCTCAAAATTATGAACCTCTCCTAAGAATGCTGCCCCTAGAAATTCCAGATTCACAGCAGTCAATACTCTGTCTCCAGCAATTTGTCAAAATTGCCAAGTAAGTGTTCCTACCAGATTATGACTCAAGCAGCTTCTGTTCCAAATAAGCAAATCTAGACTGTATCTTTCTGAATACACACACCTCTCTAGATTCTTTGGTGGTTGTTGATGAGTATATGAAAAGTCATTGATTTGCAAGTTTTCCAGCTCTTTCCTATTATAAGAAAAAGAGTGGCAAATGCCAAGTTCTTTACATGTTAGCGATTTAAAAAAAAATCTAGGCAATTTTTATTTATTTTATTTAATAGCTTTGCTAAATGTACATATAATGCTGGAATTTTATATTTAAGTTCTTTTAATTGTTTCTTTCTTTGCTGGCCTATTTTTATTGTTATTGTTTAATTTTTTTAGTCAGTCTTTGCATAATCCAAAGCCATAAAAATTTTCTACATACACAAACATAATTTGTGAATAATAAGTTTATTTCTTTTTTCAATCCATGTAACTTGTATTCTTATTTCTTTATTAAATGCAGTGGCTCATATTTCCCAGTACAACATTGGAATAAAATGGTTCTCAAAGTGTTTTTTTCTTTTTACTGTTCTCATTCTGAAATTCAATATTTCAGAATCAGTATAATTATAGTAGATTTTTTATCAACATCTTTTTTAGATTTACAAAATGCCTTTATATTCTTAGTTCACTAAAAGTTTTCTTTTTTAATCACAAAAGATATTTAATTTTATTAAAGTCTTTTTCTAAATTTATTAGAAAGATCATGTTATTTCTCTTGTTTTACGTTAATATAATGAATCTCATTGATTTTTTTAAATGTTAAGTCATTCTTTCATCCTTGGAGTAAAACTGACTTGATCTTAATATACTATCTTGTTTATATAAATTGGATTTAGTTTGATAATATTTACCTTAAAATTTAAGCAATCTATAACAAGAAAGAGATTTGGTCAGTTACTTTCTTTTCTAATTTTTAAAAACATTTTTTTGAGAGGAGGCGATATCAAATTTTTCTGACCTCATTATAAAAGTTGTGAATTGCTCTTCTTTTCTTAATTTTCAGGAAGAATTTGTGTCTAATTGGTTGCGATTCTCCATAAACTATCTAGTAGAGAAGTATGTTAAAATCTTTCACTGTAATAGTAGACCATAAGTAGTGTGAATTTTTTTCCTGTCAATTTTAATTTTTTGCATTTTCTAGGCTATGATATTAGGTATAAACAAAAATAATTTTTATATTTTCTTAATGTATTGTCCTTTTTATTATGAAATATTTTTTTTCTCAAAAATTCTGTTTGCATTAAAAATTGCTTTATATAGTATTAGTATAGCTTGACAAGCTACATTTCATTTTGTTTACCTGGTATATCATATTTATTCTTTTATTTTTAAACTGATGTCTAAGTCCTATAAGCAGAATAATTTTGATTTATTCTGCATAAATATGTTTTGTTTTTAAACATAGAATTTATTTTATCTACTTCTAATCTTATTACTGATATGCATGTGTTTAAATATATCTTTTATTATTAGCTTTATATTTGCCCACTTGTTAAATACTTCATGTACTCTGTTGCCTAATTTCAATTGATCAAGTGTGTTTTAATATTCTGTTCTTACCCAATATAACCTTCTTAGGTTACTGTTTTTAAATATTATTTTAGATTTACACTAGATATTAGAGAATGTTTGTCAATATAAATTTGTAAATTTATCATTTCCTGGTCAAGAGAAGGATGTTAGAATTCTTTTACTTTTATTTTCTATTAACTTTTGTATTTTTCTATATATATTACTGATAAATATTATATGTATATATATATACATGATATTATTTTTAGTATTTTATACAGTTAATATTAGGGTTAGCTACACATTTACTCCTTTTTAAAAACTCATTTCTTAAACATTTTTATTCTGGGACTGTATTATTTCAATCTAAATGATTTCTTTTAAGTGTTTTTTCTTCTAAAATTTGTGTGCGGGTGATTTTTTTTTCAATTATTTTGTGGAGGAAGTCTGAAAATATCTATAATTTTTTCTCTCTGAGCAAAGAATTCTAGATTGAAAGCACTCTAATAATTCTCTTCCACTAATGTCAGACTTCTGTTGTTTCTTTTAATAATTCAACTGTCATTATTATTTTTTTAACAGAATGTTTTTTTTTCTCTCTTCTTGGCAATTTTTATAATTTTTAACTTTTCCTTTTTTTTTTGGCAACTTTATAATAAAGTGCTAAATGATTTTCTATTTATCCTATCTGGGATTTGTTACTTTTTAAATCTGTGGTTGAATGTCTTCCTTCAGTTTTTTTTAAATAATTTTTTCACCAATATTTCTTCAAATAATATTTTGGTACTGTTATCTCTTTTCTCCTACTTTGATTGCAATTACACACAATTTCAGTTTTTTTACTGTATCTTACATATATTTTATGCTTTTTTCAGTATGTGTCTGTTTTTTTTTCACTCTCTTTCAATCTATACATTTTCAGCTTAGCTGTATTCCAGACAAAGAGTCCTTTCTTTAGCTATGCTTTTAGACACAATTTTTGTTTTTAATAGGATCTGCTTTTAAACACAATTATTGAATCCTTAATTTCAGTTACTATATTGTTAAGTCATACAGCCACAGGAAATGAATTTTTCCAAAAACCTGAATAAATGTAATAACGGATTCTTTTCCAGTTGAATCTCCAGATGAAAATACAGCCTATTTGACACAGCGATTATAGCCTGTGAGCCCCTGAGCATGATAAACTGTGCCTGAACTCCTGACCCATAGAAATAGAAAATAAATGTGTATTATTTTAAGCCATTACTCTTGTAGTTTGTTACTCAGCAATAAAAATGCATATGTGTCCACTGGTTATATTGTCCATATTGTCATCTATATTCTTGAATATATAAACCAATTATTCTGAAGACTGTGTATGATGATCTTAATAGCTTGATTGCCTGTTGGTATAGTTCTTTGTTATGCATACTAGAATGCCCATTGACATTTTTAATGAGTAACAGAAATCATGTATTCAAAACATATATAATCTCTGGGTGAAACTATATCCCCCAACAGACAGAGAAGAGGCAAAACATCTTAATCCAATCAAAAGCTAAACTATTGCAGGAGGAGGTTTTCATCTTTCTAAGAACCCATTTATTGCTCACTCACTCTAATTCAGGTCTCACATTTTAGGTATCTCAATTGAAGATCTGCAAATCTGCAGTTTCTTGGGATGCCCCAGAGAGCTCTGAACTCAATTTGTGTCACCTCAGCCCTCTGAGAGAACCAAAAGCTGTTCTGAGCTCCTCCATTACTTGGCTTCCACTTTGTTCTTGGTTTCTCATGGCTATAAGTGTGTATATGTATGTCTCTCTCTCTCTCTCTCTCTCTCTCTCTCTCTCTCTCTATATATATATATATATATATATATACACACACACACACACACACACACATATATATGTATATGTATGTGTATGTGTATGTATGTATATATATACATACATACACATACACATATACATATTTATGTATGTATATAAATATGTATATGTGTATATACAT
Source organism: Macroglossus sobrinus (assembly GCA_004027375.1). Classification (NCBI taxonomy): domain Eukaryota; kingdom Metazoa; phylum Chordata; class Mammalia; order Chiroptera; family Pteropodidae; genus Macroglossus; species Macroglossus sobrinus. Next base: position 233,068 of record PVKZ01002324.1, on the reverse strand, counting down.
ATATATAAATATATATAAATATACACATACATACATACATACATACATATAACCTCGAATTATAAAACAGATCAGTTTCTAGGCTCACTTCTCTTGACTCTCTTCTCTAAGGACACTTAACAATTCCCTCTCCTCCCCACTAACACACACACAAAAGTTCAAGCTGCCTTAATAGATCCAAATTTCAGAATTTTTCGGATAGGCCAGTGATATTCCCAAAAGTTCATGAAAGACTATATGCCCCATAGCATTTGCTTACTGTGCTGCTTCTCAACTCTTTCCCTGTAATATGTTAGAAGTATCAAATGGAATATTACTCAGCCATAAGAAAAAATGAAATATTGCCATTTGCAACAACATGGATGGATCTTGAGATGATCATGCTAAGTGAAATAAGTCAGGCAGAAAAAGCTAAGAACTAGAGGACCTCACTTATATAGGCATATAAAACCGAAAGCAAGAAACAGTCAAGACAAACAAAAACTAATAGATACAAATGACAGTCTAGTGGTACCAGCGGGAAAGGTGGGAGGGGTGAAGATAGATAAGGGTAAAAAAGGACAAACTTATGGTCACGAAAGGAAATTTAACTTTGGGTGGTGAACACACAATGCAATATACATATGATATATTACTGAATTGTACACTTGAAACAGATATTTTATTAACCAATGCCACCCCAATAAATTTAATTTACAAAAATTATCAAACACTTTGAAGATCTATAGAATGCTAGGTTCACTTAAGTGATTTTTCTTTCTTCCTAGGATTTTAGTCTCTGAATATCTAATTGTCTTGGTGGTTTCCTGATTTCTTGAATAGACAATTTTTTTTGTATGTATCTAGCTTTTCTAATATTGCCTAGTATCAAATATTGTGAGTATTTTAGTTGGCTACAAGCTAATCTACCATTACTGAAAATGGTACACCTTGTTTCTCACAGTCAGCAATGTGCAGTTAGTTTGTACTGTTTTCCAAGAGCCGAATGTGTGCATTTTTGTCTCAACTCCAGGTGCAACAACATCATGTTGATAATTTAAAAGTGAGGGGATTTGCAACATGGACATTGGCAAAAGCTGCAGAGCAAGGTGTTTTACTTATTTATTTATTTTCAAAATCTGATTTACCTGCATATTGCTTATGTGTTGTGTTGTTTCAAGTTTAAGGAAAACTTAACCAACTGAATGGGATAAATGACTCGTAAATTTTTGTGTGGAAAAAAATCTATTGTAAACATTAAAAATTCAATTTTATGAGCTCATTTTTAGATATCCTGATCTCAGAACTCAGATGTGGTCCAGAAATTTAATTTTTGTTATTACTGTCTTCATGAATCTGTGTAACGTCATTAAGCCATGGGAAGTGCTGGACTCAGCATTCTGCGGGCAAGTAGGCAAAAGCTCATCAGTTTCTAACTTCCTTCTTTATTACCTCCTTTTTTTCTCCTGGTTTTGTTTTCACTATTTTGTCCATATGCATAGCTTTCTTCTACTTAGTGAAGGAAGTACCACAAGGCACATATTTCCTTGTGGTTTTCTCCTGTCTATATTCTCTCTTCCTTCTTAGTAGATCTAGCCTTTCTAAAATAATTTGATGAAGCAGTTTCTAGCTGTGCACCCCTGAAGTATACTACAATCTTCCAGACTTTTAATGGAACTGACTCCAAGATCCTCAGCTATAACATGGACATCCCTCAAATTGGTCTGCCTGTGAGCTCCCTCGTGCCATGCTGGTTCTTGATTCCTCCCCTCACATCACCAACATTCTTATTATTTATTTCACATCATGAAAAGAAACATTTGAGATATCAAACAAAGAAATGGTTTGAATATTTATAAAGGTATTATAAAAGCAAAAATAAACCAAAGTCTAGGTAACAAATACTTTTACAACTCAGGTAATTTCCAATTTTTTATTTTGCTTTATTTTGTATCAGTAAAACTGAAGAAAGACCTCATGCAGCAGGCAGTTGATAGATCTCTAAAAATAATTTTTGATGATGGATCACTATGGGATTTTCAGCAAAGAACATAGAAAGTGTGTAAAGGAGCGACATTATCATGACAATATCTCATTTCCATTTTCTTATTTATGAACAAGTTTCTCATTGCTTACTATGATAGAAATATCAAAAAGGACTAAATGAGGACTAGAATAAAGTTGAACTATTGCTCTTTCCAGCAAAAAGTAATATTTATCCCTATACCCATGAACTAATTGAAACAAAAAATTTCATCTCATTAAAATGTATTTATGTTTAATTTTTATTTTTATATTTAAACATTTTTTGTATTTTTTAAAATTTAATTTCAAGTATAGAGTACATTGGTGAGATATCAAGATAGTTCATAAAACGATCCCCCCAATTGCACTTTCCCTCCTCTGACTCTCCACCCAGCCAACGTATTAATGCTAATTGCATTTCCTATGCCATGCTCCCCATCCCATGATCATCCATCAGCTACTGATTTATACTTCTTTAGCCTTTCACTTCATTCTCCCAGTGCCCAAAACCCCCCTCCCCTCTGTTTGACACCAAAGTGTTCACTATATTTGTGAGTCTTTTTTTGATTAGTTTGTTCTTTTTCTTCCTTAGATTCTGCATATAAGTGAAATCATATAGTGTTTCTTTCTCTGTCTGACTTAAATACCGTCTAGGTCTATCAAAGCATTATCTTCTTCCATCCCCTTTCTTTTTATACATAGGGGTCTTGTTTTCTTATCCTTTCAGCCACTCCATCTTTTGGTTGGAGCACTTAATTCTTTTCCATTTAAGGTATTTATTGGTAGGAATATAGTTGTTACCATTCTTTATTCTTGTTTTTGATACATTTTTTTTTTTTTAAACTTCCTGTAGTGCTGGCTTGGTAGTGATAAATTTCTTTAGCTTATTTTTGTCTGGGTAGCTCTTTATCTGTCCTTCAACTCTAAATGATAACTTTGCTGGATAAATTATTCTTGGTTGTAGATCCTGAGTCTGCATCCTATCGAATATTTTTTTTTTGCCAAGCCTTTTTGTCCTACATAGTTTCTTTTGAGAAATCAGCTGAAAGTCTTATGGGTTTTCCCTTATATGTAATTATTTGTTTTTATCTTGGTGCTTTTAATATTGTTTCTTTGTATTTAACTTTTGGCATTTTAATTATGATGTGTTTTTGTGTGGGCCTCTTTGAATCCCTGATTCTTGGAATTCTCTGAGCTTCCTATGGTTTTATGTCCATTTCCTTCACCAGATTAAGAAAGTTTTCCATTATTATTTTTTTAAACAGCTGTTCAACATCTTTTGATTTTCTTTAGTTACACCAATCAGATGAATATTTGGAGCCTTAATAATGCCTCATATTCTCCTTAAATTATTTTTATAGTCTTGGCATTTTTTTCTTGCCATTCTGATTGAGTGTCCTTGGCTTTCTTGTCCTCTAGATAGGGCATTTGATCCTTTTCCTTATTCACTTCATTTATTCTATTTAATATACTTCTCATCTCAGATAATGTGTTCTTCATTTCAGACTGGTTCCTTTTGATAATTTCCATTTCCATTTTTATGTTTTTTTATCTCTTTGTTGAAGTTCTCACTGAATTTATCTACACTTCCCAAAAGTTCATCTTTATAACCAGCGTTTTGAACTCTGCATCTGTAGATTACTTGACTCCATTATATCTGGATCTCTGTTCTCTTCTTTCATATGGTTTCTGCTTCTTTGTCTTCCTATGTTGGCTGCCTTTCTGTGTCTGTTTCTATGAACAAAGTGAAGCTCCTAAATCTCCAAGTCTTATTAGTGTGGATTTGTGAAGTAGGTGTCCAGTGGCAAAGTCCTGAGAGGGGTTCAGCTGCAGGCCAAACTTAGCCGAAGTCTCTACCCCTCTGGGACCACCTGTTAAGATTCAGTAAGCAATCCACTGATGCTGTGCTTATAGTTGCCTCAAAAGGCCACACCAGAAACTGAGGCCAGCTGCCTCCAGTGTGAATCTAGGCACTGCTCAGCAAGGAACACCTGACTCGCTGAAGATATATCTGAATGTGGCTTGTGTGGGGCTGCAAGTTGGGGGAAAGGGGGTTTCATGAAATCCTCTAGGCAGAACGACATCTGTTATCCATTTTGCTGACTTCAGGGCTATGGCGGAGCTATGTCCATGCCCTGGAATCCGGGAGGGCTCGATAGGGAACAATGGATACCGCAAGCAATTCTGTACTTAGTAAGCCTGGCTTTGGCCCTCACTCTGACAATGTCTCCCTATAAGTTCCTGGTACCCCCCATGCAAAGCTGAATTGGCACTGGTGCTCAGAGAGAGCAGGTCCATCACTGCAAAAATTTGCTCTCAGACATGGCCCCTTTACAAAGTGTCTACCGCTGCTGCAGCCTTCATCTCACTCAGCCGCTGGAGACCAACCCCGCATCCTCGCCCCATTCTACCTTCTGCAGTTACAGGGTGATTTCTTGGACTTCTCCTTAGTTGTATGGCTTGTTCTTCTAGGTCCCAGGTGATTTTTCCTTGCTGCTGCTCCTTATTACCATCACAACTTTGATTTGGTGGCCAGAGGGATGAAAAGAATTTATCATCTATGTCATTTTTTCCCTACATTTAAACATTTTGATAAAAACTGTATATTTGATTGTTTTCTATTGATATTAAATATGAATATAATGTAATATATAATATAACTTTTAAATTTTAGAGCCTATGGTCACAGAATATAAGATAAATTAATATTAAACTTTTATATTTTTATAGCAGGAAAAGATGATGGAGTGGTAATAAAATGCTTTTAAGTATAAATTATATAATAATATTAAGGTACAGTATGTAGAACAAGAGAATGATATTGTAAACTTAAGAAGAAAAAGAAACGATTTAAAATTTCTGACAAAAATAGTTCATCTATTATTTTTAATTGATTTTATAATTGTGAACTTTAAAAACTTTGGAAATATAAGAGTACTGTAAAAGTTTTATTTTTAAATTTTAATGTTTTATGATATATCCATTATCTTTGATGCATGCCATAGGCTCCTGAGCCTGCTACCCAATTTATAGGTAAAAGTTTATGATGTTCCTTGTCTCTTCCCAATTCCATGTGCCTCCCTCCCCATCCAAGGTCACCAGTATCCTGTCTTGTGTTTCTCACTTTTAAAAATAAAGTTTTATTTGTTTATTTTTAAAGTTTTAAAACAATAATATTCTTGTATCTACCTAGGATCAGTGGGAAACTAGAAAATGTTTTCTCAAGGTTGCCAGAACAAAAAGATTCTTCCCACAAAACTGTTGAAGATACCTATTCCTTTTCTTAAAGGAGGTGAGCAAGAGAGCCTGTAAAATAAAAAAGAAGCCAAACTCAGTATTAGACTGTGGGAGGCAAGGCTGAGAGAAGGAAAAATAAGGTAGTTAGTGATCACTAGGCCACTGAAAAACATAATGTTCACCTTATTCTTTGTTTGTTTCTTGTTTATGTACTTGAGTAAATATATCTCATGACTGCCCTCTTTTCCCTTCAATATGGTTTTCAGCTTTCTATGACCCAAAACTGTCAAACTTGTGCTATTAGTTACTGAATGTGGGGTCGTTTGGGTCTTAGTAAAGATCTGGTCCTGAAATTCATACTGCCAATATGTCATTAAAAGAAGGTACATTTATACTGTGAAATACTACTCAGCCATAAAAAAGATTAAATATTGTCATTTGGGATTACTTGCATGGATCTTGAGAGTATCACACTATGTGAAATAAGTCAGATGAAAGAGGGCAAGAACCATATTATTTCACTCATGTAGGATAGAAAACAGAAAGCAACAAACAAAAAATTTCATAGACACAGACAACAATATGGTAATTACCAGAGAGAGAGGAAGAAAAAGGTTGGATAAAGTGAGTAAAGGGGGTCAAATATTTGGTGACAGAAGGAGATTAGACATTGGATGGTGAGCACACAATGGAGTATACAGATGACATAATCCAAAGTCATACACCTGAAACTTATATGATGTTATTAATCAGTTTTTCTCAATACATTTAATTTAAATAAAGTCTATTCTTTCCCCTTCCATTTGATTTAAATAAAGTGCATTCCAGCTTCTCCCTCATGATGAGCCTGTGCCTATTTCTAAGCCATAGAGTCAGTATAAGCAACTCACCATTTAACTGTACACTATGGACAGAGAAGCTATTTTCCTGAAAGAGAATGCCACAATGCATTACTGCATATAGCCATCATTCAAAAAGTCAGCATGATAAGTTTTTTGTTCCTAGTACTCAGTGAGGGTGATGTTCAGAGATCCTAAGAGTGCATACCCAGAATCTTTGCTAATCCCTTCCTTTTCTGTGCCCACCATAGCACTCACCATGTGTATGGGGACCAGGTCATCCCAAACAGAACACTTTCAAAGTTAAAAGAAGGGGAAACTATTAATAATGATTCCAGTTCCACAAGTGGAAACAGAAGGTTCCAGGAAACCTAAATGGATGGTCACCTTACCCTGGAGTCTTCCCAAGATGAGGAAGGTGACTCAGAACTTACTGGCATTCTTCCTACCAATACTCTAGCTCTATTTTTTCCTTAGAAGGCAGTGGGAGTCCATTGATTTTCATAATCTTTCATATCTAAAATATTGCATCTCAACAGAAGAATGGTAATTTTATTTTTATTATTTATTTTGGGGGGCTTTGTTACTATTTTTTAAATACATTTATTGAGAAGGCATTGGTTAATAAAATTATATAGGTTTCTAGTTTACAACTCAACAATATTTCATATGAATATTGCATTGTGTGTTAACCACCCAAAGTTAAATTTCCTTCTGCAACCATATATTTGATCCTCTTTACCCTCCTCTACATCTTCCCATCCCATTTTTTCCTCTGGTAACCACTAAACTGTTGTTCATGTCCATGAGTCTCTGTTTATCTTGTTTGTGAGAAAGAAAATACTCTTCAATTAATGGTGCTGGAAAAATTGGAAAGCTGTATGCAAAAGAATGAAAAAAAGACTGCTATCTGTCACCATACATCAAAACTAATTTTAAATGAATAAAAGACCTGAATATAAGATGAGAAACAATAAATTGCATAGAAAAATCATGGACTCTTAAACTTATGAACCTTAGATTTAGAGAGGATTTTATGAATTTGACCTCAAAAGTGAGGGAAGTAAAAGCAAAAGTAAATGAATGGGACTATTTCAAACTAAAAAGCTTTTGTACAGCAAAATAAACAATGGAGACAAAAAGACAACCAACTGAATTATAGAAGATACTTGCAAATAGTGCCTCCAGTAAGGGGCATATATCCAAAATATACAAAGAACTCATGCAACTCAATAATAAAGAAACAAACAATACAATTAAAATTTTGACAGAGGATCTGAACAGACAATTTTCCCAAGAAGGCATACAAATAGACAACAAACATATGAAAAATTTTTCAATTTCACTAGTTATTAGAAAGCTCCATATCAAAACCACAATGAGATATCATCTCACACCTGTTAGAATGCCTGTTATCAACAGGACAAGTGATGATAGGAGAACCCCCATACACTGCTGGTGAGAATATATAGCAACTATGGAAAACAGTATAGAGGTTCTTCATAAAATTAAGAATAGAATTACCTACCATATGACTCTGCAATACTTCTGGATATCTATAAAAAAAAATTGAAAATGTTTATCCATAAAGATGTATGTTGTCTGATGTTCATAGCAGCATTATTCATGGTGGCCAAGACATGGAAATAACTGAAGTGTTCTTCCATAGATGATTAGATAAAGAAGATATGGTACATATATACAATGAAATATTATACAGCCATAAATTTACCTTTTCCCTTGGTCTCTTTCTCAACCTGTCATGGTGTTTTTTAGATTAAGAAATCTTTGCCTCTGAAGAAAAGTTTATTTTAGGTGCCAACCGAGAATGGACACAAACATTAGTTAAATTTTTCAGAAGCATTTTTTTAATGTTTATTGACTAAAAACAGTAATGATGAATATGGTTTTATGAATAATTTCAACTCTTCTTTTTTTTCTAGTTAAGAAAGCCATTTTGACAAGGGCACTGATAAAACAGCTCAGTGCTTATCATATTGATTCATTCTTAAGAAATTAATAAGCAAAAATGGGAGTTTGCATTATAAATCTTTAACAGAATTACAGAGGGCAGAGTTATTACTGATCAGGAGTCAGCATATGTATCAAGGTTATAAATAACCTTGTAAGAGAATACCATTAAGTGTAGATCTATGCATCTGATAGTTTAAAGATGAGGTCAATAAATAGTACTAGAGGAAGTAAGTAAGCTGGTGTTTGAAAACCAAAAATAAACAGATCATTTTGACTTCTCTATATATCTCTACTCTTGACTAGAAATAAATACATCTTTATGCTTCTATTTCTATTTCCTGGAGCTATGTAACAATGAGAACAGAAGTAGAAATAGATGAAAATTATAATGTGGTGGGAATCAAGATACATTCATAGCAACACCAATATGAAAAAAATATATTTTCTGTGTCTTTGATTTTTATTTTTTTATACCTAAATTTCCACATTTCTACTGCATGTAACACAAAGACCTCATCTCAATTTTATAAGGACAGGAAAAGTAGACAAAGAACTGCAAAATTTAGACTGAAGAGACTCTTTGAAAGTCACTTCCAGTTTGATGAAGTGAGAAATTACTGACACACTGATAAACTTCAGAGCATAATCTTAAGGTGTTTGTGGAGAAAATTTACTTAGGCTTATTTCAGCAGTAATCAAACAAAACAATGTTTATTTATAGACACCTATTTCAATATAAGAACAAAGCTCATTTCTGAGCACCATGCATTACATCAATAATTTTAAAACTTTAAGCACATGACCCAATCAGAGAATCTTATTAAAAGTCTGGTTCTAATTTAGCTGGTCATATATGGAGCCTGAGACTCTTCTTTTCTAAAGAGCTGTTAGTGTGGTGATTTTGTCCATCCTGGAATCTTTCTTGGGGTTGCTAGGTCCTAAAAGGCACACATGTAACTGTTCTCTAAAGACAAATGTGGTCAAATTAAATGATTGAAAAACATAGTTTCTTTGGAAAATCCAGCCTAAAGAAGTTCTTGGACCCTACCTAGCACAATATTTTGCTCCAAATTTGTTTTCAGCCATGATGAAAAGGAAGCTCTTCTCTTATTTTTCATTATCAGTTTTCCTGCTAAAGTATACCTTTTCTCGGAGGAATAGTACATGGCATAACAGAGATGTTTTTGAAAGCAAATATGATATAGATGCAAAAAATTCCAAATAATTAATTATTATAACTTCATTGTTCTACATTCAAAAATAAGGTTTTTGTTCTCAGCTCCATCTCTCTCTCTCTCTCTCTCTCTCCCTCTCCCTCTCTCTCTCTCTCTTGCTCTCTCTCCCTTCTCTGAATTTGCTTTCCTCATATATTCAGTTTTGGAAAAACTGTTGTTTCCACTTGACTGTTTCATTCAAGTCTCCTTTCAACAACTTCATAGAAAACCCTGTTTGTTTGTTTGTTTGCTTTTCTGAGCCCTTCAATGTGTCTAAGATAGAAACCACTAAAATTTCCTCAGATAATTTGATCCACTAATATACTAACAAATCATAAATTCTAGATAATCTTTGTAGGTAATGCTTATATATTCCTGACACTATTCTAATGGTGTGACATAAATTAACTAATTTAAATCTTAAAACAACTCTGTGAAGTGAGTCCTATTATTCCTATTTTAATTATGGGAAAATGGAAGCACAAGAGGTTAGTTAACTTGTCCAAGGCCACATGGCAATGTATGATGCTGAGATCTGGACCTAGAGAGCCTTGTCACCGGTCTTCACTTTAAAGCACAATATCGCTATGGTAACAGAGATCTTCAATGTTGGGGATCAGGTATGAGGGCCTCTTGCTCTCCAAGGAGGGTTTCTGAGAGGCGTTGTCTTGGCTCTGTTTACCACACCTCTGTGGCTCACCTGACAGCTAGTGGCCTTGTTTCTAATTACAATTATGAAAAGAGTGTATTCTTCATAATTTTGAAGGCTTTGAATGGTTTTATGCATGCAGTGTCTTACCTTAGATATTTCTTGCTGCCTTCACCCAGTTGCTTTGACAGTACCCTCTTGGTACTTTCACTTGTGCAACCTATGGGTGCAAAGGAGTTCATGCCTATGGACATCCTCAATGGATGATGCAGTATGGGAACCAATGGATAAGAGTTCCCCCTTGTTCTTCCCCAGGCAGGCAATTCTGAGAAGATCCTATCAGCAAACTCTTATCTCAGATATGCTCTCAGGGGACCATAGCTAAAAAATAAATTTTTAGCATAAATTTAAGCATGGCCCCAGCCTTAGTCTTGTAGTGTTGGTTTTCTTAAGTTTGGAACCATGGGTGTCTAGCATTTTGTCTTTTTGTTAGTAGGTGGTAGAAAAGATTAGATTCTCTTAAAACATTATAGGAAGTTGAAGTTCCCTATATTGCATTTATGTTTAAATATTTGATTCATGAAGGTATTGTTTTAGAAGAATAATATAGAGCCTTAAAGACATATTTGGTAGAGAAAGAAAATTTGGTCATTTTGTGTCTATCAGGAAAGTAATAATACGCTTCTTTGGTCCTTTGATTACAGTGTTCCTTCCCGTTAGCCTTTTTACAAATCTATTTTGCCTTTTGGGTTAATTTTAAAGGTGGAAAAGACAACTTATTGATTTAATTTAAAAAGAAACTCTAATTTAACGTAAATAAAAAAGAGCTTTGTCAAAATGATAACCTATAGTTAATGCATTTCAAAGTACTTGTCATAGATATAATTCTGGTGGCAGGTGAATTGGTTATCCTTATTTATGCCCAAATATTGTTTCAGTTTTTCATTATTAATTGAATGTGACAATTTAAATCTTTTCATACTAGAAATCTAAAAAATGCAGCACTACCCTCCTGAGCATTTGATGTAAATCAACTTTATTTTTTTTAACTATGGAAGAATAATCAGTTACTTTATTGATACATCAGAGAAATTTAAAAAATAACCTCTGTAAAAAAAAAAGAAGAAGAAGACCTAATAACGTACAAATGCCTAGAAATTCAGCACTGTTTAGGATTGTTCCTCTCATACTTTTTGCTGAGACTACATGTGATGATATGCAAATGATGTATGGACTCTTAGTTACAAGTCTTCAGTACATGACAACTGTGTGGGCAGGATACTGAATTCATTCTGATTATTAGTAGCTATCAAAATACATACTAAAGGAGAGAGATCAGCTAATAATTCTAGAAAGAATCAATTATCTTTTCTAGTACTTTTTTGTTAGTGTTCAGCAAAATGAATTAAATGTATTAGGATAATTCTAGTTTACTTAGTCCCTGGATTGATTTAAGAGTGATTAACTTTTCTCAATCTCATTAAAATCATCCTCAAACCAGACTACAGAAGAAAATAAATTATGGTGATATCATCTAATCCCCTCACATAAAAAGAGCATCTACTAGGTATAGTTCAGATGTTTGTAAGCTGTAAAAACTTAAAAGAATACAAAGTCAATGTTTTTTTTTCTTATGGAATTTATAGGCCATTCTGAATGGTGTCAATCACAAAACCTATGCACAATGAGATTTATTGGATCTAATTTGGAGTAGCCAGACCTGCAGCAAACTGGGGAGTACAGTACCCCTCCAAGAACAACAGTAGAGCTCTATTTTAGCCCAACATTAGGAAGATAAAAGTCAACTAGCTTGCCACTATGCAGGATGGGAAATTTCTATCCCACCCTGTGGATCTACCACCACATCAACTAAAACAAATGTCTCAAGTTTTGAACTATAAAAGGTAATGACATTAAGTGTTTGAATTGCATCCTCATAAAACTAGGCTCGATAAACTAGCCTGCACTGGGCCTCTTACTCCAATTGTATTTGGTGGTTTTACAAGCTTTCTTTGTTGGAGTTCATATGTTTGCATCTTTCCAGATTTATCATGGACATCGCTACCTGTTGTCTTGTCTATCTACCAAGATAAGCCAAAGAATACCAGCTCCTTGACACAGGGACCTTCTTGGTCTTGTTCAAAGTTGCACCACCACCTCCTAGAAGGATACTTAAGAGTATGAAAAGAACTTATTAACATCTGCTGGGCAGTAAAATAAATTCAGTGGTCCAGCCACTTTTGGGTGAGGTAGAAAGAATCCTGCAGAATTTATTCATTAATTTTTTTAAGGTTAAAGTCTCAAAGAGAGTCTAATGACATGTCAGAGTGTATAAGATGAGCAAGCCAAGTTGGGTAACCTTCCTGTCATAATCGTGGCTTACAGGGTTCTCATAGAGTCATTGAGATCTAAGGTAGGGAGACACCTTAGAGGTCATCTAGAATAACCCTTTTTATTTCTGATGCTTGAATTCCATCTTTAATCTCCATCAAACAGTTGTCTGATATGTGTTCATTCCTGTGGCAGAGGAATCATTGTACCCAAAGTTACGTCATGTCAGACAATCTTATGTTAACAGGAAATATATTTCCCATAATATTCACTTTATTGTCCTTTTGATGATTCTTGGAATCATAAAAAAAAAGGTGACAGATCTTTTTTACAGCCCAATAGTCCTTTAAATATTTGAATTCAAGAAAATTATTAGTTACCCTAACTTTTGGAAACCAAAGCAAAATACCACCAATTTCTTCATCTATTCCTCAAATGAGAGTTTTCAGGCCCCTTACTATCTTATTTACTCCTTTAAATAGTTACTTGGGTCTCCTTACAATACTAGTTTTTCAACTTGTAACATATATTTAGTAGATCACAACAGAGCCTCTATCTTCCCAAGAAGATGGGACTGAATTTAAATCAGCCGTGTTTTTGCAGCTACATAATATTATTTAAACATATTAACTTCACAATTAACTAAAATGCATGTTTTTTAAATACAAAGTGTTGTTAATTATATTACCCTATTTTTGTTTCAAAACTAATTTTAACTAAATGTTATGCTTAACTATACTTTTAAATTATATTCTGCTCTATTAGAGGCTGTTAATCCTCTTCCTAGGCAGGGGTGATCTTTCCACAGCTGCTGTGACTTCTAGATGTTAGCTGTCCCCGACTTTGGAGAGTAGTTCTTGACCACGCACACCCTCCACCTCCTCCACAAAGGCAGCCTACAAACCATGATTACCTGTCAAAGGTACAAAAGGCCCTCTGTCTGACTGTATGTCCAACTATGTGGTGAAGGCATCTCTAGAGCTCCCAGTAGGATCAGGCAAAGTTGCTCCAGCTGAGACACCATTGGCTTGCTCTGTTCGTCTTCCCTTATTTTCTTTCTCTTGGTAACATTCTCCCCAAAAGCATGTGCCCTGAAATCTCTTATCTCAGGCTATGCTCCTAGGAAACTTGGGCAAAAACAATTACTAAAAGAATGATAATAAAATAGACATCTTGCTGGTTCTCAGAGGTAACCACACTAAACCCTTAAAGCTCTGTATGTTTTGTGGGGAGATGTTTTTGGGGATGCGGGTGAAGTTTGTTAAATACCATGCATATTTTTGCATTTTTTGAATTACACATATTATCTGTTGATTTTCTATGGAAATAATTTCTTCCTTGTTCTCATATTTACACTCCTAGTAATCATAATTTTTGCTAAAATAAGTTATTGACAGTTAAATTATGATGACAATATTAATGACACTCGTTCTTAGACCAAGTTTTATGTTATGAGTACATTTTTCCTCCACCATCTAAATTTTTTTCTCTGGAGTTGATAACATTTAATATTTTAGCATGTTTTATTCTGTACCTGTTATTGTTTTATTCCAAATGTTTTCTTTGTTTCAGATCATCACATAATCCTGCCAGAACCCTGTCCTTCACAGTAGCTCCCTTCCCTCAGCCCCTTCTTACTGAACCAGGATGTGGGCCTGCTGTACAGCTGCCAAGTCCAGACTTCTTCTTGCTATCATCCTGTTCATTATATTCTGTTTTTGTCTTTGTTTTTTTCTCTTTCTTCATTTTACTGAGCTTCTGGTAGCATCCTCAGAAATCGTACTTGTGAGCTAAGTCATCATTATGTGTTTTGAAACACTTAACACTATGTTATATTTTATTGACAATTTGACCAGACTTAGGGGTCTAGATAAAAGTCTTTTTACCTACTACAATTTAAAGGCTTGCTGCATCACATCTAGATGCTGTCCTTGCTGCTGAATCGTCCAGTGCCATCTCCATTACCACTTTGTGGGTAGCTTTATTTTTCCTCCCCTCAGCTAGCTTATAAGCTCTTTTATTTATTTCTAGTGTTCCAATATTTCAGAATCATGGCTACTAATGTGAGTATTTATTTTTCATTTGTTCTGCCTGTTAGACCTCTCAACAATATGTGTTATCTCAGTTAATGCTCAAAACTTAAGTGGCTGGTATTAACCTTAACTTTCACATGAAGAAAGGGAATTTTGTATAAGTGTGGGATGCACCCAGGACCACATGGCAGAAATTCCAAAACTAATTCTGAAACTTGAATTTTAACTACACATCTAAGTACACTTTATCCTTATACCACCTCTTCTAGCTAAGTTTTATCTTCCATATTCTGACCTCCAATGGTGAGATTTTGCTTGTTTAATTGTGATTTTTGTGAAACATTAATTGTCACAATTATTTAATTCTATTGAGTTAGTAAAAATTAAAAGTCCTCCCCTCTCTCTAATTTTACCAAATATTTCTGGATACTGATAGTGTGGTTAGTTGTATCAGTGACTGCTTTCAGCTTAATGTCATCTGCAAACCTGATTAATAAGAAACAAAGTTCTTGTGATAAAAATTTTTCTTCCAATGTCCATAAGCCTGTGACATTCAAATATCTGGATAAGGTATCACTAGAATGGGCCATTGCTTGTAAACCTGGGCCTTGGATCTAGGTAACCCTGAGTGCGGAAACTAAATATGAACTGTCAGAGCCTCCTGATATAGAATATGCAAAAAAAAAAAAAAAAAACCTATTTCAGGAATGATATCAAAATAAACTGGTATAAAAAAGGTAACAAATATTCAATAATTGGCTGTTTAGATTTTTTAAGGTAATTGATAAGTATTTGTAAGAGACATAACAGAATTAAGGAATATTTGTATAGCATAAAATAGAAAACAACACTTTTCTCAAAAAATTTAAAACTGTGGAATGCAAAAAATATATAAATATTATTATATTAGTTATAAAAATTTTTATCTGAAGGGTCTAAGTTTTTCAAGCTAAAAAAAAATCTGTAATTTATGAAATTGATGTTAATAATTACTATTTCAATTAGAGGTTATTTATTTTAAGGAATTTTTAAACTACAAGAGATTAAAATATTTAAATCCTCAGACTCAGTGTTTGGGTAAAGGAAACTCATTTGTGTGTATGTGTGAGGGGTTATGGTAAATTCTATTGTTGGTATTATTGTGTGTTTAATCTCATCTCATGTTGGTGACATGTGGCTCTAGGTTTTGTTGCATATTATCTCAATGATGGGTTCTCATAATATAAAATATATATGTAAAATATATATTTATAACCTTGGTTGTGTGTGTGTGTTTGGAGAAAGACAGAGTGACATTGATTTTTTTCCCACTGAGATATCTAGCTGCTATCATATTGAGAAAGTTACATTTGAAACTTCATGTGAGTTTTCCATTTATATATTAAATCCATGTGTTTATATAATGTCTTGAGAAAAGTATAATAAAAATAACTAGGAAAACAGTGGTTTGACTTCTTATCTTCAAGATCAATTAATTAATGATGGATACTATTAAAAAGCTCTTGCGTGGTTAGAAGAGACTATAATTTTAAGAAGGAAGGGTCAAAGGAAAATTTATCACTGAGACTGCTGATGTTTATTGAGACAAATCAAGGCTAACAGTCCTAAACTTCATTGCCATTTGCCGAATGCTTGACTAGCATACTTATATAAATTTACGTACTCTACTGAATAATTTTGCACACTGAAGACACTAATAGTAATATTTTCTATTTTAGTGGAGAACTTTCTTCCTTATTAATTCATCCTGGTTAGATTTGTCTTAGGTGTAGATATAATAAACAGCAAAGGCAGAGCTGTGTGAGAATCCAAACGCAACTGTTGATTCAGTATACCTGCTACAAACAACTTTCTAAATTACATACAATTAACCTGCTCTATTTGGAAATTACAGTGAAATCTAGTTCCTTAATAAGTTTGATTTTCAAAAATGTTAATAGAATTCAGTTCATTAGAATAATAGTTGCTTTCACTTTTCTCATTTTTAATAATACTTTCATTGTTGCCCATTTGCAGTTATGCTATCTGAATGATTCAAGTAGGTGAGAGCCCTGACTGAGTGACTCCTCACATATGATGGAATGTTTCTCACAATGCTATCTGAAAGATTCTCACATTTTCAAATAAAAGAATTCATAGAAAGATTAGGGAGAAAAGTTGTTTAAAAATACCAAAAAATGTTCGTTGCAGGTTGAAATTTTAGCAACTGCTAAGACTTCTTAAACTTATCGAGAACATTTTATGAGAATTAAACCTGTGTTATAATGTGAATTCTGATGTGAACCAACTGAAAACAATTAATTGAAAGGAAATATTTAATTTCTCCCTCTCTCTCATATAACTACACATATTTCTATATATACATACATTTGAAAATCTCTATATACACACATATTTGAAAAGTCACAATTACTGTAAGGTTTAAAAATAGTAATTCCATGAAGTGAGAAATAAAATCTGCTCTACCTTCCTCCTACATGGCTTTTAAGCTTTTGGTTGTGGAAAGTAACCTAGAAGCATTTACATCAGGCAGTCTTTTATGCTTAGAAAGGTAAACTCTGTGATGATATTGATTGATTTCAAGGGCATATTAGAGATGAAGCCAAGCCTCTGGAGAGAGGTTGCCATCACCTTGACCATGGGTCAGTGTTAAGCCACTGACCTTTGAACCTAAAACCTATCTACCAGATTCTGATAACTTCCATGCCATCCGAGCAAGTCAGCAGGACACACATGTCGATGCGGCTCTTGCCAAATCAGAATTGACTGGCCAGTAGGAAGCTTGCGAGCAGCGGGAAATGTGGGTTAAAGTATGTCAATAATGTTTCAGAAGAACGATTTCTCCCAAGAATTGTAGCTGTTGGAATGTTTTGACATTTATTCAGTAGAGAAATGTAGCATGTTTTGTGAAGCACTTCAAAAGAGCTGCTGCTAACTGCGGTGGTATATTGATCTTTCTGTTAAATTGCAGGGGCACACTTGGGAGATCATTGAGATTCAGGCAACGGGACAGAAAGGATAGGCTGCACCCGATGGTCACTAATGGTAATTGGTTTCGATCCTTGCACTTGAAGAAGCCATGATTTACTTGGTTCACTGATAAATTGTAGACACTAAATATTTTAAAAGGAAAGAAATACAGATCTTTTTTTCTTAGCACTGCCATTCTTAAGTGTGTGTGTGTATATATATTGTGTGTGTTTATGTATGTATGTATGTATGTATGTATGTACAGGTGTGTGTGTGTGTGTGTATATATACCAAGTCATATTGTTTAAAATTCTGATTTTCTTACTTATGTTGCTACTCTTTAGTTATATCATTTGTTTGTTCAATAGTTTGTTTCTCAACTTGCTTATAAATGAATTTAGGCAGCCTGCTCTCTACTCTCTGTGTATTTTCACTTAAGCTTTCTTTCATAATTATAAAAGACATATATCTTCATGGTGGGGAAAAAATTTAAAAACAGAAGTATATAAGAGTGTAAAGTAGAAACCAAATTATTTCTCTCCATTCAGTCATGTACTTTTTCCAAAATTTTACTATAAATTTTTTTAAACTCTTTATAAAGCACATTCTTTCAAATAAACATAAAAGAAATATAATTCATTATTTGAATGATTATATGATGATAATAATATAGTGCTCACTGCAGATCACTATGTAGATTGTTGTTAAGTATTTTCTTGTTTTGCTGGAAAAAATATTTAAATATGTCTACATATTCTGATATTCTGAGTACTCGTGCCAGTTTATTTAGAGCATGTTCCCCAAAATGTACTCATTTTAACCTAAATAAATATTGTGACATTTCATTTTCGAATGACTATGCCATTTTATATAGTTTTGTAGGCTTATTTTTAAATTTTTTTATAGCCATGTCTATGATCCTAAGATAATAACTAAAATTTGAATTACTTTTGAACTCTAAGATAATTTGTAAATTAGAATATGAAATAAATATTATAATTAATTGAAAAATAGAATTAATAAAATTATAAACTTCATAAATCAATAAAAGATCTTAAATTTCATTCACATTACATGGTCAAGTTGATTTGTATTGTGTAGTGCCATTCATGTTTTGGCGTTTATAATAATTTATTTTTAAAAAGAGCCCCCTATTATCTAAAATAGGTTTGTATTTTGATTCAGGGTTTATTTCTTTAACCCACAGCTGGATAAAACAGAGATCTTGATTAAAAGCACAGATGATAGAAAACTGCTTGAGGACATTTTGCAAACTTGTATTACAGGAGAAATTCCTTCTGTATTTCATTGAACTACATTCATGAAGAATACAGAGAACCTGCTGGTCTCCATTGTGTTAAAAATGTAAAATATGCACTAGAGCCCTTCAGGATACTTAACTATCATGAAGGTACATTATCATTTCTTTGGAGTTTCATTTTCCATTTTTGAATGAAGATAATGTTCACAAGAGCCACCAACAGGAATCACAGGAGGCAAACCTCTGTAGCTGCTGCCACAGAGGTAGTTGCAGTGAACTCACTTTGTAGGTTCCTGACAATGTATTCCAATAGTCTTTTCTGGAGGGATCAGCAGGAGTGGAGATAAAGGGATTATTCTTTCTGTCCATCCCATTCTCAGGATCACATCCAAACTTGACTATAAACATGCTAATTAGAGCTCATTGCTCTAATGGACACTAGTCTAGTAATACCCAGCTAGTACCACCAATTCATTCAAAAAGTAAAGTGTTTTGTTGCAGACCATGAATGAATAAATTTCAACTCTTTATCTGAAAGTAAAAGAAAAAAGTATATTTTCAAATTTTTTGCTAATTTCTAATATATGTTTCTTTGTGTTTTGAAAGATCATTTAAAATAAAATAGTTTCTAGTTGATTTTCTAATTTCACCAATGGAAAAAAAAATTTTTCTCTCTCAACAATGAATTAATAGAAAAGCAGCATAAACCCAACTATAGTACTTGATGGGATAGCCAGATTCCTCTTTTCCTAATACTTTACATCCAGTTCTTTACAGTCCTTTCCACGTTCCCTGATATTTCCCACAGATTCATGTGTATGCATCTCTCCTTCTACTAGAGGTTTCCCAACACCAAACTCCTGTGTAGGGAATGAAGCTTGCAGAACTGTAAGTTGTTCTGGGTGAGTCAGAGAGTGAGTGTGAGTAATTGTGAAGGCCTAGGACATGACCTTACACTGCTGCAGTCTTTATAAACACTGTACACTTAGGCTACACTAAATTTATATTAAAAATATTTATTTCTTCAATAATAAATTAAACAGCTTACTGTAGCATTTTTACTTAAAAACTTTCTAATTTTTTTAAGAACTTTTAAACTATTTTGTACTACTACTTAGCTTAGAACACGAACACATTGTACAGATGTAGAAATATTTTATTTTTTATATCACTATTCGATAAACTTTTTCTATTTTTAATTTTTAAATTATTTTACTTTTTAAACTTTTTTATTCAAAACTAAGACATGAACACATGATTAGCCAAGGCCTACACAGGGTCAGAATCATCAACAACACTGTCTTTCTCCTCTACATCTTATCCCTTTGAAAGGTCATCAAGAGAAATAACTCCCTTGGAGCTATCATCTCCTATGATAACAATACTTTCTTATGAACACTTTCTGAAGGACCTGCCTGAGACCCTTTCTGAGGAAGTTTCATGCATTTTGGAAATATATCCATTGTGCTTTGCTTGGTTTCTTTCTTTTTTTTTGTCATAGATTTGCTTATAAACAGATGATGCACCATGAACAGTCCTCTCAATTAATGAAAACCTTTCAGTGTTGGGGTTCATGTTTTCAAACTTTTTTGAGGAGCTTTTTGAGGCCTGAAAAAGCTACTGCTAACTTTCCACTGTGATTTTTCTTGGAAGTTCCTATGTTCCTTCTGCTTTAGTTTCCTCTCCTCTTGTCTATTCTTCAGCTATGCATTTCTGGTCCATTTCCCATGACTCTTCATCAGTCATTTCCTCAGGAAACACTGCTAGGAGCTCCTCAATGTCATTCTCATCCACATCCAGGGAAAAATTGTTTGTCAAGCACAGCCTTCAAGATTTGTGCAACCTCCTCATCCTTGATAAATCTTTTGATGTCATGAATGAACCTCCTGAGTGCTTTTTCTAGATGGTATTTATAAACTTCTCGGTGACATTACTTCAAGCCCAGGTAAGGTTCTTGATGCAATAGTAGATGTTGCAATTGCATCAGTGTCTTTTTAGTGTCTTTCTCAGTTGTAGCAGTAGCCAGGGCAAAGGTTCTCCTTATGTAGTAGGTCTTAAAAATTGCTATAACTCCTCAATCCATTGGTTGGCTCAAAGAGATGATGTTTGAAGAAAGAAATACTACTTCTTGCTTGGGATGTTGGGATGAAGATCACCAATAAAAGGAGGCTATCTAGGAGCCTGAGTAACAAAAAATAAAACCCTGAAATCTAGGTCATTCTCCAAACAATACTTCTTCATTTTGCTAGCATATCAATTCTAGAACTTATCTCAGAAGAAGAGATGGGCCACTCCTGTCTTCTTATTGTTCCTGTAGCACACACACTGATAGTGTGTGTTTATCGATATGCTTGAAGGCCCTGGTGTTCTCACTGTGTCAGATTATAGAGAGGTTCCATTAATAGCCTGCAGCATTGTCCACATGTAAGACTATTATCCTGTCCTTAAAAGACTTGAATCCTGGCATTTATTTGACCTCTTTATGGATGAAAGTCCTTTCAGGCATTCATATCTAAAACAGGGAGCTTTCATCCATATTTGCTCTGACAAGTAGTTTTCTTCCACAATCAGCTTATCTAGAGTTTCCAAAAATTCTTCAGCTGTCTTTGCATCAGCACTCACAGACTCAACACTCACTTTACATTATGTAATAAGTAATAATTCTTGAATCATTTAAATCACCCAGAGCTAGCAGTAAATTCAACACCAAAGTCAGGTCCAGCTTTACACAAGCAAAATTTTTTCTTTGGCCATGATAGTCATGGTATTGACAGGGATATGCTTTTGTGTCTAGTCTTCAATCCAAATCACTGGAAGTTTATGCCATGTCTGATACAGGGCCTTCTCAAATTTTTGTTAGTCTACTTGCTGTCAATGAAGCAGATTTTTTAACTGCTTTCATCATTTTTTTCTTGTTTGTCAAGATCATAGCTATGATGAAATGGGACACGCCAAACTGGCGAACAATAACCATCACTGATATTCCACCTTTGTAGTCATTAATCACATTTATTTTTGTTTCCATACCAATCACTTGATGGAGCCTCTTACTGGCAACATCAGCACTGGATTTTGTACATTTAGGGACCATGATAAATAAAATAATAAGAGATTAAATTGAGCATAAGAGAAAATGATAACATTAAGAAATGCAGTAAACACAAGATGTATGAGACTCTTGCCTGCATAAAATAGCACACTGTTTTACGCAAACTTTTTTTAATAAGTAGAAAAATTACTCTCTAAAATAATGATAGAAAGCATAGCATAGTAAATTTATAAACCAGTAGCTCAGTAGTGTACTATCATTATCAAGTATTATGTACTGTACATAATTGTGCTAGTCTTTTATAGAATGACAGAGCAGTAGGACTGTCTATACCAGCATCATTACAGATATGTGAGTATCACTTTGTGCTATGACTTCACAAGACCTCCAACATCACTAGACAATCAGAATTTTTCAGCTCCATCATAGTTTCATAGGACCAACATCATATAGGCAGTTTGTCATTGAATGAAATATTTGTTATGTGGCATATGACTATAGATAGATGAGACAGAGATAGAGATAATAAAGACAGAGATAGA
Source organism: Macroglossus sobrinus (assembly GCA_004027375.1). Classification (NCBI taxonomy): domain Eukaryota; kingdom Metazoa; phylum Chordata; class Mammalia; order Chiroptera; family Pteropodidae; genus Macroglossus; species Macroglossus sobrinus. The sequence continues at coordinate 210,965 of PVKZ01002324.1, read as the reverse complement.
TGAGGTAGAGGTAGAGACAGAGATGGAGAGAGGCAGATAGCTATGGATCTAGATCTGGCAGCTTGGCTAAGCTGTCACCCTAAATTCATGAAATGGAATCATGATCAGGTTCTCAGGGTCACTACTGTCCACCACAGTTGAACCTCCTAGTCCAAATCATGTTCTAAAAAGAGTTTGCAGGATTTCCATTGCATGAAGATATTATCCATGGACACTACTTATTTCTGTCAAGATCATATTATAATTCTGGGTCTTTTGCCTTCCTTTAGAAACTTTAAAATCAGTGCTCAATTTCCACAAAGTAACATGTTAAGATTTTGACTAGAATTATGTTGAGCCTATAAATCACATTTGGAAGAATTAACATTTTAGCAATATTACAGTTTCCTATACATGGAATATTTATCCATTTATTTAGACCTTTGATATCTTTCAACATTGTTATCATCTACAATGCTTTCTTCCTTATACAGAGCCCTTGAAAAAGCAGAATTAACCATATTAACCAATGAAATAGATCTTGAATGGAATAAAAGTTATTTGTAGGAAAGTTTTATATTTTTATTTTTAATTCTATAAACTCACAAAGATCTTGTAAAAAATTGTATAAGGATATTCTCAGCAGAGTACCATTTAATTGTTACTGTTATACAATTGAATAGGTCCACTACAAGATAATGTGAATATGTAGACACTCAGTTTTTTAAAATGCTGAATATTTTTTTCACACTTCAAAGAATCATTCCTTCTCTAAGGTGAATTGCAAACTATATCTGGTGTCAAAAGTTGAGAGTGGACAAAAGAAACATTGGTGAAAATTATCTGTAATTTTTCTATCCGGAAACAGGGTAGGTTGACTGGGCCAGGAGAGGAAATGGCAGAGAGAAAAGAATGTGGGGTCTCAGAAAAGAAACTATATGCCATTCTCTCTTTCTGGAGTTGAGACCACAATACTAAATTATGGAACACTGATGAAGAAGCCAGAATGTTGGTGCCTGCTTTCCATTTGGTACTTTACTAGAATGGTAAACCTTGTGCAGAAAATTTTATCTATAGAGAAGGGCAGACAATTATTGTTATAGCTCAAATCTGACTGATGTGTTTACCTTGGTGTTTTATATTAAACTCTGTGCTAGTCTGTGCATCTCAACAAACTGGCGTGCCCCCAACTATCTCCTGATATTGGCTCAGTGGGAACCTGGCCTGCATTACAGTTGTCTTCTGGCAACACAAGTCTTTGTAGTTTCTGTAGTGGTGCAGGCTGAGTGCTGACTGAGTCCTTAACATGGCTACTATAGCAGGAGCTCCAGTACCAGGTCCCTCTCACCTTTCTATTTACAAACTCATGGGAGGTTCTGTGGAGCATAGGAGCTGGTTCCCCAGTGGCTGAGAGAAAAGGCCAGAGAAGTAAATTGTTTCCAAAGCTGGACACCAAATGTTCCTCTCTTCCCTCTACAAAAATGTCATGCTGCTTTTCCCATGAAGAGGTGAGGTCTATTTCTCCTCTTGAGTATGAAATCTGCCTAACCTTGGGAATTGCTCTGACCAACTCTAGACCTATGTCTGAGAAACCTGGATGCTTCTATTTTTGATCTCCTATTAGCCACTTGCTAGGCAAATAATCTTGGGTTAGACTATGAAAATAAAATCTATGCAGAGAGAGAAAAAGGCCCAGTAAACCTGCAGCCTTTCAGCTACCTCAGTGGAAGTGATAAACATAGAGGCCATCTTGGACTTTGATAACTCAAAATAGAAAATGTGTCATTATCCAGTCTTAATAAGAGCCCCTTTCTGAATACGTGATGAGGCTAAAGAGTATAAACTATACCATTTTAATCTTTGCATTTTCACTCTAATGTCATAGCTACAATCCAGTAGGAATTTAATAAAGGTTATTGAAAACATGGCTTGTATTGCTTACCAGTTTTCTGAAAGAAGCATTTAACCTCTTATGATTCAGGCATGCCTCGACCAAATATGCTTTCTTTTAACTTTTACAATAATTAAAAAAAAATAATATAAAACATCAGAAACTGCAAACTCAAAATTATAAGTGGCAGACATTGTAAGGTAATTAAATTATAATTTAAATTTGAGGAGTAAAAGGAAGCAAAATGGTTTGCAATCAACAAGACCTAAGCATATCTCATTCATTTTATATTGACTGGATAATGAAAATATATATAAATATTTTAAGACTGTTAAAAATAATTTTAAAAATTATTTTTTTATAAAAGAGCAAAATGTCTTGATTTTTTAGGAAAGTGATTTTCATATATATGTGCCATTTTAATTATTGTGTACTATTCAATAATTCATGTAATAAACTAAAAAAATAAATGAAAAGTTCTTAATAGAATTAAGTAAAATTAACAAATATTTTAAAAATTCAGGGGACATTCATATAAAAATAACCCAATTAGTAGTGTTAAAAAACCATAATTAGAAAATAATGTCAATATTCTAGGGTAAGAAAAATTTTCTTTTTTCATTGGGTATTAGTTCCAGTTTTAGATAAATAATATCATATTTGACTTTAGATTTTGGATAACATTGTAAACAATGTGTTATTTCTTATATTTTATAATTGTAATAAATGACTATCGAAGACAATTTGAAAAATGTATAAAAGGTCAATGACTGTTTAAAATTGTGTTCTTATTACCCAGTTAGGATTAGGTGTTGGTACAAACGATAATATTTCTTAGAGTTAGACAAGATTCAGGTTTATTTCACTGTCATGTGGAAGTTTATTTTATGCTGTCAGAGATCTAGGTTCCTTCTCTATTTCTGCTAAGCCACAAATAATGTTGACCTCATGTTCATCATTTGTCCCTCCAAGATGACAGAAAGGGACAAATAATGAACATGGGCTGTTTCTTTAAAAAAGTTTCTCTGAAATTGTCGATTAGTCATATTTTCATAACTACTTGACTGGGACATGTAGCCTGTATTCTGAATGGACATTGCTTTGCATTTTTATAATAATGTGAGAAGGGCATAAAGATTACCAAGGGAAAACTAGCAATCTATGCCACACTCATGGTGGCCACATTTAACATATTACTATCTTTAAAAAAAAATTGTGTGCCCGTATATGCATGATTTTATATAACATCAAGGGATAACTTGAAACTATGTTTTTCATTTAATATAATTGACTGATATTCTTCAGTGATAAGAACTCCATTTTATAAATATGACTTAATTTATTTAAGCAAATTTCTAATGTTGAAAACCTAGCCTTTCTCAAAATTGTGTAATATAACAAATTTGCTGTGATAAACATTATTTTACTAAAATTTTCCCTTATATTAAATTATATTTTAATTTTGGGAGAAGTCTCTTCAGCATGAGAGAGAAAATTTACATTAAATATAAATTTTTAATCAATTGTCAAGTCATTTAAGTTTTATCTAAAATTTCTTGGTTGAAGTTATACCTTAAAACTTTACATTTTAGGCTCTACTTATAGATCATGTTATTTAATACAATTAAAAATTTAAAATATAGTAATATTTGTCAATGTAAAAGCAATTACTTTTTCTTGCATTTTGATTAACAACTGATTTACTTATATATTTTATTTTTAAAATAAAATTTATTAACTAAAAATTCTTTTAGGCAATGAGAACTAAAATTTCTAATTTAATATACATAATTTTTATCATGAAAATTTAACATGGCAAACTTTCTAATCTAACATAGTGACTTTTTATAAGTACTTAATACAATATCCTTTAAAACTAATGAATAAATATCTTAGGCATTTCCTACATCTTTAAAATATATTTAAATAGAGATTATAAACCTGTTACTATTAAATGGCTTACTAAAAAATATACTTATTTTTGGTAAAACTTTCTGAGATTACACATATACTCTACTACCAAGAAAAACAAAGTTAGTATTATCTAAAATATGGAGACTTAAGTCATCAAAGGGTACTATATATTTCTAAAACAGAACAAAACAAAACATTCAAAAATTTGCCTATCCTTAGATATACGTAAAATGACAATGGATTTATATTTTAGTGACCTGCCAGCCAGAGTAAAGTGTGATATATAAAGAAAATAATTAGGAAATATGGTGATTTCTTGCCCTTTGGTACATAAATGTAATCAATAAAATGAAAGTAAAATACTGCATTAATACTGAAGTACCTGTAATCACTATACTATGACTCATTCACATAATGTTATTTTACACTCATTGCTTTCACTCCTCATCACACACTCATATGTCAACTTCTTTTACCTATTGAACTAAAACTAATATCCTAGATATGGTGACTAGAGCAAGCAGAACAATGCCTCCCCTGCAAAGGTTTCCATGTCCCACAGCTCAGAACCTGTTAAGATAATACGTAAGGGGGTTTTCAGATGTGATTAAAATTACGAGATGGGAAGATTATCTTGGATTATCAGGGTAAAACCAATCTAATTTTATTAGTCTGTAACAATGGAGGACTTTTCATAACTGTGGTCAGAAAGAGAGATGTGAGGTGAAAGAATCCTCATAGAGATGCAATGTTGCTTGTTGTGAACACAGAATGTGGAGGCCAAGGAATACAGGTGGCTTCTAGAAACTACAAAAGGCAAAGAAATAGATTCTTCTCTAGAGTCTCCAGAAAGAAATGCAGCCCTGCCAATACTTTGATTTTAGTTTAGTGAGACCAGTGTCAAGTTTCTGACTATACAACTGTATGATAACATGCTCATGTTTTAAGCCAGAGTTTGTAATAATTTGTTAGAGCAGCAATGAAAAAATTAATACAGCAATTTCCATAGCACCAACTCAATGGTTTAGGTAAAAATTTTGTTATCATACATCATCCTATGATACCTCTATCTGAATACTAATCATATTACAATCTTCTGTTTGACTATTTCTTCTATGAGTTCCCAGAGGACAGAGACAATATCTTGTCCAAGGTGTCTTCACCATGGACAGTGTTGGTAAGTGGCTCTTTTCCAAGTTTTTATACCTATAGATTTCTGCATCTTTTGACCCAGTTGAACACTTGTTAATTAATGTAACTCTCACAAATATCTAGATGACTATTATACACAAATTTTAGTTATTTAGAGAATGTAAATTGGAATAAAATGACTTCTGCCTCCAAGGCATTTGTAAATCTACTAGATAGATTGGGAGCTCAATAGCTAATTAAGTAAATTGATAGACTAGTCTAGAAAACGTCTAATCAAGAATAAGCTAAAGAAGAGAAATGACACTCAGTGAGGAGAGACCAACTCATAGATAATGACATCCAGAGAACAAGAATGTAATTTACTTACTGAATTAACCTTGCTAATTGTTTAATATGTGATATCATACTGCAGCACTACCCACTGTATTTCTAGTGTCATTTTGAGTCTCATTCTTTCCTCAGTGTACTTCCCTACTTGAGTATGCAATAATTTCATAATTATTTTTCTTGTCTCATGTGTCTAGCTTTCATAACCATTTATTAGCATTGATCTCCAGTCTAGACTTGTTTGAGTAAATTTTGCTTGGTTGCTTCCTCTTCTTCTGTTCCCACTCCACATTCTTTAATTCAAGCGACAAGCTTCTGCCTTCATGTATTTTCCTTAAATTAATTCTGACTTGATTTCCAGTTCCTTCATAGGACTGGGATTCTATCTTTCTTTAATCATTCCTGATTAGCTGGTACTGAAAGAAATATCTGCTTCCAATTATTAATGAAAACCCTTCCAGATGCAGCCTGTATAGATAGATACAATTCAACCTGTGGCTCAGGCCTATGCTTTGCATTTCAGTAATATTAAGATGCACTACTCAACGCTTAGCCTGATATTAATTAGAATGGCTCCCTTCTGTTTTCTCCTACCCCTCAGAAAATTATTGTCAGCATATGCTACTAGGTAGTTTCCATAAACCTGTTGATTCTCTGAGCAGTTTTTAGTCCCGGATTTGAGCTCTTGTCCTCTCTTTCTGTCCTGCTGGCAAAAATAATACAAAACTAATCAAATCACACTGTCTCAGCTAGTAGATAAATTACTCTACATAACTAAAAGATATGCTCACACTAGTAATTAATTCATGGTTTATGTTGAAGACAAACTAAACAATTACATTTAACCTTAAGAGTTATGACTTTTATAAGGTAGTCTCAACCTACCTTCCCAACATTTTATCTCTTCTTTCTCCCATATGTATAACCTACATTCCTATCAAATACTCCTCCCTACTTTCTTCCAAGGAAGCTCTTGTTCTCTGTCTCCAGAATATCCTTGTCAATCAGGTATGGCTTTCTTTTTTATGTGATATAATACCAGTTTCATAACTTCTCCTTGAAGGTGTTTCATATCTTTAGTTGTAGACAGCCCCTATTCTTCATTCTCACTATGCTTCTTTCTGGCAAAATATATTATTCTGTATGACATAGGTGTATATTATATTTATTAGTGGAGTTTTCTCATCCCAGACTGCCTAAATCACACTGTAATCTCTTTGAATCCATGGAACAGTTTGGATTAAGTTTGGTTGTGACAGAACAAAATAATTGTGACCTAAATGAAATAGCAGTTAACTTATCTCTCTTATACAAGTTAAGAAGTCAATGGTATTCCATGATGGCAGGGACCCAGGATCTTTCTAGAAGAGCTTTTTCATAACTGGCCTTCATTCTCAAACTGACCGCATGATTCTCCGCTGCAGTTTCAATTCCAGCTGTGAAACCTGCTTCTATCCAGCAGGAAAGAGCAAAGAGATGATAACTTTTAAGAACATTTTAGCTTTTAAGGATATTTCTTAGAAGTTGAAAACAATATTTACATAATCTCTATTGATGAGAACAAAGTTACACAACTACTGTAATAGAGTATGACTTAATTTCTTTATGTTTACTGTTCACAGCTTTTAAGCCCCAGCCCTCCCTCTTCTGCTTTGGGGTATGTGCATAAGAAAACCTAAGAGCTCCCTCCTTTGCCTCTAATGGGAGTTTCAAGACACAAAAATGTCTGCCAATGCAAGGAAACACTCACTCCCACTCTACTGCCTAACCACCATAAAAACTTCATACCAGTCTCTATTAGCTGTCATTTCACTCAAAACATTTTTGAATCTGCTCAAGTGTCACCATCCTCTACTTAGAAAGCCTCATTATGTGAGTAATAAATCCTGTTACATGCTTTTGGTGTTTGTTTATAACATCATCAGTTCTGAATATGGATCACAAATTTTTGTGAGGCTCCGTCATGTTTCTGCAACTACCCCTCAAGAAATACTGAAAAACCTTTTTTCTTGGGGTATCCTGGTTCCCCATTTAAATCTGGTACTTCTGTTACCAAAGAAGATGGAAAGAAGGTTGAGAGTGGCAACTATTACTTTATTTTGCATAACTTTACTTTATATGCAATAATAATATTCTGCATTGAGTAAATCTTCAATTTATGGCTATTAAAATATTTTTTATGTATTTAATTATAGTTTTAGTATGTATATAATGTTATAGTTTGTATTAGATTTTTCTGCACTTGAGCAAAGAAATGTTACCAAGTAAAACATTTTTATAAACACACACACATGCACATATACATGCTCAAATGCCTTTTTAAAAACATGTTAAGGTAAAATTAGTACAGAACAAGCTAGAATGATTTATATTATGTGTCAAAGAGGTCCTTTTCAGGACAAGAAAACTTTAAGACTTTTTTATCTCAGCTCATTGCTGGAAAGGCATTATCAATATACCTTTTTCATATTTTATAACCAACACAAATTTTAATAAATGCTTGCAACAGTGTTTAAGCTATATGTATCAATATTAAGAATATTTCTAATTTGTTATTATTCTCCAAGATTTAGAACTTAACTAGGACATAATATAATTAATTTGATAATACAAGACATGTACTTTTAACTGCTCCAGATAATTCTATTCTTGGACAATCATGAATAGTGCAAAGACTTTGAAATTTTAGCAATAATATGCTGTGGGCTATGGAAATTGCTCACTGTGTAAAGTGAATCCCAGATGAAAGTTTCTTCGTGAATGTTAATATTTAATATTTCACTACCCAAAGAAGAAATATGTATAAGGAAATTACTATAGTTAGCAATTTAAAATAGTAACTACTTTCTAACTGATTCTCAAATAAGAAAACAACATATTGGCACCTATACCTAAGAGTTATCTGCACTTTGAAATAAGTAAACCAACATATATTTTCAACTTATTAAACATGAAAAGTAAAATCATGTTACCTTGATTGTTCAACCATAAGGACATAATTTAAGACTTACAATTTCAAAGGTTTTAATTTGATATGACATAGTACATCTTTCTCTTTGTCCAAAAAAACAATGCTAGAAACACAAAAAACTCTAAATAAATATGCACCATTAAATAATGAATAAATTTTCCTTTAAGCTTATTTTAAGCTAGATGAAATAGTAACCCCAACTCTAGTGGCTTAAAATAACAGGGATTTATTTTTCCACAAAATACAAATTTATTGTGTTGGATATCTGCATCTCATTTAGTGGCTCTACAATGTCTTCAGTTCCCATGCATTAATTTTTCTGCTTTTTTATACCTATCTATGGCTCTGACATTATCTTTAGACTTGCTATTTTATGATTTCAAGATTCAAAGAAAACAAAAACACTAATTCAAAAAGATATATGAACCCCTATGTTCATTACAGCATTATTTACAATAGCCAAAATATGGAAGTCACCTAGGTATCCATTGACATACAAATGGATAAAGAAGATGTGGTGTAAATACAATGGAATATTATTCAGCAATAAAATAGAATGAAATTCTGCCATTTGTGACAAGATAGATGATTCTAGAGGGTATCATGATAAGTGAGATAAGTCAGGCAGAGAAAGACAAATACCTATGGTTTCACTTTTATGTGGAATCTAAAAATAAATAAATAAAACAAAACAAATGCAGAGTGTTGGGAGCCATTCTTGATGAATGCCCTGCAGACAGGGTTGGAGTTGCCTGCAAGCTAGAAGTTTGCAGAGCAGGTGGGCTCCTTAATCGATAGCTTATTACTGAAGGAGGAAGTTTGGCTTAATGTTAAATGTTTCTTGCCCCAGGGAATAAGAGACAAAAACAGGAACAAGGATGTTTTGCAAGAACTTAGGTAAAGGTCAGCGATCATTTGCATATGTGTGGGTGTTGCTTCTCCAAGGGTATATATATGCTGTGCTAAATAAACTGGGGCTCATTCACTGTTCGCCCTCCCAACTCTATGTCTCTGTCTCTGTCTCTGTCTCTGTCTCTGTCTCTGTCTCTGTCTCTCTCTCTCTCTCTCTCTCTCTCTTCTCTCTTTTTCTCTCTTTTCTCCATCCTCACTCCCCCTCTCGGGAACTGTTCCATCTTAGCCAGCGGGCTCTGGCAGCAGAGTCATAGAAACAGAGACCAAAGGGATGGTTAGGGAGAGGGTGGAGGGATCAATAAAGGAAGGGAATTATAGTTAATAATAATACTGTAATAAGTTTTCATGGTGACAGACGATTACTAGAATTAGTAGTGTGATTACATTGTGAGGTATAAAAATGTTGAATCGTACACCTGAAACTAGTATAACTAATGTAAGTTTGTATATCAAGTATCCTTAAATAAATAATAAAACAAAAGATGGTGTGAATTCCATTAGACTACATTGTGGCCTGGGCGAGTATATGTTCCCTAACATTTTACCGTGGTACCTAAATAATCAATTAAAAAACTGAACCTGATAAAATAAGAAGAGAAACTCTTCTATGAGTGATTTATTTGATACTAAGAGCATGTCTTATGTAGAAGTTATGGAGCATATGGGCAGGCTAGTCTGACAAAAAGAAAGAGATTACAAAATAACTTATAAAATGTCCATGCCCATGCTTCTACGATTCTGGAATTCAGGTGGAAGTATGCACTTAGAAGACATGGTATTTGGACAAATATTACATAAAAACAATTTTACAATTTGATTTATAAGAATGGACCCTTGCCAAAAGGAAGGAAGGAAAGAAAACCAGGAAAAGAGGAAAGTCACAGCAGAAAAGTAGAGAAAAGGGCAGAGAAAAAATAAAATAAGTAGATAGGGAGGTAAAAAGAGAAACTTAAATAGGTTAATAAATTCTGTCATTATAGGATAATAATAAAGGTTTCCTCCCAAATTAAGAAAAATTAATAATAATGATGAGAGTAACATCTAAAAAATGTATCCTATCAAAAGAATAGCTCACAAGTGTTTTTGATTAAAATTTATGAAATGCAAATGCCCAATCAGATGAACCATGGCTAGAATCATAATGTTTAAAAAAATCTGTGTTCCTATAAATGTACTGAATCTGTCTGAGGAAACTGCATGTTTAAGGAAAAGTGATTGTCTACACGGAGTCTAGAAAAAAGATCATCTGAAGAACAAACAATTGGCCATCTGTCTCCAGCCTTCTTCCTGGTATAGAATGCTCTGAGAAGCTAAAAAAGTATTCAGTCAGCTCAAAAGTTCTATTTCATATTGAAAAATAATAAATTGGAATTATAATGTATATATAATATACACAAAATCATGAATTATAGATACATGTATTCATTAAATTAATGTATCAGGTTTAGATGATTATTGGTTAGCCAGAAAAATATTTCCTGAAAAATAAAAATTAGCGATGTCATAAAACATTACAGCAGTTTTGAACTCTAATTCGAAGTCACTAAAAAAACTGCTTTATATCTTTTTAAAAAATTTATTTATTGAGGTGACTTTGGTTAATAAAATTATATAAGTTTCAAGTATACAATTCTATAATACGTCATCTGTATATTGCATTGTGTGTTTACCACCCAGAGTCAAATCTTCTTCCACCACCATGTTTGATCCTCTTTACCCTTTTCTACCTCTCCTCTTCCTCTTTCTCTCTGGTAATCACTAAACTGTTGTCTGTGCCTACGAGTTTTTGTTTGTTTGTCTTGTTTGTTTGTTGCATTTAGTTTTATATTCCACATGTGTGAAATCATATGGTTCTCAACTTTTTCTGTCTGACTTATTTCACTTAGCATAGAAGAAAACATAGGTACTAAACTCATAGACCTTGGTTTTAAAGAGAATTTCATGAATTCAATCCCAAAGGCAAGGGAAGTAAAAGCAAAAATAAATGAATGGAACTACATCAAACTAAAAAGCTTCTGCACAGCATTAGAAACCATCAACAACAACAACAACCAAAGAAGTGACGAACTGAATGGGAAGATATTTGCAACCAATGCCTCCAATAAGAGGTTAATAACCAAAATGTGTGAAGAACTCATACAACTCAATGACAAATATTCCGATTAAAAAATGGGCAGAGGACCTGAACAAACACTTCTCTCAAGAAGACATACAAACTGCCTTATATCTTTTGAACTCTAAGGAATAACTAACTATACATATGTATGGAGTTGCTGGGCTGCTTTTCTTTTAATGCTGAGACATTCTGAGTACACTGAAGTTGAAACCTAATTGCAATTATCAAGAATTATTGAGGGTAAAATGATATAGAAAGATCAAACAATATTATAGAAGCTGGAATTTAGAAATGTTCTTTTAAAAATTAGCTGCCACTGTAATGTAACACAGACATATGTGTAAACTAATATCTTGGGATAGATACCTAAATACAGTTGTGAAGTAAATATAAAGTATTATCAATATGCCATATAACTGCCCTTGTTGACAGACCCATAATGGAAGAAAAATTAGAATTGCCTAGTAGATTGGTGTCTAATGTCACATTACATTACAGATAAACTTTACAGTGAAATATTTAGATGCATCATTGAAGATATACTACAATTAATAAAAAGCATCCTTCCAGCTTTTTTTCTCAGGTAACAAATACCGACAAAAATCAAAGTATTTTTTGTTTGTTATGGGATAGAAAAAGTTTATTTTTGTTTTACATTCTTCCTCTTGATAATACACATACAGCAGCAACATTTAAAAACTCTACTATTGACCAGCTTAATTTCTTCTCTGGACCTAATTTTCTTATCTGTATAAAGTAGATATCAACATTTAACTCACAAGATTGTGTGAGAATTCAGTTATATTTGTTAATGTAATTTAAAAGATTAGAAGAGCATTTGAGACATAAGAATGTGCTTGATAATTTTAGTAATCACTATATTTGTTTATGATTATTTTAATTGTGATTTGAGTTACAAATCTCTTCCCAAGCCCCAAAAAACTCCCCTGAAAATGATCATTTTTTTTAGCCAGCATTTTATTTATAAAATATTTACCAAGAAAAAATGGTAGAAATACTGATATTGGTGTATTCATTACCTATTGCAGCTGCAGTAAACTCCCACAAGCTTTGTTATCACACAAGACAAATTTATTTTCTTATAGCTCTAGAGGTCAGAAATCAGCCTAGATGTCATCAGGCTCGCATTCCTTTGGAGGCTCCATTTCCTTATCTTTTCAACTCTCAGAGACCACTTGATTCTCGACCCCTTCCTGCATTATTCAAATATCTTGCTTTCATGCTCCCATCTCCTACTACTGAGTCTAGTTCTTCTGCTTCTCACTATAAAGATCCTTGTGATTGGATCAGTTCAATTCAGATAATGCAAGATAACTTCCCCATTTCAAGATCTTTACTTAAATTACATTTGTGAAGTCACTTACCTTGTAAAGTACATATTCACAGGTTTTGAGGATTGGGACATGCACAAGCTAATGTCCATGTGGAGCATTTGGAGGGAGGTGGCATCATTATACCCACCACAAATTGTATTATTTATAGTCTATAATTCTATAGAAGCTCTATAGTAGTTCCAATATAATTTATTTGCTATCATTCCCATCACTTGCTACTTATCATAGGCTAAGACACCCTTATCTTCCATGATCTTAACTTGTTTTAATTTTAATAAAAAACTAGATGTTCAAGTTTTAAATATTATTTATTGTATTCCTGTTTGAATAAGTTAACTCTTTCTGATAATTTGTTCCTAAAATAAATTATTAATGTCATATAAAAGCTGTTTTTTTAGTTATAAAAAGAGGAAAAATTTGTCTTATTCTCACATAATATAAAATCTACTTTAGAATGTATCTTTTCACTTGAAACACCAACATTTATTTTTTAAATTGCAATTCTGTTTGTTCACTGGATTTCCCACCTGCCTCCTACTCTACCTAGAGCTTGGTATTTTTACACAGTAAAGGAAGGACTTTATGAATTAACATTTACATAGTTTTTCTAAAATCAAATAGAAAGGTAACTTTAAGGCTGTGATTATCAGTTCCTCTAATGCTGTGATTATCAGTTCCTCCAATTACCTTTTTGTAATTGTGGCTCTACTTTTTAATACTTTTCTATTTGATTTTTTAGTCTACGTTACAGTCTCAGTATTATTTTACTTTATACTCTTTGAATGCTTTAAACCAGGAAGCTAAGGTGATAAAATAAACCGCTGGAAGAGGGAGGTGAAATTTTATAAAGTGAGTATATTCTAAGAACAGAAAACTCACCAAATACTTGGAGGTTTAAGAAATGTATGTTCATACCTGTCCTACTCTGTCACTTTCCAATTAATGGGTCTGTTAGTAAAAAATCAAGAAATAAACAAAATTTCCAGCTCTCACCAACACTCATTCTTCAACTTGTTTTTTAATGATTAGAAGTAGATATATTTAGAACAACATGGAGTGATGAAATCTCATATTTTCCAAAGCAGATTTTAGCTGATCAGAATGGGTTGTCACAGCACAGTGTAGACAAACCAGAATGGTCCTTTAACCAAATACTTAGAGTATTTGTTGGTATCTATAAAGGAATCCTTTTGCTTAACATCTTAAAAATAACATATTACTAATTTTAAGTTCAGAATATGATTCTATATTTAACAATCCAAAGGATCTAATATTTTATATGGCCAAGATGGTTTTGGATAACACATAATTCTTTTATTTTGTTGACTTATATTGTGATGGAGGTTCTATAAAATGATAAATTTTTTTTTTTACTTGTTAGTGTCAAAAAAGTCACTGTGCATTTAAATAGGCCGCCTTTATCTTTCTTTACAACATCAAAATAACTGTAGCAGAAACTTAACAGTATTTCAAACATAACTTATTTTTTGGGTAAGAAAATCAAGTCTCAAAAAGATTGTGTAACTTGCCCAAGTCCTCATATCTAGAAGGTAGCCTAGACAAGCTTGGATCTTGGTTGTCCGTGATCCAGGCAGACTCTTTTAGTGCCACGTTACGTCCCTTCTCTTTTACTCTTCTCATCCCTTTCTTTCTTATTTTTTAGTTATTTTATAGCACTATTAATAGTGGATGTTAAACATTTCTATGGCACGCTATATGCAAATTAAGGCCCCATGCTTTAATTAATTAATTTTTACTCAAAGATTATCAAGGACATAGACTCACTTACGCACAATATCTGAGAGAGAGTCCCTGGTCCATGCTCTGTCACCAAGACCATCTTTCCTTGTGCTGTCTCCATAAACTTCTTTATATCTTGATTTTCTGTGTGCTTTCAAATTCAGCATATGCAAACCATTTCCCACCCACCTACCAGAGGTTTTGTGTGCTGGAAACTTTAAAAGAGGCAGAAATTAGGAGGACAAAACAGTCCTTGTTGATGTCAAATTTTAGAGATAACCTTCTTGACTACTTAAGAGATTTCTACCTTCACAGAAGCATGTGCTGACAGAATAAACTTTAGGCTAAAAAAATAAATTGTTAAGAGTGTGGATTTTGATGGACAACATCCCACACTGCCCAGGCTTATGCTCCCGTCAGGTGGGGAAGCAAGGCACCCCTTCCTTCCACAGACTTCAGGGTTTCCGTTTGAGTTTAGTGTAGAACCTTCCCTAAAGCAGGGTCATGCCTCCAGCGTTCGCCTTCAGACCTTTTTTTTTTTTTTTAAAAACCCTTCTTTAGAGTCTACAGAAATGTCTTAAAAGTTATGAAGTCTGTTCTTAATTGTGTTTCATTTCAGTTTCTTCCACTCCTTACACACCCAGTTCATACACAAAGGTAGAAGTTGTTCTGCGTGTGCTGTGCACAGTGCTGGCTCTCTGCAGGTACCTGGGCAACCAGTGTGCGTGCGTGTCAAAGTGAAGATGGAGTAAGTGCTCCCCACTTCTGCCCCAGTCCTGGTTCCCGTGTCCGAGCAGTTAGAGACTTAAACAAACAAACAAACAAACAAAAAATACTGTTAATTGGACAAAGGCACCCTGAAACTTTGCAAAAAAATAAAAGTATCAGAAACAAAACAAAGTAACGCCAACATAGACAAGAAATCGCCATCGTTGGTCCACTAAGATTGTGAAGCAGATGCTCTCAAGTTTAACTGAGACACACCTAAATTTTATTCATTTGGAAAGTAATTAAATGTGAGCTTCTGAAAAATATGACTTTGTGTATTTTTAAAGAAAGTCATGACATTAACAAATTTACAGAATAGTTGGAAAGTAAAAAGATTGGAGGAGATAACTAGTACAGATTAATTTTATGTAAAACAAAGGAAGAGGTAAGGTATGCAAAAGCATTTCATAAGCTGTAAATGCTTTACACGAGCACACACATGATCATTGAATATCTGTGACTAGAAAACTTGAATTATTTAGCCCTCACTTTAGCATATAATCTATAATTAGATAGAGTAGTTACTCTCTGAGATCCCTAATAGTTTGTTCACGAAAAGTGAAACTATTGTATAAGAATAGGTCATTTATTGAAATTTAATAAATGTGTAGTTCATCCATTGTGGGGAGTTTTTTGTCTTTTTTTTTTTTTAAGTACAAGCAGATATTACTATGAAAGTCTACTTCAGTTTTTCACATTTTCCATTGAAGAAATGTGATCACACTTGAATTTTTGAATTCTCTGATTATTTCCTCCCACACACGGATATTTACTCAAATCTCATCAGGAGTCATTGTATAATCTGGAGCCTGTGAAAAGCAAGCTAATACATAGTTATAGAAATTAATTATTTCATTTATAAATAGAATGCATTTTTTTGTTTCTACCCACATTTACCATTTATTTATTTCATCATTAAAAGCTTATTTGTTAAAGGTCAATTTTATGGTATGATAATTTAGAAAATAAAGTTAAATGCCTATTTATTGTGGTGAGCAGAATTTTAAAGATAGTGTCCCCTCCTCACCCCAAGTAGTCCCATCTCCTGCTCATTCAAACAGCAAATTCTGCCAAGGAATTTTTCTACACACATAATGCAAGTATCCAATAAGTTAATCTTAAGATACAAAGGTAAATTTGGTGGGCCTGCCCTGGTCAGGTGAGCTCTTTAAAAATAGAACACTTTCTCTGGCTAATGGAAGATGAAAGAAGTCAGAGATTCGGAGCATGATGGTATTCAAAGTGTAGCAGGTAGCTTTGAAGAGGGAGAACACATAACAAGGTATGCAGGTAGCTTTCAAGAACTATGGATGGCCTTCAGCTGTCAGGGAGTAAATGAGGACCTCAGTCTTATAGATGCAAAAAAAAAATGAATGGAGTTTGGACAACACCTTAAATAAGATTCTTTCTTGAAGCATCCCAGTAAAATCCAAGCCTGGGGGACACCTTAACTTTGGCTTCTGTCAGATGCTAAGCAGAAAGCTCAACAGCACTCACCCCCAAGTTCTAACCTACAGGACTATGAACTAATAAGTAAGTATTGTTTTATGCTATTAACTTTGTGATAATTTGTTATGCAGCAATGAAGCTTACAACTTCATTAAGTGTCAGCTACATGATGACGAACATGTCAATGTATCTTATCATTTTCAGAGTTTGGATGACTTGGTAAGGTAGAAAGTGTTCTGTCCAATTTCCTAATAAGCTACAGAGAGAAATGAATTACACAAGGATTTGGGAGTAGAGCCAAAACTACAGTTTAGATTTCTAACTTTTATTTGAGACCCTTTTTCATATTTTACTCTATGTCATATAAAGTATACACATGATTTTATTACTTTTGTATCTCATTACTTTGTGCTTTATTGAATCTTTCCTATCACAGAATGAGATCTAGAGCAGATGTCAAGTCTTTACTTTCCAGTAGTTTCCAGTAATTAGAACTAATCTTTTTAAGTGTAAAACTTAAATATCATATTCAGTTCAGAGCTAGACCCTTCACCCAACCCAGGCTGGACTTACAACCTGGGAAACACTAAGCTAAAAGTGAGTGTGAAGCTAGTCTTTCTTTTTTTCCCTCTGTTTGTTTTCATATCCTTTTACTGGGGGTGGTGACTGTTTAAAGAGATAGGTAGAAAACATGAAGATCTTTTTGAGCTATTAAGATTCCTTTATATTGGATTTGGTGATTCTCTAGTTAACAGTAACTTTCCATTAATACTCTTCAGCAGAAAAAGTCCAAAAATACAGTGCTGTAGAGAGAATTTTGGAGGGTTTTGCCAGGATGGCCCACTGCAGAGACCCCTGGTTGGACTTTAAAGCCATCCTTTATTACCCTCTTCAGAACTCCCCATTCAGTATTGCTGCTGGAGGCCCATGTTTGTAGTCTATTCTCTTGAACATAGTATTGCCAAGTCTTCTCAAGGTAGGTACTTTCTGTAGTGTCCACAGGAACCTAGTACAATCTTGCCATACGCAGAATTGGGTTTGTAGACAGTCACTGCTACACCATGTTTGCCTCTACCATCTATTTCCAAGTATCTCTCTGGTGAGATAGGCATCGAGAATAATGAGAAAGCCTGTTGCTTAAGGTGACATCCCAGAAGGAAAGGCATGGCTAGCCACTGCTTTGTGTAGTCATCTATCCATGGATGATGCTCTCATTAATCACTCATGTGTTCTTCAACATAAACATTGCATTCCCCACATAGCCTAGGGCACTGATGACACTCAGTATTCCTTACCCCTCTACCCTTCCCACTTTTAAAAATATACATTGAAGGTAATGGCTAAAGTAGCAGTTTTGCTACTTCTTGGTAAGGTGATATCTGGCACCATTTATTAATTGCTTGCCTTAGGTATGAATTATGCAGTGTTACTTATTTTCATCTGAGTGCCACAACCCTTAAGTCTGGGACAAAATGAAAAGTCTCACTAGGTATATTACATTTTTCTGAAACATTCTGTTGTAACTATAGAAGAGGAAAAGGGGGAGAGGTGACTTACTTAAATGTCACATCAGAATTTGGACTTAAACAGTTACTCTTTGTTTTTAATTCCATTTGTTTAAAGCTTAATGATGATATAACAGTATCCAAGATAAATTAACATAATAGAGTCTGTATTTCAGTTGTCATCTGTGACCTCTGCATTATCTGAGCTCTTTGGACACTTATTTTTATTTAAGTATTTTTAAAAATACATTTTTTTTATTGTATCAGGGTAGAATATCCTTTAAGAGCTATTAGAGAGGCAACTCTGTTTAGTATGGTTAGTTTTGAAGTTTTTCTGACTTGTTTAAAAATATGAACTGGTAGTGTCATTAGAAATTTGATTGTTTGGTAGAAAAACACATGAAATAATTTACTATAAAACACTAACTCTAAAATTATGTATAAATCAGATATAGTTGCACTCAAGCATTCGCCATGTCTCTATTCAAGTACCAAATTTATAGGAAATTGGCAAAGAAGAGAGATGAGAAAACAAATGTGGCTCGTGATAGGGTTATCCTAGGTTGATTGTGAGGCAGGAGACCTAGCACAAAATAAGAGTCTGCTGGAATTGACAGCCAAGTGGAAGTTAAGATGAAGTTTCTAGTCTGTTAGATTAGAAAAGAAAGGTCAAGAGTACTGATAAAATCTGAGTGTCCTGGAGGAAAGAGTTATGAGTCTAAGATGGCACATAAATTATAGTCCCTTTCTGGTTGGGAGATAGTGAAAATGCATGGAAATCTATCATTGTTATATTTTATTTTTTGAGCAATGGGCTGGCATTAGATTCTGAATTACGTTAAGCAGGACGGGTAAAATGTTACTGAAATCCAGTGCACTAATATACTTAGTTACAGGGACTAGCAAAGGGGAAAAAAATGCAATGGCAAATAGCAAATGAGACAATGCTTTTTAAAAATTTGCATATTGATCATTTTTCTTCTCAAATCTTCAAATGAGAATGCTTTGTTTATTTACTCAACAAAAAAATCTGTTGATTTTCTATCATATGCCTAACATTACACTAGGCACTGGAAAAACAGGTACTATAAGCCTTATATTGTATCCTTAGAGAAATAACTGTTTAAAGAAGGAAAGATATGTAAAAAACAATAATTAAAACACTACACAATAATAGTCAGCAGTGGACAACCATTCTTCTGTTGTCCATCATACTTTCTTATGAGAACAGTATTTTTTTATGATGAAAGAACAATGCCTCTGAGCTTCCTCTAAGCATAGTTTCTATATCTCAATGACATTACCTGGCTCAGGATCCAAGCCTGACCATTCAGAATTAATTTTTTGTTGTTGTTTCAAGTTTGAAAGGACAACATTTAGTACACTTCTATTTATACTGCAATGTTGCTATGAACAATTTGGGAGTTTGGTGTAGCAGCTAAGCAAAAATCTTTCAGGCATAATGAAATGTGACAATGAGAACTTATATGTGAAGAAGAGAAGAAATAGATGCCCCTCATATGATTAAAAGAGAACAGAAATGACAAAGAAATAGAATAAAAAGAAGAGAAAATAATTGGATGTCTCTAAGTGATAGAATTAAGATTTAAAATATATACAAAACAAAAGGAAATAACAAGAAATGGGAATAAGTCATAGAAGGTGAAGTCAAAGTAAAACTGAGATGGAAAGTATAATCTTATTAAAGGACAGAACTCTCCTCTGTTATAAACCAAATACTAGCCATAGTAGAAATTAAAAAAAAAAAATGTTAAGACCCGATGAAAAATTCAGAATTTAAAATATAAAGTGAAAAGATATAAGATATTTTATAGATAGTTTGGGTATTATAGAAGTCTCAGCTCACAGAAGCTGAGAAACTATTTTCCTCAAAGATTTCATTCGTTAGCTTTTGAGATTCAGCATATTTAGAATGTTCTTCATTTCTAAATTTCTATTTCTTAATGTTAAACTGGTACTTGAAATAATAAGTTATAGCTTTGCATAAAATGCAGAATTTGAAATGAAAAAGAACACTGTAAGTAGACTTTCCTTTGAAATATCACCTTGTCCTGGACACCAACAGTTAATACTTTATTTCAATAAGAAGAGACATTGGCCTATGGTGATGTCAAACCAATGCTATAAAAGTAAAAAAAAAAAAAAAAAAAATTGACAACAAAATGGTACCTTGTTTATAAATTCAAGCAAAATACTCTTCTTTTTAGAACTGAGAAAGCAAGATTTTTACATTATTTATATAACATTCTTAAACTATTTGTTTAACCAAATTGATTAAAAATAATAAATTTTAAAAGTATAAATATAAACAGTATTGTTGATAACAATATAAAATTGATTTTATATTAATTACTCTTAGTGCCTTTATGCAAACATTTAGTAGGGCTTTTTGTTATTAACCTAGATAATAAAATGTTCCTAACTCACCATTATGTAAAATGTGTGTTTTGGTCAAATTTTGACATCAGTGGTGAGCAAACTTCAAAAACAATGTAGACAGTAAATATTTATTGGCCATATGGTCTCTCCCACAACTGCCAGTGTATGCCTAAGCAAACATGAACAATGCATAAACCAATGAGCATGACTGTGTTCTAATAAAATTTTATAATAAAAACAAGTGGTGGGCTAGATTTGACTATAGCTTACTGACCCCTGCTTTACAATAAGCAAAGAAAAACATGGCCTTTATAATTAAACTTTTCCCTATTGTTTTTCAACTGATGGTATTTAATAGCAGTACAAGATAGGTACCACAGTGAGGCAATAAGAAAAGGGATTACTGAATAAAAGAGAACTAAACTTTGTCAAGTGTCTCAAACAGTAAGGAAGTGGGTGGCATTCCAAACAACACTCAGTTATTATATTTAGTGCTGGCGTGTTGCTGAATACAGATGTGTCTGGCATTGCGGCCAACCTCAACTCATTATTAAATGAGCAGACCAGCCTTGATCATCCAAATCAGAAGGTAGCCACTACTAACACTGCTACATACTTCTCTATGTCTATTAAGATTTTTCCAGCTTTCTACTGCATTCTAAATTCTGCACATGGTGCAATAACTCCACCAAACTTAATATCTCTTTTTTAATTTTATGTATTTGGGCATCAGGCCTTCTACAATTTGGAGAATACCAAATGTATGAATTTAAATATTATTCTGTTGGCTTGTAATTTGTATGGAAGTGAGATGACTTTAGAAGTAAGCAAGAAATAAGTAAATTGTAAACAAAGAACTTTTTATGAACTACTAGTCCTGATTACATTTTTAAGATCTTGAAATAAGGACTCTCTTTATAACTGAAACTTAACTATGCCTTACTCACAAATTTAGAGATTAGCTCAATAAAAATAAAAAGGCTAAGACAACTTTGTTTTTTTAATGCTAACTAAAGTGATATGTACTTTTTAATCAGAGCAGCTAGACTCTTTGTGCAGTTACTCTTTTGGCAAGAGAATAGGTAATCTATTGAAAAATTATTTATTGTATATTTAAACATGAAAACTGCTATAGTTAGACCCACTCAGAAAATGCAGAATTGGAAGAAGTCTCTAAAAAAATCTGCTAAGGAAAAACAATAGATGTACAAGAATTGACTATAGTTAACAATAACTCTCAAGAACTATGAACTAGTTTTATAAGAGTGAAGTAGTAAAAATGGAGGTGGGCCAGACAGAGAACTAAGAGCAAGACTTTTGTTAAGTCAGCAATTAGTGTGAATGGTGGGAGGAGGACCTTTGCCCTGGAGAAGTCAGCACAGAGATGAGTTTAAACAAAACATTGTGAGAGAACTGCCAGAACCAGCACTGGTTAAAAAATTAACAGTAGGTTAAAATTGTGAATGACTCAAATCCATTTTTAACATTTTTTTATGCTGTTGTGTCATCTATTTTTTATAAATTTTCAGAATGTCCATTCATTAATTTATAAATTTATCTTATAAACATTTATAAAGTTCTTTATTAGTGATAGTTGTCATAGCTATTGTGACTTGGAGATTATTGACCAAGACACAACAGCAGTACCAAGGCACTTTGCTGGAAAATCAGCTGTGTTCATCACAGGATACCAAGATGTCTGGCCTTGACTGTAAAGGCCTTTGGGCATTGGATCACATAAGAAAAAAAGTCATCATATAGGAGGAGAAAGTTGATGTACATTAAGAAAAACCTTAGAACAAGGGCCTGGAAACAAAAAGAATAGAGTGTGTATCTCTAAGGCCTTTCTTTTTTATTACAGCAAGTTGTGCCACTGTTCTCACAACTGGAGACTGAAATAAAGGTAAAAAAAATATGTTTAAAATTTTATAAAAAACACTGAGGGAAGATATTGAAGAATTAAATGAAAGGAGAGATATTCCATACTCATTAATTGAAATTGCCAATATTGTTCGCATGTCAAATTTTCCTAACTTGATCTATAGATTTAACAAAATCCTAATAAAAATCCAGACAACAAGCTGATTTTAAAATTTATGTGGAAAGGCCAAAGACCTAAAAGAGCTGACAAAATACAGGAGGAGGAAAAAGAGGAGAAGGGGAGTGGGGAGGAAGAGGTTGAGGGGGCTGAGAGAGAGAAAAGAGAGGAAAGGAGAAGAAGCAGAAGGGGAGGAGCAGGGGAGTAGATAAAGGAAAAAGGGCAAGAGGGAGAAGGAGACAGAGGGAAGAAGAATGTAGAGATAAAAGAGTAGGGAGAAATGTTTGGAAGGCTGATACTACACAACATTAAGACTTGTAAAGTTAGTCATAAAAACAACATAGTGTTGGTAAAAGAAAATAAATATGCAAAGAAATGGAATGTAATGGGAACCCCAAAATAAATTCACACAAATGTAGTCAAATGAATTTGACAAAGGTGTAAAGGCAATTAAATGAAGTGAAAATTGTATTTTCAATATATGCTGCTGGAACAATTGGATGTTTATATCTAAAAAAAACTTAAAATAAAATAGACATACACCTTATCCTTAAAAAATTAACTCAAAATAAAACATAGATAAATTTAAAATGCAAAATTTAAAATTTCTAGAAAAGCAGAGGAGAAAATATATGTGATCTTGGGGTTGATGATGAGTTTTTAGATACATTAAAGTCACAATATATGAGAAATAAATTTGATGATTTAGACTTCATTAAAATTTTAAATTTTGGTCTTTGGAAAATATGTAAAAGAATGAAAAGACATGTCACTGACTGAGAGAAAATATGTTCAGAATGCATATGTGATAAAGGATTTATATCCAAATACAAAGAATTTTTAAAGTCAAAATAAGAAGGCAAACAGTTAAAAAATACGCAAAAGATCTAAATAGACACTCTGCCAAAGAACATACAAAAAATGGTAAAACATGAGAAAAGATGCTCAACATTTTCATTGTAGAATTGCAAATGAAACTATCAGTGAGACTATATCTCTACACATTCATTAAAATGACTACAATTCAAAAAAACTTACAATATCAAATGCTGACCAGGATGCAGAAAAACAGCAATAGATGAGAATCTATTGCTGGTGGAACTACAAAATGAGATAGTGACTTTGAATGACAATTTAGCAGCATTGGAAAGCTAAATATATATAGTCTTACTATCCAATCCTGCAAAAGCATTCTTAGTTACCTAACTGATTTAAAAAGTTATGTTTACATAAAAGCCTGCATGCGAAATTTTATAGTGATTCCATTCATAATAGCCAAAAAAAACTTCAAGTGAGTAGGATCTTTTTTCATAGGTGAACAGATAAATGAACTGTGGTACATCCTGTGAAAACGAATACAGGAAGACCTTATTCAAAATGGAGTCAGGAAGTAATGAATGGAGGGAGGGTTCTCACTGCAGGTTACTTTACATACCCAGCAGGAAGAAAAAAAAGATTTTCTCCTTATCCAGTAATAACAACTCAGCCAATGAGAAGACATACAACCCCAAATTCAGCTCACTTTTAATAAACTTTTGTTCAAAATTGCCCCTACCAACTTTCTCCTATCCTCTATAAGAGCCTCTTTCTCTCCTTTGTTCTCTGGATCTTTGTTACCTATGATCCATCATAATTTGCATGTCCCAAATCGCAATTCCTCTGCTGTTCCTGAATAAACTATATTTTCCTGTCTAAACTACCTTTTTTTATTTGTTTGTTTTAAAGGTTGGCAATATAGACATGAAATACTATTCACTAACAAAAATAAATGAGCTATCAAGTTATGCAAAGATATGGATGAATGTTAAATGCTAAGTGGAAGCAGCCAGTCTATAAAGGTTAATATAAAAGGTTATTGTTATTATATGACCTTCTGGAAATGATTAAACCATGGAGACAGTAAAATGATCATTGGTTGCCAGCAGTTTTGAAGATAGAAAACATAAGTTTTGTTGTTGTTGTTTGTTTGTTTGTTTTTAGTATATAATGGTGGATAATGTATAACTGTAACGGTGGCTACATGACACTTTGTGTTTCCTTAACCCATATAAGGGTTTTAGAGCAGAAAAAGTAAAACAATGTATAAAAAGTGCCATCTAAGAATAAGGGGATCATCTGAGGATAAAGGGATCCCAGAATGTTACAGAATGCAGAATGTTACAGTAAACAAGATCTTCCTTTAACTCCTGGGGAGTTAAAGGAAGAAGGGACTGACCTTAAGTACTTATTGAATGAGTAGAGTTTATAAGAATTAAGGCAAAAGGAAGTGTATGCAGGTACCATAGTTTAATTAATAAAGTTGTTTTTCATCAGGGATATGAATTAACCATTTTGAAATCTCTGTACATGCTTACTTGAATTGAACAATTATGTAAATGTATGGTGAAAGATTAGAGTTAATTTTCTTACTGTTATGTGGAAATTTAAAGATAAAAAGGAGAGCCTAGATGATCCATGAAATAAAAAATCAGTGTAAGAGGGATTTGTATGGACTCATGTTTACTTGACATTGACACAGACACAGAAGGTTGCACATGGAAATATTTATACTCTACATACCGTTGGCCCTCCCTATCTGCAGGTTTTCTATCTGCAGATTTGACTGACTACAGATCAGAACAGCATTTTCAGTCTGAGGTTGGGAATCAACAATGCGGAGACTGACTGTATGCATTGTTCTATGCCATTTTGTAGAAGGGACTTCAGCATCCACAGATGTTGGTGTTCATGGGGTTCCTAGAATTAATCCCCACAAGCTAGTAAAGTATATACATAGATGACCTTACCCTGTCAGCTGAGGTGGCATGGAGCCAACAATACCAAAGCAGCAATGAATTGATCTAGTGCACAGATCTTGATTTCTAATGCCCTTCTTCAACACAAAGAAACAAGTTTCCTTTGACAAATGGTTGATAGGAGATGACTCTAGAATATCTTATAGTGACAGAAACAACAACAAAACAACAACAAAAAAATACTCATAATGATGGGGTAATATCAAAGGGACAGAGGAACCACTTGAAAGATCTCCTATTGGCCATAGATTGAATGTTTGGTGCAAAAAAACAATAAAGTAGCATTGTAGCATTTATTTACAGCCCAAAGTATAAAATCAATATTCAGGAGTTAATACTGATAAAACAAAGTGTTTAAATATGTAAATAAATGGGGAGAAGAAGGAACAAATCTCCAATATCGAAGCATTCATTTTAATTCTCCACTCTCAAGGATATGAAGCGTAACTTTCTACTGTATAAGTGTGATTAGTGCATAGTGTCTTTCTTCCGAAGAGTAAAGCATGGATGGGATTGGGGGATAGTGAAGACACTTGTCAAATATTACTTCAGCTAGGTGATTGAGATTAACATTAACAGGGAAGTCATGTTGATAGTATGTACCCCTGATAAGATGCAATAACAAAGGAAATTTACCTCTGTGGTTTTCTCTTAAAATTTCATAACCTCAGTTTACTTATGAAAAAAATCACAAAAATCCCAGTGGAGGGCCATTCTACAGTATTCCTCAAAACTCCTGTCTCTTTAAAAATGAGAACAGTCTAACAAACTATTACAGCCATAAGAACCTTAAAGAGACAGGGTAACTAAATGTAATGTGCTACTCTGGATAGAATCTGTAAATGAAAAAGGAGATTAAGAAGAAAAAAAATCTAAGAAGATTTAAATAAATTATGGACAGTTAATAATATGTCAATATTAGTTCATCAATTCTTATAACTATACAATACTATTTTATAAGATGCTAATAATGTAGGAAAGCTAACTCTAAGCTATTTTAAAAATGACTATTAAAAGCATACTTCATGAGACTCTGATAACACAAACTAAACTTCTTTGGGACTCTTGAGGATGAATTCACACAAAAATAGGTGATAGTGGCTCCTGCACAGAGGAGGCTTTGGGCTCTCCTTACCAAGCACCAGAGCCTCAAGAGTAATAATAACCAAGCACCATTATATTGGACAAGGTGAGGAACGCCATTAAATAGCCCACATTCCTGCAGGGCTTTAGGACAGAGATAAAGAAACTAGCAAGCTCCAAGAAGCTGAGAGGACAGTATCCATGACTTACATGTGAGGTAGCCCCAAATGACTCCAAATATCTGGCATATTTTGTGGAATGTTTTGAAATTTGCACATCAAAGAGAATGAAAACCAAGAGAGCCATAGAACTTCAAGGTGTGACTGTTTGTATCTCTACTTTTATGCCCAGCAGGGCACAGATGTGTAAGCACAACTCCCCAAATATAAGGAGGAAACTACAATAGTGCAATAAGAAGATAGGCTTGGAGTTAGACTTTATAGATTTGAAACCCAGTTTTATTGTTTACTAATTATGCAACATTGTGCAAATAATTTAAACTTTATGTGCCTTAGTTTCCTCATCGTCCAAGTAGGGATAATAAGAATATATACCTCATAAGGTATTTTCAGGATTAAATATGTTAACCTAATTGTAAGAATGCCAACAGATCATAGCCACTCAATAAATAAATCTTAGCTAAGGTTATTATTACTATGTGTTTCTGCTTTATATGTAGATTATCAAAGATTTCCATAAACACTATAGTATTTATGGAATACAGACACTTCTATTCTTTTACCTCTTTCATGAGGTTACCCTCTTGTTTAGAAAATATGGAACTGTGGAAAATTGGGTAAGATTATTCAGAGTAGTTTTTGAATAATTTAGACAAAAAGAATATAGTAATACTTTACCATCTTTAAGATAGTTCAAGAAATCCTTCACGTTATTTGAAAATTTATTTGTGGGGAGTTATTTTTAATTTGTGATAATGATATTTGAACTAAGATTATGAAAACAGAAGAGAATCTCTCATAATTTCCTAGAGTTTTATTTATTTATTTTTTAAACCTTTATATAAATCTAGATGTCATAAAGTAGGTAATTTTAACAGTTAAGGTATATAGTTACCTTCTTTTTTATATAAAGAAGCATAGAACTGACAAGATATTTTCCACACCATATAATGCATTTTATGCTAGGTCTAGAATAATTTCACCTAAGGGCTGACTATAAAATTATATCTCAGAATATATAAAATATCTCTATAACTATTAAAATTGAATATAACTAGACTGTCAATCAAATATTAACTTTTTTCCTGGAATACACATCATAACTAAATTAATAAGTAATCTTTCAGTTCTGAAAATATTGAGAGTCAAGTTGAAAGATAAGTTATATGAGAATAAAGTATAATTCATTACTATAAGGACTACTTTGGAGGATGTGGCTTACATATATGAAAATCAATGAGCTTCCCAATAACCCAGGAAAACACAGACTTCATGCTTTCAGTCAAAAATTGTGCAAGGCAACTGTAGCTTTCCTGTGTGTAGCAAAACTTGTATCTATAAAATGTATGGCTTGAGCAGCTAATCACAATCAGGTAACTCATGAAGAGAACAGAAGCTGACTACACCACATACACTTACTTCATTTCCCAAAGTCATTAAATAGGTCACCTACTACAAGAGGTGAATTAGGGATCTTCATGTTACTGGAGATAGGGAAAACCTCTCTCATCTTGGAAACTAGAAGAGATAAAGTATCCTAACCCCAGAGAGTTGCTCATATCCATGGCCACATTTTGAACCCCAAAACACATAGCATCATTCAACTTTGGAAATCTTAAATTGGAATACCTTCCTCACTGATCACTAATGTTTATTCTTTCAGATATATTGCTGCATACATATCAGTCTCATGGTCCCTCCAGTTCTCCCTGGGTTACCAGCCCATTGATCTCATTCACTGCCCTACCAAGTTCATACCCAGAACACTTGCTCCTCAAAACCTTCATTTCCTTTGTAATTTTAGGGAATGAATTGAGAAGTGTAGCGGTGGTCAGATTGTGAAGGGCCAAAAATGGTTCAGGGAATTAAATTTTATTGTGCAGGCTTTGGGGAAAACTTTGTGAGTTTGTGTTGTGCAGTAACATGTTCTTACTCAAGTAATTGAAAGAATGGAAGTTCAGACAAAAGAGTGAAAAGGCAGAATGTTGAAAGCTACAGAAATGGATGAGAGATAAATGCAGATTTAGTTGGAAATGAAGTAGTTTTGAACAGAATTAATGGCTAGAGCCATTAATGGAGGACGTGACCATGAGAAACCACAGAAGAGCAGGAAGCACAAAAGGTGATTCCTGGTGTTTAAGAAAGTACTTGTAACATGAATATACATTGAATGAAATATAGTGTTTGTAATCATGTTTTAATAGGATTAACTTAACAGTAAGTAACTGAAGATTATGGAGTACTGCACATATTTAGAATTGCACATATTTTATGTTGCAATAAAATGAAATGTATTTTATATATTTCTCCCTCTTACTTCCTACTTTAATATTTTCCTCATTGCTTCACTGTAAAATGTCACTTCATTTTTATGCACCACAGACATTTAACTTATTTCTATTAAATCAACAAGAATTAGATGATAGCACCTTCTAAGAAACTGCTTTAGATTATGTACAATTATGAAATCATAAATTCATACTGCCAACTTACAATGTCCCAAGGACTTTGTAAGTATCATCCTATTAATTGTCAGAACAGCTATCTGAAATATCTATTTATCATGACCAATTTATGGATGTGCAAACTGAGACTCAGGGATTATTATATTTGCTCAATTCCACACAGCTGGTGAGCATGGGGCATGATACCAATTTAGGTTGTTCTGACTGCATTACCTATATTTCTTTAGATACTGAACTTTTTCCCCCATGTGGTAGACTATAACGTACAAAATTTGCCTCACCCCCTTTGACAATCATTGTTGTTAATTCCTGGATTCTGTTGAAAATTATTGCTTTGGAGAATTGTTTCCAAGTGTTTTATACAAACAAAACAAAAATAAAGATACAAAAAGGAGATTGTGTTGTATAAAACATGAAACTATGCCCTAAGCTATAATTTGAAATCTGACAAAACATGACTATATGTGAATCTTTTAAAAATAAATATAACAGTTTAATCAAATATGCAAGGCTGATTCTTCTTCTATTCTGCCTCACTTAACAGCATTAGGAAGAATTGGTAAAGTCTGTACTCCTCAGTAATAATCCCGAGGCCATTGTTTTGTTTCCTTTACATACTAATCTCCTGTTCTTTGAAATTCATATTTTAAAAATTATTTGGTTTTCTTTTATTACTTAATGACTTTTGAATTTGAATCTAGTTCACAGACTTCTTTATTGTCAATGACTTCCACATTTACCACCTCCAAACATATAATACAAGTACATCTGAATTTTCAATTCAATCATCAAAAAATACAAATAAAAAAGATAAAACATTTCCAGAATGTAAACTAAATATTTATCTCCTGGATTATAATAAATAGTTTTATTTTTTTTATATACACAATATTTGTTCTCCTCATAAATAACCTATTTTTTCTAGAACTTTCTTCCCAAAGCAGAAATGAAGTCTTATTATTAATTTCAACAGCCATTAATTCCTGGAATCCACCATATCTTTGCCTTCTACCATCCCTACTTTATCAGTTTTTCACTACCTACCACTAATACTTTCTATTTCTTTTCCCATATTACTGAACTGAGTTGGAAAATACTCTCTAGAATCACACTAGCTTAGTCTAACATAAAATGAATGAATGGGTGACCCTCATAGCATTAACTTATAGAAATGCATGTAAAATTAGAGAAAATGTAATACATAGCTGATCTCAGAAGAAAGAGAAATTTCCATAATAAAATGAAATCTAAAGGTGTACATATTAGCTAAAAAAAACTGACTACTAATGTTTTTGAATTCTAATAGAATTGGGTACTCATGTTTTAATGTCTCTATGAGTGTAGCTCCTGGAATTGCTTTAAACCTGCAGATTTACAAAAATAAATATGTAAGACTCTGTCAAAGTAAAAAGCTTCTGCACAAAACAAAACAAAAAGACAACCTCCTGAATGAGAGAAAATATTTGCAAATCACATCTCTGGTAAGAGGTTGATATTAATAATCTATTAAAAATTTATACAACTCAATAGCAAAGAAAATCTAATTGAAAAATAGGCAGAGGATCTAAACAGACATTTTTCCAAAGAAGATATACAGATGGCTAACAGGTACATGAAAAGATGCTCAACGTCACTAATTATAAGGAAAATATGTTGGGAGCCATTCTTGCTGAATGCCCTACAGAAAGGGTTAAAGTTGCCTGCAAGCTAAAAGTTTGCAGGGCAGGTGGGCTCATTAGTGGAGTTAGTGGATAAGCTCCTTACTGAAGGAGGAAGATTGGTTTAATGGATAAGCTCCTTACTGAAGGAGGAAGTTTGACTTAATGGAAAGAGTTGCATGTTCCTTGCCCCAGGGAATAAGAGACAGAAAACAAGAACAAGAATGTTTTGAGAGAACTTATGTAAAGGTCAGCAATTATTTGCATATCTGTGGGTGTTGCTTCTCATGCACATCCTAGGGTATAAATATGCTGTGCTTAATAAACTTGGGGCTCAGTATACACTGTTAGCCCTCTGGACTCTTATCTTCTGTTTCTCTCTCTTTTTTTTCAATTCTCACTCCCCCTCCCGGGAACTGTTCAATCTTAGCCGGCTGGCTCTGGCAGAAATGTAAGTTAAAGCCATAATAAATCAACTTACACCTGGTAGAATTGCTATTATCAAAAAGACAAGAGACGACAAATGCTAGAGGATGTGGAGAAAAGGGAAGCCTGTACACTGCTAGTGACAATGTAAATTTGTGCAGCCACTATTAAAAAAACCAGTATGGAGCTTCCTCAAAAAAATTATAACTAGAACTATCATATAATTCATCAAGGCCACTTCTGGATATTTATCTGAAAAAAAAAACCACACTTAAAAATATATATATACCTCCACCTTTGTTGCAGTATTATCTTCAATAGCCAACATATGGAAATAACTTAAGTGTCCATCAATGGATAAACAGGCAAAGAAACTGTGCTCTCTCTCTCTCTCTCTCTCTCTCTCTATATATATATATATATATATATATATATATATATATATATATATGGCATAGGACATCCAAAGAAAGAACTTGCAAAGAAATTGAAAACTTGTAGATAATTTAAAATAAATAACAACAATAATTTAAAAATAAAGATATCTCAAGATTGCAATGTAATTACTATTTTAAAATATTTTTGTAGTTCAAGATCTGAAAATAGATCATCAAAAGTCTATATCTTGTAAAGTATGTATATGTTACTTGCACTTATTTATTTCCTGTTTCCCCATTCTAGAATAAAAGGAGGGAAGAAATTTTTACCTGATTTATTTACTGTTGTATTTCCAGAAGCTAGGCAGTGAATCGAATATTATAAGCGATGAATAATAAATGTGCAAACAAATAAATTGAGTATATGCTTTCCAAACAAGTAAGGAATATATGATTTCCTTATATGTACAATCTAAAACAAAACAAAACAACAGAAACAGACTCTTAGATACAAAGAACAAACCAATGTTTGCCAAAGGTAGGATGAGTGAAAAAAGTGAAGGGGAATGGGTACAAAATTCTAGTTATAAAATAAATAAGTCATGGCTATGTAATGTACAGCATAGAGAATAAAGTCAATAATATTATAATAACCTTATATGATGACAAGTGATTATTATTCTTATGGCTTTTTCAGGGTAGTTTGACCATAGACTTAGAAGGGATTTTCTCATTGTCAAGGAAGAAAGGAAGGAAGGAAGGAGAAATGGTAGAAAGGAAGAGAGGGAGGGAGGGAAGAAGAGAAAGAATAAGAAAGAAATGCATTTTATTATCTTATTTTATTATCTTCATTTGACTGAAGTCAAGTGAACTTGCCAATGCATTCTGGCTTTTGATTATGGATACAATAGTAGACTTCTTCCCACAGAGCTAAGTATTTTTTCTGCATTATCACATTTTCCCTATATTAAGGATAATGTATAATGATGGTTCCTTCAGCAACCAAACTAAAGACCTCTCCCTCTCTCTCCTATTTCTCCTTTGAAAGCCAGGGTTAATCAACCTACATTCTAGCCAAGAGATCAAATTCTAGAGTGCTCTTTTGAAAGTGGTAAGTTTTTGCTAAACAAAAAAATTGAAAATGAAACCAAAGGCTATAGGACAAAGTTGAATTCTAAACACTAATAAGAGTAGCACTAACTATGCCAAGAATAAAGTGTAGTTCTATAAAATCTTCCTCAACCTCTGCCATCACTCCCCACCATCAAATTTCACTTTCTTATTCTTATTCTTCTTTATCTCAAAGTGTATGTGTTTTTTTCCTTACTATCTCACTGACATGCTGTCTTTTCTCTTTCATTTCGGTTAGCTGTAAACTTCTCATATTCCCTATCAGGAAGAAATATTAGTGAAAAATCACTAGTTTTTAAAATTGTTTTGGTTTTCCATTGTTTCACTTCAAAGTACCACAAATCTTAATGGCTTAAAATAATGATTTATTTTTATCACTCACTGTTCTGTAAGTCTACTGAGATCAATTGGGTATTCTTGTGATGGTTTTGATGTTGTTATGGGCAATGTAGGCTGGAACTGAAGCTCAACTGTCTGGATATCCAAGAGAGCTTGCTTAGATGGCTGACAAATAGTCATAAACTGGGAGCAAACTATAGCTATTGACCAGAATACCTGCATGTGGCATCTGGATTCCTAGCGGGAGCATCCAAGAGCAAATGTTCTGAGAGGAAGCAGGAGCAGACTCCAGCCCAGTTAAGGAGACACTCAACTGGAAAGACACCACATCCAATGTATTTCATCAATTAAAGCAATCACATACCTCACCTAGGTACAGTTAGATAAATTCACTTCATCTCTAGTTAAAAAGAGTGGCCATCTTTAATATGTATTGGGCATTATATTTACAAGCTTCCAATTCAGGCTTTGTCTTCTAAAATCTGTGTGATTCATTCTCTTTGAACCAGTATCCTCATCTGGTTATCAGAGTCTTTCTAAGAAGAAAAGGTAATATTTGGAAAGAGTGGTTCATATAGTAGACAATCAAGAAATGATAACTTCTAAACACTGACAATCTCATGAATTACAATAATTTATTGTTTGGATTTTGTGGGAAGCAAAACCATGTGAATGTGGATAATTAACATTTGAGTAAAAGCAAGAATAAATAAGCAAATCTCCAGCATAGTCATCTTGTCTTATTTATTTTTGTGGCATTCCAACAATTTTTTTTATTGATTCTGTAAATATTTTTAACTAGAAACTGTTTTGTGTGTGTGCAGTTAGCACTGGTATTGGCCAAAATGCATAATAGCATTAAATGTACTAACTTGAAAAAATTTGTAGATTTTAAATAATTCTCTACTTAGATAACTGGGAGTAGAACAATTTAGTGCTGGGAGTAGAACAATTTAGTTGAAGAAAAGGGAGAGTGATAAGGTTACTGATATATGGTTAAAGGCTTGTCTCGCTTAATCAACCAGTAGATCAAGATGTGTCTGGGATTTTCGGGAAAATAAATAATGTAGTTTACACAGAAATAAAAACCTTTTGTTCTAGTACTTTTCATAAAAAGGCTAAGAATGACAGTATAAGTGAAATGCTGTAAATTTTTGAGACAGTTTTACTTTCTAACATCTAACACCTAACAGCTGTAAAATTCACTGTAAAGGTGGCTGTCAATTTCATAGCAAGTAAAGCTAAGTTTTGCGTATGTCAATAACTAATAAATTATTTTAAAAATTGTTTTCTTGGTAACATTGTATACATCAGAGGTTTCAATGACTTTGTTCTTTGTTTTGAAGATAGCATTATTAAAAATATACCATGGAAAAGAAAATCCCCTCCTATACTATTTATATGTT
Organism: Macroglossus sobrinus; assembly: GCA_004027375.1. NCBI lineage: Eukaryota > Metazoa > Chordata > Mammalia > Chiroptera > Pteropodidae > Macroglossus > Macroglossus sobrinus. Next base: position 176,589 of record PVKZ01002324.1, on the reverse strand, counting down.
TCATAGTGTCTTATAGTATAATAAATTTCTTTTAATTATTCACAATAATACAATGATAAATCTATTTATTGTCTTTTCATTGACACTTTTGTTGTTAATGTAATAAATAATAGGGTTTAAATCAGGAAATTTTTCAAGATTGCATGTGGCAAAATCTGGTGGCTTTTCACAAAGATCTATTCCTCAGCTAATAGAGGCTAAGGAACACATGCATAAAAGTTAATTAAACCAAGTCTTTCTATTTTATAACAATTGGAATAAAAAACTCAAACAAAAATATAAGTAGCATAATGACACATCATATCTATTTTTTAATTTACTCATATATCTTATTGTCAATATTATTCAGCTATTAGATACTGTACACAGACACACATAAGAATTACATGTCTTTATGGTATAGGATGAAAGATCATCTATTAATTGAGTTATATTGATAAGCATCAAGACAGCTGCATCAAAAAAAGAACCTTACTCTTTCAATCATTTAGTAACCATGTATATATCAACATGTATATTTTTAATTAATTATAATTGGCATTCTATACTATCTTATATTAGTTCCAGGTGTACAACATAGTGATTAGACATTTATATAACTTACAAAGTAATCCCCTGATAAGTTTAGTACCCCTCTGGCATTATACACTTATTATAATATTATTGACTGTATTCCCTATGCTGTACTTTCTATCCATAAATATTTTTTAACTACCAGTTTGTACATTTTAATCCCTTCATTTTTTTTACCCAGTCCCCCAACACACCACCCATCTAGCAACCATCAGTTTGTTCTCTGTATCGGTGAGTCTGTTTCTGCTCTGTTTGTTCATTTATTTTGTTTTTTAGATTCCACATTTAAGTGAGATCATATGGTATTTGCCTTTCTCTATCTTACTTATTTTACTTAGCATTGTACTCTCTGGGATCATCCTTGTTGTCACAAATGTTAAAATTTTATTCTTTTTTATGGCTTAGTAATATTTCATTTTGTATAAACCATATCTTTATTCAATTGTCTACTGATAGGCACTTAAGTTGCTCCATAGCTTGGCTATTGTAAATAATGCTGTGGTGAACATAGAGGTGCATATATTTTTTCAAAATTGCTGGGTCAACAAAGTAAAAGACAATCTACTTAATGGGAGGAGATATTTACCAATAATAATCCATCAGATTATTCAAAATTTATAAATAACTCATACAACTCAATGCCAAGAAAACAAGCAATCCAATTTAAAAATGGTCAGAGAACCTTAATAGATATTTCTCCAAAAAGGACATATAGATGGCCAACAGTTATATATATAAAAAAATGCTCAACATCACTAACCGTTAGAGAAATGCAAATTAAAAACATAATGAGATATCACCTCAAACCTGTCAGAATGACTATCATCAATAAATCAACAAACAGCAAGTGTTAGTGAGAATCTGGAGAAAAGGGAACATTTGTGTATTATTGGTAGAATTACAAATTCGTGCAGCCACTATAGAAAACAATATGGAAGTTCCTAGAAAATATTTTTGAGCAAGGTAACAATTGAAGGAGCGTATACAACAAATTCTTACTATTGATTTAATTGTGTAGGTGAGGAATGTATGAGAAAGGAGAGATAATTATTAATGTTACTTTAATACATACTTATAGTGTTTTATTTAACTTGTTGATATTACTTTTCAGATATTCTGTAATCTGAAGGACTACCTGGTATCTATCAAGCATAGTCTTTAATAGTTGTTAAAAATGTACATCTTAGTGACATCTGGTTTCCACGATGTAGAAAGATAGAAATTATTTCTCTGAATTTGGCAACAAAACAGTAGTCAAGTCTTTTCAACTTATTTCATTTCTATCCATGTATGATATGAAAGAATGCCAATAACATATAAGTGTGGGAGAAAACTAGACTGTGGTTTGCGAAGAGCAGACATCATATGCCATGTCACAGAGCCCTTATGATCCCAGGTTTACCATGACAGCATTCATTTTGTACCATGTGCTGAGACAACAAGAAAGTCAGCAACTTGGTATGCTGACTTTGCAGCAAAACATGATTTTAATTAGCTCACACAGAGGACACATTGAGGAAAAAGTGATACTTCACTGAGGAAGGTACTATTAAAGACAACCCTCCTTGACCTGTCATTTATCAGGATAAGAGCTGAAAACCATATGACTGGTTAAGACTTTCTCATTGTCCTTTAACCCAAGGGCATATAGCTCATTTGGGGAAACATTTTATTTTGAAACTTTTTCAATTTTTTGACCCATGACTACTACAAATTTTTATGTCACCATGTTGAGAAAAAAATTAAATTTTAATGAATTTTAAGGTATATTGCACAGATTTTGAAGGAAAAGTAGGTAGGCATTGAAAAGAAAGGCAGATGCAATTTGGTTAGTAATAGATCATACAAAATAATTTTTAGTTTTGGTTTTAAATTATTTTGAGAAAATGATTAACTTTAGACTTTCCTTATCAAATTTTCTCAGTTTGAAAACTTAATAAAAGTAATACATTAGTATTTTTGAACTTGCTGAAAAACTTGTTTTCTGGTTTTTTTAGAGCTTTTGCTCTCATTGGGCTTTAAGAAATTCACTCAATCTGGAAACCCTGTAAGTCTCCTTGACCACTTCCTTCTGCTCATCTCCCAAACTAAGTTCCTCAAATATATCCTATTTCTAATATGCCCACTGCTACTTGCTCTCTTCAAATATTTGTCGTTTACTTTACATGGACTTTTATAATGGCCTCAAAACTGGTTTCTTCCCCTTCCCTTTTCCATTCTTTACATCTTTTCCCTGATAATCCTAGGAGTTAGACTTTTAAAACACAAAAAATAAAGAAATAAGTCTGTTTGTTTGTCATGTTTGTTTGTTATTGTTAGTTTTATATTCCAGATATGAGTGATATCATATGATTCTTGACTTTTCTATCTGACTTATTTTGCTTAGCATGATAATCTCAAGACCCACAAAGACTCATAGACACAGACAGTGGATTAGTGGTTACCAAAGGAAAGGTGAGTGAGGGGGAAGGTAGAAAAGGGTAAGGGATGTCAAATATTTGGTAGCGGAAGGAAATTTAACTTTGTGTGGTAAACACAATGCAATATACGCACGATGTAATATTGATTTGTACACTTGAAACATTCAATTTTATTAACCAATGTCTCCCCAATAATATTAATAAATAAAAAAAGAAATATACATTTGCTTAAAAATATTGAATGACAGACTAATTTTTAGGAATTGACCTTGAAGTACACATTTTTTTAAAGATGACATTTATTGTTAAATTTATTTTCAATTGCTGCATAGCAATTTACCACACGTTTAGTGGCTTAAAATAACACCAACAGTTCTGTAGACTAGAAATGTGAGATGTCTTAGCTGGCTTCTCTCCTTGGGCTATCGCAGAGATGAAATCAAGGTGTTCAAGCAGATTAAATTATCATTTTGAGGGAAAAAGAAATATGCTTCCAGGCTTATTCTTGTTTTTAGTAAAAAAGTGTAGAGCCACATTCAGCTTCTAGAGTATGCTGGAATTCTTTGACACAGTCCCCTTCATGACATATAAAATTTTTATCTATTTTAATTCCCTGACTTATCCCATCTTTGACATTTAGTCCTAGATTTATGGTGCTCAAGTGATTCATTCAGGCCTACCTGGATTTCCTTATTTTAAATTCAATTGTTTGGGACCTTAACTGCATCTGCAAAATCCCTCCAAAGGAGCAGTACATATAATAAAATCAGTCTGATTAATAGGAAGAAGGTACATGTACACCAAGAGTCAGTAGTCAGAGCCGTTTTTAGAATTTTGCCTGTTGTAATAATGGCCCCAACTTAAGTTGGAAAATTTATTATCAGTTACTTACACCCTTAAGTCAGTGGTTTTCCAACCGTGTTTGCTGGACCCACAACATTGACACAATCTATAAACTTGTTTGAAATGCAATTCTGAAGCCTACCTCGGACCTATGGCATCAGAAATTCAGGGGTGGGGGCCAAAAATTAGCATTCTTAACAAGCCTTAAGGATGGTCTGACACACTGTACCATTGAGAACCACTCTCCTATACTAAACTTGTCAAACTTTAATATGCATAGGAATCACCTGGAGAAGTATTAACCATAAATATCTCTGTCCCAGCACCAAAGACCATTTGAACAAGACTGAAATTGGTCCTGAAAATTTGCATTTGAACAACCTTTCCTGCGATGCTGAAGTTCCTGGTCCACTCACTGAGCTCTGTATGCTGCTGGACTAGAAAGTCAAAGTGAACTCTTCTCAGAAATAATAAGAACTTCCCATTATCTTTGATTTCATTCATGTCATCTTTTCTGTCTCAGATGTCCCACATACCTTGTCTGCCTATGAGATTATACTTAGTCTTCAACATCCATTTTCAAAAACCATATCTCGTTTGCAGACTTCCCCAGAAAAAAAATTTATACACTTCCTTTTCCTCTATTTTACCAAAATTTTATACACAGATCAATGATAGTACTCACAGTATTGTAATTATTTAAATATCTCTCTTGTCCACTATGCATTTTCTATACTTGCTCTTATAAGTTTAAACACATTTGGCCCTCAAAATATTTGTTGACTTATATATGTATGAATTAATTCATATCAGGCAAAAGAAAATTTATTTTTTATGTTTTAATAAAAACATTTTTCTTGTATGTTGTTTATATCATCACAATATTTGAGAATTTAAATGTATGACAATGTACTCGGATTTGTGCAACTTCATTAATAATAAACATAGCCACATTCATGGATAGCTGAATGCTTGACTGGTTAGATAACCTGAAAATTGTCATTAGTAATCTTATGGCATGTGACAACAAGAGCTTGGAATGTGATTGTAATTGCATTAAAATGAGAGGCTAATGTTTGAATAACTAAAGTAGGAGATAGATTATGTTGAAAGGCAACTTCTTAAGACTCATTACAAGTTCATTTGCAAAGAGAACTATTGGGAAACCCCTCAATATCTGTGTCTTCTAATTTCCATTAAATAAACTGGTATCAGAATTGAGGGTGGACTGGCTCTGTCACTCACATTCATGCAAATTCAAGTCAATTCATGCCTTAGTTTAAAACATCTTTCTATTTTACATGTGGTAATATTACCTTGAATTTCATAATTTCATTGTGTGTAATGCCATTATAGTTATTTTGTTGAGCATTAGAATAAGCACAAGATGCAGATAATACCATATCCTTAGACCTTATAAGAATTAACAATCAGTACATTCCATAATTTTTTAGCCTTATTTTTACAACTTGTGTTTATGATGATATTATCATTCATACTTTGTAGTAACATCTCTATCATTGTTAAACCTTTAAGAAGGGATCAAATACATGTGATAAAAATTGATAAAAGTATAAGAAAAAGGAAGAGTGGGTATTGGTAAACACATCCTATTTCACAAACATATTGATTCATCATACAGTTTTTGAGCTACTACCTTCTGCTAAGTACCAAACTCATAAAGATGATTGACACAGTTTCTGAGAGATCCAAGTCTATGCAAAAGTTAGTCATTGCTGTGTAACAAGCCATAGTAGAACTTAGAAGCATAGAACCCTAAGTCTTGGGTCAACTGGCCATCTCAGTGCCTACCCCTGACTGCCGCCCCCATGCTCTCCCATGCTCGTGAGTTTGCCTATATGTCATATGTCTGATCCCAGGGCCAATGCATGGGACAGAACTCCCCACGTGATAGGGGAAGTGGAGAACTAGGGTTGTCAACACAGTCAGTCTACCATGTTAATAATGCATTTGAAGCAAGTAGTGATGGTGGGAAGAGTGCTGAGTGGTTTACTAGGCAAAACCATGTGTACAAAGCCATGAAGACAAGATGGGGCACATAAGTTTTCAATAATTTAATGTGACTAAAATGTGGGAAGTATGTTGAAGGGTATATGGTGGGACAGCAGAGGGTGAGAGACTGGAAAGTTAATTTATGAGAAGTTGAGGAGTGTGTACTCTGCCACGTGATAAGCAATGAGAAGTGACATGAGGATGTGTGTGATTTAAGAGCTCAATAGGGCAGGTATGGAGTTTGTGGTGTTCAATTTATGAGCATGATGTCCCTTACAATGCATTCAATATTCTGACAGGAGATGATAAGCATCTGAATGAAGCCAGTGGCTCTAAGTAAGAGCAGTGAGAATGCTGAGGATGCATTTAGAAACTCATCATGGCTCTTACATCAGTTTCAAAGCTGTTATAAGACTCTAAATCAGATTTATTGAGCTCAGTAATGAACAAAAAGTAGAAATGCCAGGTGAAATATACAAGAACGTCTATCTTAAAGGAAACCAAGATTTTGGCATGATCACTTGAGGTACTTATATTATTAGCTTCTGTGAGCTTAATTCTTCAACATCTGTCCTACATGCATATGCTTGACCTGTCTTGTTTTGGATGACCTGAAACTATGAGTCACCTTGCCTTGGCCTCTGACTCCTTTGTTGCCCTCCTGTGGTGGAGTCCTTCTGGGATGCACTTTTCAATTACAAATCAGCTATTCCAGAGCTCCCACCTCAATCATATCCTTTACTTGGCTTTCACACTCTAAGACATTATATACCTGCTTTATTAGCCCAGGGCCAGGTCCAAAACAACTGGGACAGCCCCTAAAGCACAGAGTCCTCTAAAATCTTCAAACTACCCAATTCTAAACCTGTTCATTTTGCCACACCATTTTTTTTTCCTTGTGTGGAAACCACAATAAAAACTGTTGCCCTCAATTCCCCCCTCTTCCTTTATTCTGGTGCCTGACCCCAGTGTTTTCTGTATGGTTCTTCATGGCATAGTGTGACAGCCTCCTTTGGAGAACTGTAATAGACTTTCTGTTGACTGGCACCAATCTTCTGATTCATTGGCTTTAGTATATCTAAAATTTCCTAGTAATACATTTTCTATTAATTAATTGTATTTTAAAACACTTGAATTAAGAACAATTTTGAGAAAATATTCTTTTTTCATACTTTCTTATATTTAAATCAAGGTTAATGTTAGATTAGGGAAAGACTTAGTGGTAGCAGAAAGTGGAGAGTTGAAAAAAAAAGTAAAATAGTTAACATGAAAGCAAGTTTTTAAAGGAAGTCAGAAAAAATTAGCAAAACTAATTAACTAACTTTGGGCAAGGGAAGAGACTTTTCATAAAAAATAACAATAATTTTGAAATAGAACGGACAAGTATATTTAGTAATTTCGAGACTGCTGACCTCCATTTCTTTTGTGTGTGTGTGAAGCCAGGAAGAAAAGATTTCCCATGAGTGTTTGGGAGATGCCTGAAGTAACCTGGAAGCATTGCAGTAATGAAGAGGGACAGGACGATACTGCCAAATGCATGGAGAACTGAGGACATTGAAGGCCCAAGGAAGGGGTCTTGTATGGGTAATCACACCACAGTGTAGTAGAGCACAGGATGCCACACACTGTATGTGCCTGGCTTATTTTAGAATATATTTTATAATAACAATATTATAGCACATTCATATTTTATCCTGGTGTTATTATTACAGTCACATTACTTACTTCAGTTTCTTCTATGAGAGAGGTGCAGACTCAAGTTCTTAAATTTTCATTTCATAAATTTTATTAAAGTACAATTTATATTTCTCCAAAGAAGATATACAGATGGCCAATAAACATATGAAAAGATGCTCAAGTTCACTAATTATTAGAGAAATGCAAATTAAGACCACAATGAGATAGCACTCACACCTCTCAGAATGGCTGTCACCAATAAAACAAAGAACAAGTGTTGGCAAGGTTGTGAAGAAAAGAGAACCTTCATATACTGTTGGTGGGATTGCAAATTGGTACAGCCACTATGGAAAACAGCCTGAATGTTTTTCAAAAAATTAAAAATGGATCTACCTTTTGACTCAGCAATTGCACTTCTGGGTATTTATCTAAAGAAAACCGAAACAATAATTTGTAAAGATCTATGCACCCCTATGTTCATGACAGCACAATTTACAATAGCCAAGATATGAAAGAAACCTAAGTCCATCAACAGGCAATTAGATAAAGAAGTTATGATTCATATACACAATGAAATATTATTCAGACATTAAAAAATAAAATCCTATCATTTACAATGACATGGATGAACCTAAAGGTTATTATGCTGAATGAAATAAGTCAGACAGGGAAAGATAAATACCATATGATTTCACTTATATGCAGAATCTAAAGAACAAAAGAACAAACTAATCAATAACAGACTCACAAATATAGAGAACAATCTGGTGACATCTAGAGAGGAGGGGGATTTGGGGGCTGGGAGAAAAGGGTGAAGGGTTAAAGAAGTACAAATTAGTAGTTGATAGATAGTCATGGTGATAGGGAGTATGGCATAGGAAAAGTAGTCAGCAGTAATGTAATGATTAGGTGGAGAGCCAGAGGAGAAAGAGAAAGAGCAAACAGGGGATCATTTCATAAACTGTATAAGTGTCTAATCAATGTAGTATATACTTGAAACTAATAATAAAATTAAAACATTTTAAAAGTAAAATTTATATAGTATAAATGTTCATATATTGCATCCATTTAAAACATACAGTTTAAAGACTTTTACCACAAATATGCAGATGTGTAAACATAGCCACTATCAAGATTCACTATCCATTACTTCTACAAATTTTGTTTCTCCTTGGAAATGCATGATTCCATCCATCCCAAGTTTAGAGAACCAACAATCTGCTCAATGTCACTTTAAATCAATTTGAATTTTCTAGAATGTGATATAAATTATATTGCATGTAGTCTTTTTGGTTTTGCTTCTTTTACTCACATAATGATCTTGAACTTGATATTTATTACTCTGTGTAAAAGTTTTCTATTCCTTCTTATTTCTAGATTATATTAATCTACAGGTATACCTCAGTGTATTCATTCACCTGTTGGTAAACCTTGAGAATATTCTAGTTTTTGGCTATGGTGAATAATGTCACTTTGAACATTGATATACAAGTATTTATTTGGAAATATGTTTTTATATCTATTGGACATATATAGGAGTAGAATGACTCGATTGTATAGCAGGTATATATTTAAATTTTTCAAATGCTTGTCAATAGTCTCCAAAATTTGATATTTTGGGTCTTTTTAAATTTCATCCATTCTAGTGGATATTAAAGATACCTCGCTGTAGTTTTAATTTTCATTGCACTGATTTCTACAGGTGTTTTCATGTGTTCAATGAACATTCATATACATATTTTTCTTTTGGAAAGTCTCTCATTTTATTATTGGTTGTTTTTAAAGATGTAATATTGAGTTATATGTGTTATTTATATATTCTTGATATGAGGTTTTTGTCTGATATGTGTGTTGCAAATATTTTCTCTCATTTCATAGCTTGATATTTTCTCTTTCCAATAATATTTATTGAAGAGCAAAAATTATTAATTGTGATAAAATCAAATGTAATATTTTTAATCTATGTTTTTCATATTTTATCTGAGAAATATTTTAATCTCCAGGTTAGTAAAGATTTCTCATTTCTCTTCTAATAGACGTTTTATAGATTTAGATCTATGGTGTATTTTTAGTTAATATCTGTGTGTTCTGTAAGATAAGAACCAAGATTCTTTTTTTTTTCTACATAGATATCTAGTTGTTTCAACACCATTTATAGAAAAATATTTTCCTGCTGAATCACCTTGTCATCTTTGTCAAAAATTAATTGACCATATACAAGTGTATCTATTTCTGGAATCTCAATTCTGTTTCATTAATCTATATATCTCTGTTAATGTGCAAATCTTACTGTCTTAATTGCAGAAACCTTATAGTAGTTCTGGAGAACAAGTAATTTATAAATCCTTCAAGTTTATTTTAATAATTTAGCTACCCTTGATCATTTGCATTACCATATACATTTTAGAATCTGCTCATTTATTTTTATGAAGTGCATAGTGATAATCTGAATGTGACAGCCTTGACTCTATAGATGAATTTGGAAATAATGGGCATCTTAACAATAATGACTCTGTCAATCCATAAACATGGTTAATTACTCCACTAATTTATGTGTTCTTGAATTTCTCTTAGCAATGTTATTATACAGTTTTCAGTGATGATACAGTGTACATCTTTTCTTATTCATTCTGAGTATTTTACTTTTTTTTACAGAATTGTAAATGTCATTGTTTATTTAAGTCTAATTTTTCCAAATGTTAACTGTTACTATGTGAAAATACACTGATATTTTTATGTTAACTTCTTATTCCATGTTTTCCCTAAATTTTACTTGTTAAGTCTAGAATTGAAATAAAGCTTCTACATAAACCATCTTGTCATCTACAAGTAGAAATAGTTTTGTTTCTTCCATTTTCATCTTTTCATCTCTCATTTCTTTTCTCATTTTATAGCACCAACTAAGACTGATAAAAATATTGAATAAAAGTAGTGAGCATGCACATTTTGATTCCCATACTTGGGGGGGGGGACTTTTAATATTTCACCACTGAGAATGATGTCAATTGTAGATTTTTCTTAGATGCTCTTTATGTCTAGAGAATGTTTTCTTCTATTCCACATTTGATGAGTTTTTTTTTTAAATTATGAATTGATGTTGCACTTGTCAAATGTTTTTCTACTTCAATTTAGATTATAATATAGTTCTTCTATATTTTTTAAATTTATTTAATTCTTTGATTATCTTAAAGTTAAACCATAACAAATTCCCCCCAAAATTAGTACATTAAAACAACAAATATTTATTATATCACAACATTTGTGGGTTAGGAATCCAGGTACTACTTAGGTAGGTGTCTCTGGCACAAGAACTCTCATGAACATCCAGTCAAGCTGTTGTTTGGGGCTATGGTCTCATACGAAGTTACAGCTGGAAGATTTTCTTCCAAGCTCACTCATGTGGGCCTCTATTCCTGGAGAACTACTTGCTGAAGGATTCAATTAATGTCTCACTGGCTGTTTTAGCATAGAACTGTCTCACAACTTGAAGGCTGGCTTCTCCAAGTATGAGTAGTTCAAGAGAGAGGAAAGGAGAACAGGAAGACAAAAACTGTAATTTTTTTAGTAACCCGATATCAGAAGTTAGAAGTGAATGATTAAATCCTACTCACAGTGAAGAGGAGCTAATTATAAGAACATAAATACTAGCATTCAAGGATTATCAGGAGCCATTTTAAAGTCTGCCTACACCACTTGGATTCCTGTGCTAAATCCCATTTAGTCACGACATATTCTATAAATCATTGGGTTTAATCTACTAACAATATGTTAAGATATTTTACATTCCTGATTGAGGAATATTGAGAAATATTGATTTCGACTTTTTATTTGTTTTATAAAATTTTTGTGAGATTTCAGTGTACAACTTATACCCTCCTCATAAAATGAGTTGGAAATTATATACTCCTTCATACTCCTCTATTTTCTGAGTCTGTATAAAATTGTCACTTACATCCTCAGTATTTTATAGAATTTATCAGAAAACCATAATTTACAGAAAACCTAGAGTTTTCATAATGGGTAGTCCTTTAATTTTAAAAAATAAATAATACAGTGCTGTTTATATTTTGTTTTATCTTGTGCCAATTTTAACAATTTATGTCATTGAAAGAATTTAACTCTATTCAGTTTACCTAAATTGTCAAATGTGTTGTAATAAAATTAGTATCCTTTTAATCTGTAAGATATATAACAATGTCACACCTTTCATTTTGGAGAATGGCATTTGTGTCTTTTGTCTTCAACTAAAGCTTTATCAGTTTAATTAATCTTTTCAAGTAACTGGTTTTGGTTTCTTTGCTGATTCCTATTGGTACCAATTTTATACTTTATTAATTGCTGCTTTGATCTTTATATTTTTTCTTTTCTTCTACTTATTTTGTATTTATCCACTTCTTTTGTCTCAAATTCTTAAAGTGAAAATTTAATTTTGTTGATTTTAAATCTTTTTTATTTCCTAATATACCCTTCGAGATCTATAAATTTCCCCATTAAATTACTTTAACTTAATCTCATTAATTTTAAAATGTTGAGTTTTAATTTTAATTCACTTCATGATACTTTATGAATTCCCCTGTGATTTCTTCTTTAAAAGATATATTTTTTTGAAGCATGCTGTTTAATTTTACAATATTTGGACTTTTTCCAAATATCTGATTTTTATCAATTACTATTTTAATTTCACTGTAGTCAGACAACATACTCAATATGATCTCAAACATTTAAATTTATTGAGTCTTGTTTTATGATCTAAAATATTATCTGTCAGTGCATATTCTGTAGTTATCATGAATAGTTTTCTAGATTTATCAATTAGGTCAAGGTTATATATATAGTGTCAGATTCTCTATGTCTTTGCTGATATTTTTGTCTTTTTCAATCAATTGGGGTGTTAATATCTGCTACTATGATATAAAATTCTGTCAAATTTTTCCTCATGTTTTTTGGCTCTGGTAAGTACCTACACATTTATGATTGCTATGACTTCCTCATAAATTGACAATTTTATGACATATTTTTGTTATCTCTGGCAATGTGCTTTGTCTCCAACAGTGTTTTATCTGACACTAATATATACATTCTAGCCTTTTTGTACTTATTGTTTACATAGTATATCTTTTTTCATCCATTGATTTCCAACATATCTATCTCTTCATATTTAAAGGACATATTTCATGGATAGCAGACTCTGAGGTGGGCCTTGCATTTTAAAGCTGTTCTGAAAATACCTGCATTTTAATTGGAATATTTAATTCATTAACATAGAATGTAGTTATTTATGTGGCTCTATTTACATCTTATGTTTTCCTTTTGTCCACTCTGTCTTTTTTTCCTCTTTCTTCCTTTGATGTCGTATTTTGTATTAGATAAAATATTTATTTTAGATTTTTATTTTAATTCAAACTTTTTGTAGCTTTATCTTTTTGCTTTATTTATTTATTTGTATGCTCTAAGTAGTACCATAAACTATCTCCATTTTTTATATTTTACTTAGACTTTATTTTGTATCACTTCTTTAAATGTAGAATCATTGACAACGTATTTTTGTATTTATCCCTAGCCTACTATACTTTATGCTAAATTGTTGTGTTACACATAATAAACTTCATAAGACAATGTTACAATTTTGTTTTAAACAAGTTATGTGTATTTTTAAAGGAATTAATAGGACAATAATATAACTTTTTTATAGTTATTTTATAGCCATTTCATTCATTCCTGAAGATTTATATTTTCCACTAGTCTTATCCTTTCATTCTGAAGAATTTCCTTTAGCATGCCTTATAAAAGTGATAGGCTGGCCATGAATTATCTTAGTTTTCTTGAATCTGAAAATGTTTTAATTTCTCCTTTATTCTTGAAGAATAGTTTTACTGGCTATGTTGGCATTATCTGTGTTGGTAAATATTTTCTTCTTTTAACACTTTAAAAATGTCTTTACATTATCTTTGGTCTCCATAGTTTTGATGAAAAGTCTGCCACCTTTGAAATTATTTTTGCTTCTAAATGGTGTCATTTTTGTTTGGAATCTTTCAAGATTTTTCTTTTATGTTTTATTTTCACTAGCTTGACTATAATGTGAGGTTTGCTGAGCCTCTTCAATCTGTATATGGTATTAACCCTATAAGGTTCTAAAACACTGATAAGACTGAGACTAGAGTACAATAAAAAAATTTAGCACGAATTTGAGAAAAGTCATAACCTATATAAATGTTTTTTGCCCACAGCTGTGATTACCTGACCTCTGATGGCTTTCCCCTGACCTGCTCTACATGCCCTCCACATGACAGAATGCACATGTAGACCCAACTGCAAGTACATATACCTGTCCTACTGGTCAGGTACAATACAATCTTTAGCCATGAGGATTTTTAGTAGTTCTGAGCTAGTATTGCTGGTCTCAGTAACCAGTGATTCTTGCTTCTGCTTATTACTAACTATGCCAGCTTCAGCACATTTGGGCCCAACAGTAACAAATGCTACTTAAATTTAAAAAGTGAATAAAACCCATTGTCAGACTATCATGAAAACGAAATTAACTTTTAAGACCATGAACTTTATTAAGCATTTATGTAAGAAGTTTAGGGTAAAGACATAATATTGTGTTCATGGAAAGGCAGTTACAAGTTATAAGGTACTGAGAATTCATCAAAAGAGGGTAGTGACACTTCAAAATCAATATACATAATGGTGTCCTCCTTCCAACTGTAATGAAATGCAGGAATGGTTTGTATATTTACTGAGATTATACAGTCTTGGCTTTTTGAGGTGACAGCAGATGGTCCAATAAGAAGTGGCAGGACTAAGTGCAGGCAACCAGCATCTCATCTCAAGCTCTCTTAACCATGAAATCTATGAATTTATGCTTAACTGACTGATGAAAAAAGAAAATCATGTACAGTCTTAGGGCAAGTCAGGGTGACTGAGTGTGTCCAGTACTTCTCAAAAGTAATTAAATCTTAAACATTTTACCTATCTCATATTTCAAAAGAGAGTGCATTTCTACTTTTTAAAAAAATGTCACTTATCAAAAAATGTCACTTACACATGCTTGTACTGTTTCATTTAGTTTTAGATACTTTGTGACTTGGCTTAGATCATTTTTATTTCTTATTTCCAAGCTTCAGAACCTTAGCCAAGTAAGCATCAGTGCTGACTCGATTTTTTAAATTCTATCATTCTTTAAATATCATTTTGGGTGATTTCCAGTATTTCATTGATTTTCATGTTTTTCTTCTTTGTTTTTCACTCAGAATAGTGGTAGCGTATGCCCACATAGTTTTTAGTTTCAAATATATAATGGATTATTTAAACATAAAATATATCAGATAATTGTATGTCTAGGGAAAGAGAAGAACATAAAAGAATATTTACACAGCACACTTTTTTTAAGAGATAAAAGACCATTTTAAAAAAATTTAAGTAGCACCTACTAGGTTAATAAATGTCATAAGTTCTTAATGGTTTTGGAAAAAATAAAATATTTTAAACTCATGCTTACCTTTCTTAATGAAATCAAATTATGTTTTTAAAAAATAATAGTGGATGTTCTTTTCTCATAAGAAATTGTTTCTGCCTCTTAAATTAAATTTATGCCAACCCATCAGAAAAACAAACGTTCAATCCAGTGTATTTTATGATTCAATTTCTGTATTATATTATTTGCATAATTTAAACTGTTTATTGTTATTTCTATTTTAGTGTCAGTCCAAATATTGGAGAGGTATTGTGCTGCACTTGGAAGTTATATATATAGGGTTTTATGGCAGACTGTTGAGAATAAAACTTTTAGACCATGATATTAAAGATGAATGATTAGTTTTTAAGGTGAATGATCAGATTTTACTAGGGGGAGAGAGTCAAAGCTAAAGACAACAAATTGATAGATTAAAGAATTCTTTATTAGTAGTATGGTAACCAAAATAATAAGTCTCTTTTTTTAATGTGAAAAATTGCATGTAAGAAAGAACTAGATATTTTTTAAAAAATTGAATAAATGCATTTCCTTTTATAAGACACATTTAAAATAAATTAAGATGCTTTTAGCCTTTGGAAGTCTGATAGCAAATGCAGTGCTAACTTCAAAACTGTCTAAGATGACCTTACATTACTTACATTTAAGTCTCTGGGAGTGACAGTGACTTTGAGGTAAAAGTCAAGAGCATGATTAATTGTATCTTGATTTTAGTCAACAACAAGCAGCATTGTTTTCTGGAAGACTCAAACCATCTTCTTGATCTGAATGCTACTCTCTTCAGAAACTTATTAGCAACTGAAAACTGGAAACTGACTGATAAAATATTTTAACTAAAGTAGCTTTCCAGATCCAAAAAGTATTCTGATACTAACTCCTATATATTTATTTTTTTTTTACCACAGGTAGTTAAATTTATAAAATACATTGCAATAATCATAAGATTTTGCCATTATTTTTAGCAAATTATACATAATGAGGAATTGTTAATTTAGATGGATAGAAAGATAATGAAGAAAAAAAAGGGATAACAAATTATAGTGAAAACTTAATTAATACTCTATCCAAACTATTCCATTCTTTCTATTCCCACTGACATTGTACTATAGGCCCTCAAACATCACTTCTGAAATAAAGCCAGAGCTTGTAACTAATGACCTGCCATCATTGTCTCTTTTCTGGTCCATCCTGTACTTCTAGATTAATCATTATTAAGTCAAGTTAAAAATAATAAAAACAACAATGCCTTTCCATTTTCTATGGAAAAATATCTTAAAGTCATTGACCTGATATTTATAGCACTGGCTTCATTTCTTTTCTGCATTACTTCTCATTCCTACCTCCCATTCCTATGATTCAACCAAAGTAATAAATATAGTGTTTCCAAACATACTTCTATGTCTCTGTTCAAAAGAATCCCTGATGAGTTGCAAGGCTTTCCCCTTAATATTTGTAGGTAAGTCTTATATTCATCCAGAAAACAAAACAAAACAAAACAAAAGAAGTATCTCACCTCTGATATCCTTTAGAACTTTACCTGTACATTTTTTTTATTCATAACTGAACACTTTATACCTCTTGTTTTGTTAATTTAAGTGTTTGCGACCCAGACATATTATATCACATTTCCTATGGCACTTCTGGTGGGAGCTTTGTAGATAATAAACTTTAAAACAATGAATGGTTAATGAATAAATGAACCAATAGCCTAATTTGAGGAACTGTTCTCCTAGCTGTCTTTGTTGTTAGTGGAAGTTATTAGAGATTGAAGGACAGTAAAAAAATTGGAATTGAAAGCTGAAAAAAATATAACCCCGGTTATGTAGTAAAGGAAAGTTTAAGGACAATGGGGTAATGAGGTAATAGCAATGAGATAGATAGAAAATGTACTTAGTGACCTTGAGTGTTTGGCTAAGAGATTTTCAGGTAGAACAGAGGATCTCAAATTACTTCTTTTAGCTGCATATAATAAATATGGTTAAAAAGAGATGACCAAAAATAAAGTAAATTTTTAGTTTTCAAGCAGAATTTTAAAAAATGTAAAAGGTAAAGACTTGTCAGGTTTAAAAATATAATTTTTATCCTCACTTATTTTGCTATTGGCAAAATTATCCAGGCTCAGGAAAAATATCCAATCCAGGGTCTATTAGTAAAGCATGTTATGAAGGTAAAGTTCTCAAAGGTAGGGCTTTACAGCCCTTTCCTGAGACTTCAAAAATGTGAACTTTAATAGTGTGCATTGTCGATCCTTGGAATCAGACAAAATGCTTTTAAGTATCTTCAGTACAGAACTAGGACATTCAGCCCAAGGTATAGAAAAGCCTTTCTTAAAAAGGAAGATTGATGTAACTAACTTGTGAGTAGTAGAGATTATTATAATTTGGTACACAGAAAGGTGGCAAAGTCTTCAAAGGGACTTTATCAGACTGAATTAAAAAGAGCAGAGTCAGTTCAAAGTGAAGAGGCTTTGGACTGTCAACCTTCTATAAGTAGGAAACAGAATGGAAAAAGCAACATAGTTGTAAACATAGTTCATTTCTTAAAGAAAAGGAGAAATGATTCAAAGGGTGAATCCAAGAGCCCAGAGGATAGATCCCAAGAGCCATGGGAACCATTCTCAGAGACTCAGCTTGAGCCCTAGGCAAGCTCATGACCATATATTTTGGCTAACTTTCAGCTTTGATGGATCAGTGAGTTCTTTGTAACTCTTGTCCCCACTTTTTATTTATTATGAATGTTTATTGCAGTTGTCCTATTTCTGTTTCAGCATTATAAGTTGGGTGAGTGAAAAGAATATTTAACTTGTTTCTTTAACTCAGGAATTCAGAATTCAGGGAAGAACCATAATCGAAGAAATGGTGTCAAAGATCCTAATCCATACCTAGATTGCATTTGGTTGATAAGAACCTACACCACAAGCTTGAGGCAGTTGTCCTGATGGATATATCTTGTACATGTAATGAATCTAAATAATTTGTAGGTTGATGATTTGTATAAAGTGGTAGCCTGAACATGGCCATAAATATTTTGCTACTTCTCCCATTTAGAGGTGAAATCTCTATCCTCTTTCTCTTGAATCTAGGACAACCTTAATAGTGTGGTTGACAAATAGCTTACCTATCATAAGGGTTCTCAGAACCTGAAAATCTCCATGCTAAAACTGGGAATATCCAAGACAAATGGTCACAATGCCAGAATGCATATAGAAATTATATTAAAAGGCTTTTGAAGTTGGGTCTTAAGAATGCTTGTGGCTTCTGTCTAGGTCTCTTGAAACATTCCACTGGGAGAATCCAGCTACTGTGTAGGGAATCGAACTCCTCTAACACCATCAGGCTGTGGGAAACTCAGATCACAGAGATAAGCCCTGAAAGATGAGACATCATGTAGAGAAAAAGAATCCAAGCAGCACCAAGATGCTAACCATACCATTGAACAAGCTTCTGGAGAGCAAATATTCCAGTTGTAGCACCCGAGCTAATTTTAAAATGCCCAGTTGAGCCCAAATTCCTGATTTATAATATCTTTAACATAACATAGTTGTTAAGTGTGTTAGTTTGCTATGTACCAAAAGACAAAGTAGAACTTTATTTGTGAAAGCTTTGTATACTTCCCCAGAGTATATACAATAGTGATATGTAGAATTATGCACTCTCAAAATCTAGTTTAAGATGAATAAATGAATTAATTGGCTGGAGAGAAGACTTTTTTTTCCCAATAATTATTTCTGAAAATCTATTTCGAATGTATTCGTATTCACTTTCTTACTTTAAATATCAAATAGTACAAACTTTAAGATTTAGTTTGAGGTTATTTTTAATATATCTCTAACTTTTAATGTATGTATAAACTTATTTTATATGTTTCTTTTGAATTAAAAGTCAAATATTTACAAAGTATCAATTAGTTATGGGTACATTGGATACAATTTGAGGTTTTAACATATTTTTGAGCATTTTGAACTATTTGCAAGGATTGATATTCATGATTTGTGTTATTTTTTAGACATGCTCCAAATCACAAAGATAAAAATTAACTTAAACACTAGAATAAAGCCCATTCTGTTTTACAATTGCCATACTAGTTCACTGAATATTTATATAAATCTGTGATAAATATGTCATCAGTCATTTTATTTTGCCTAAATCTTAAAATATTTTGATGTTCTATTATGCTAAAATACATGTAATCCTCACTTGTTATTACTTATCAATTACAAGCAATTGTACCATAAAAGACAAAAAGAAAATGTAAGATGTTAAAATCTCTAGGAAGGATGATACAATACTGAATAATCATCACTTTCTGTTTTACTATGATGTGTCCTAAACTATTATATAATCTTTTTAAAAATATTTTTTTTCATTTTTTTACTTATAGTTGATATAATATTATATTAGTTTCAGGTGTACAACATAGTGATTAGACATTTATATAACTTATGAAGTCATCATTCCAAGAAATTCAGTACCCATCTGACATCATACATAGTTATTATAATATTATTGATTATATTTCCTATATTATACTTTACATCCTCATGACTATTTTGTAACTAGAAAATTGTAGTTTTTCATCTCTTCCACTTTTTTACTTATCCCCCCAAAACTCCTCCCATATGGCAACCATCAAATTGTTCTCCATATTTATGAGTTTGCTTCTGTTTTATTTGTTCAATTATTTTGTTTTTTTAGATTCAACATATAAGTGAAATCTTATGAAATTTTTCTTACTCTATCTACTTACTCCACTCAGTACAATACTGTCTAGGTCATACCATATTGTTGCAGATGACAAGATTTCATTCCTTTTTATAGCTAGGTAATATTTCATTTTTATATATAAATACCATCATTCCTTTATCCATTGATGGACATCCAAGTTGCCTCCATTTCTTGCCAAAACACTACTTCAAAGGAACATGTGCATCCATATGTTTATTAAATCATATTTCAAGAAGATATAAAAGGAATCTGGATACATTGTAAATGTGTAATTCATTCTTAGCTTTCATTAAACACAACATAGAATTTATAATTATTTTATTTTTTGCAATACTGTGAAAAATTAGATGAAGATGTTCCATAACAGACAAATTAGAAAATGAATGCAGGGAATGCAGCTCTCCAATTCTTCTCACAAGTGAAATCTTAGACTATGATTTCTCAGATGCCAATATCTTACATAAATTTTCTTAAACTTCAGGGTAGATTAAGTATTAAACAATGTTTGTTGATGCCAATTTGATACCAACAGAAAGAAGGAAATTGTATTCAGTGCAAACAGTTTAACTGGGATATAGCATAGTTGTGAGAACAGCACAGTTATGAAAGAGCTCAATAGTGTCAAAACTCAATTATGAAACAGCAGTCTTGTGTAACAGCAGAACATCAGGTAGCCCTTGGACAAGGCCTGTCTCTGGCTATACAGCTGTGCTCTGTTCCTGTCTGGTTCCTCCATTCTCCCCTTTTACAGTCTCTTCTAACAAACTGTCTTCAGAGTTGGTGTTTCAGCTCCAGGTGAGAAATGCAGTCTTCAGTCTTCTGTGGGAAGGGAAAAATGTGCTCTCGGAGCTAGAAGGGAGTTAACTTATACAGAGAGAAATCCCTGCCCCTGGTTCCCTTATTAGTATGTTCTCATGCAGATGAGAACTCCAAATCTTTTTAGTTTAATTGGTCCAAAAAGTATTGACCTGATTGGTCGGAATGAAGCCACTCTGATTGGTCAGTGAATATGCTAATAGGGATATGGCTGTGCAGCTCAAATTGGGAAAGTCTTAGTCTCATTGGTTGAAATACAGTTCCAGGAACTCCTTTTTTTTGAGCAGGGACACAGTGTGGCAGGCAGTTCAATCCAGGTAGTAGACAGCTTAGTGCAGGCTTCTCTCTGAAATGTTTGCCTAAGAGACTCCTGTTTAGAAACAACCACTAGGCTTTGTTTTAAAATTTGAGCTCAGGTAGCCACCAGCTCTTCTTTCTTTGGGTCAACATAAGGAAATTATATAGTTCTATAGCTAAAAATAAATTATGATATTCTCATTCAGTTAGTCATTCAATAAGAAAAATTTTATTATACAATATTTTGAAACAAGAACCTGAATAATTTTGTATTGCTAAAAGGATAAGTGACAGTATTTACTTTGATATATGTGATGCACCAAAATTTACATAATGCAAGGGGATCTGCTAGGTTTAATTTTTTTAAATGTTATTTAAAAAGTTGCTAAAGTAAAATTGTTCTTTTTTGTTATCACTCCATTCTTCTGTAAATTCTTGAAAATAAGATGATTTAAAATACTATTGAAAAAGAGTCAAATAGATTCAGGTGGCAAATGGTAGTGTCAATTTTTTTTATGGTAGCCTAACTCTTACAAAAAAAATGTAAAAAAATTTAATTTAAAGAATGTAAAAAAATTTATTGAAAAAAAACTTACAATGTTTTTTCCTTAATAACTTTCTTAATTAAGAAATGTCTCTTAGTCCATTCTTCAGGGGAAGTTGGATGCCCACAGTGAAGGAGAACAAACTGCCTCTTAAAATAGCCCATTATCTGTGTTGGAAAGGTCAAACTTTTTATATTATCAAATATAGTTTCACATAAGTATTCCTGTAGTTGCCAAGAGGGAAATTCTGCATTCTTTTATTTTCATGACTATTGTTCAAGTAAATATTGCTTTAAAATTGAAGTAATATAAATAAAGAAAGGTATCCAGATTTATCTTGAACATTTAATAATAAAATGTTGTTACAGTTTTTTATATACTAAAATTATACTTTATTAATAACCCTATAATTATTATAGCATTCAATACACTTATCACAGTGTTGGCTCATATTAAACTTTTAATCAACTTAAACATTGATATATTTTATATGTGAATGTTGTCAAAGCTGATTTCTCCCTTCTTGTACATGTGATTTTTTTATATAAAAGAAACTTAAAATTACTCTATTAAATTTAAATACATAAATTAGCACAATTCCCAGTTCATTGGTATCTTCTTTATAATCTGATGCCTGAATATTAGTATTTACTTCTTTTATTTCAAAGACTTCCTAGTAGAATAGCATATATAACTTTATAAATAACAAAACAGAAAAAAAATAGATTAACCATCAAGTAAACATTGGATACCCAAGTGAAAACATGTAATAAAGCTATTTTGGAGAATAAAACCTGAGCTTACATCATAAGTAAAGCATTCTAAATTTCAACTTGAAGCTAAAACTTTATACATGTATAATTAAGTTGACAGAATGATCACCTAGTCAGCTCTACACAACTTGGACAAAGATGTCTTTTTTTTTATTTAAAAAACTTCTAAAGGCAAAAGAGAGCATAAGAAATGCTCTTTATATGAATATTGGAGATGGAGGAGATCTATAGAAATTCTTTACTTTCCAATCAAATTTTTCTTAAATTAAAACTTATCTTAAAAATAAAGCTATTATTTGCAATAATAATTTTAATAATTATTATACTGTCTATTAACAAAAATCACCATTAAAAAAAAAGGGTATAGAAACCACAGAGAAAATAATTACAAACAAAAACTTGACAAAAATGTATTTTTTGAAAGTACAAAGCATCTCTACATATTTCCAAGACAATAAACCAAATAAAAATAAGCAAAATATCAAGCATAAGACAGAAAATATATCAGATAGCAAGCACATGGCCAATAGCAAAATATATATATATATATATATATTGCTCAACATAATTAGTCATCAGTGAAATGCAAATTTAAAACCACAGTCAGATGCCATTAAAATAGCTGGAATAAGACAGACTAAATGCTGGCAAGGATTTAGAGTGACTAGATTATTGATGAGAGTGTGAAAGAAGACAAAAAAGTAGAACTATTTGGAAAATTTGTGTCTATTTATACTATAACTATTGTTCAGGAATAATAAAGAAAAAACAAACTAAACCTACTGAAATATATAACATGGACGAATCTCATAAAACATTATTTTGCAGAAGCATTCAGATATATGCGCAGCAATTACATATTGTATAATTCTATTTATATGATGTCCAAGAGATGGAAAATCTCCTGCTGATTGTGGAAGTCAGAAACACTTTCATTAGATGTGTTGGGAGATGGCAGGAACTGAATGAAAGGAATGAGGAAAGTTTCTGAGTAATGAAAACATTCACTCTCTTGTTTGGGTGGTGAATGTATTCAAGTATTAAGTCTCCAAATTTATAGCTTTACATTCTTAAAGTTATCGACTTTATCAACTTTAAGAAATCACTGAAGTGAAAAACTTTTGTATATTTTATTTTATGTGAAGTATACATCCTTACAAATGATTTAAAAAGTCTGTATATTTTATTTTATGTGAAGTATGCTTCATTACATACTTTTTTAAAAATATGTGCTGATATAATCTTGCAACTCACACACAAAAAATTTTCCAAGAAACATTTCTGTGAAAGGGCTTTTATACTGGAATGTTTTAATTATTTATGGGCTGATGTCCACACAAAGGGATACAGAATATCTCTATAGATAATAAAATCCATCATTATATAATTAAGCTGTGTGTTATGTCACACTAGCAGCAAGGATGCTGGAGTTAGTATGCAGTGATCTGCCACTTGATTATTGTATGGTCTCATCAAACCCTGTGATGTGTCTGTGAAACTACTTGTGTTTGTGACTTAGGCACGAAGTATAAAGTTAATACAAGCTGTATAATTCTTATAAAATTCCTTGCTAGCATTATGAATTTAAAGTGTGAACTACTGAGAAATGCTGTAAATCCATGAGCTCAGGTAAAAGAAAATGTATATGCTTCGTGTGAGGCTTAAAAATCCCTTCTTTGGTGATGTCTACAGCAATACTTACTAAAATAAATATGAATATGCTAATAATAGTAGAAATAATATGCTGAATCTTAAGTACATATTTGTAGAGTTATCCATGAGTCTTGACAGTTTGGTATAAGTTATGAGGAACTAACTTGAGCAGATTGGTAATTGGTAATATTGAGATTAATTTTATTTCTTTGTATTGTTTTATAAAGTAACAAATGTGATAGGAATAAGCAAAGGAGTGAGATGTTGCTGTGATAAATTTTGGTAACATGTAGTCATTCTCTCTAGTTCTAGGTATATTATATTTTAGAAAAATCTTTAAAATTATTGTTTTATGAAAACCTTATAGTCTCATTAATTGCTTTTTTATATGTCCTCTATAAGAAATCCAGCCCTTTGAAATCAACATTGCTCTTTTCTTATTTTTTACATTTATAAAGCTTAAACACATTGAAAAATTGAAAGCTGTCTTTAAAAATGCTTAATGAATTTTTAGTATTTATTGCACAATGATTTGCATCCTAAAATTTAGATCTGTCTTCCTAAAGACCAGTTTTAATATGTAATTTGTATGTGTGTTGAAATTACTCCTTTCTTTAATGTTCTTTTGTCAACATTTTTTTTTTTTTACTTTCAGTGTTTGCACATTCTTATTCTTTATCCATCTCTCACCTGAAATGGTGATGAGGTTGTTCTTAGAATATTCACTTAAAACATTCTTATCTCTTTGTAACAGTGCCTGATCACATTCCATATGCCTTCTTTATCTTTTCACCTTGATTAGCCTCTTATAAATAATGGAGACCAAATCGCTATAAAATGAACAAATTAGTATCATTCTCTAGAAAACTTAGAGAAACAAGCAGATTAGGGAAACAGTGTGGAAGATGAGTGCACTAACCAATATTTGCAATGTATATGTCAGTATAATTTTATTTTTAATGAAAGAGTTACCATAAATGCTCCAATGGTTAACAATTGCTTTATTTTAATTTCTGAATTGTTAGATTGGTTTATTTCACAGAGAAGACATCTTAATTTTTGGACAGGTTGTAATTGTGAAGTATTATTATTTTCTATTTTAGCAAATTCAGTTTTTCTAATATTATTAGGTGGAAAATAAATGCAGAAAGGCAACAGAAAAAAGAAAAAGGTAAGTGACATTACTTGAACAGATGATAGAAGTCAAACATTTTATTCAATTCACCTTACTCCCAAAACAGCCCAGTGTAATAGTCACTATTTGATAAAGGTGCTTGTCCAAAATAAACAAGTCATTAACAAATATTAACAAGTGTTTAAGGTTCTCTGAAACTTCCTACAGGAAACGCAATATATATATATTTTAATTGGACAGTAAAAGCAAAGGCAACAAAAGCTAAAATGAATGAGACTACATCAAATCGAAGAGGTTCTACACAGCAAAGGAAATCAACAAAATGAAAAGGCAATCTACGGAATGGGTTAAAATACTTTCAAATTATATATATGATAAAGGACACTAATATACAAAGTATATAAAGACCGAATACACTTCCACATAATAAAACAAACAAACAAATAAACAATCTAATTTAAAGATGAACAGAGGTTCTCATAAGATATTTTTTTTGAAGACATATAAATTGCCAGAAGGTACATAAATAGGTACTCAACATCACTAATGATCAGAGAAATGCAAATAGAAACCGCAATAAGGTATTACCTCATACTGTTTGGCTGTCATCAAAAAGAAAAGATATAATAAATGTTGCCAAGATGTGAAGAAAAAAATGGAAAAAAATGTTATGCAAAGTTAATGGAGATGTAAATTCATACAACAATTAGGAAAAGAGTTATGCAGTTTTCTCAGAAAATTAAGGAAATAACTACTATATGACCCAGGAAACTCACTTCTGGGTGTTTACTCAAAGGAAACAAAATTACAGTTTCAAAGTGGATATTGACACCCTCACATTTACTGCAGCATTATTTACAAGAACCAAGACATTGAAACAACCTGAGTCCATTGATAGGTGAATGAATAAAAAAAAAAAAATGAGACAATTATAAATATATAGACACACACCTTCACACATATCATGGTATTTGTGACCACTTAGATAGACTTTGAAGGAATTATCTAAGTGAAATAAGTCAGGCAGAGAGACAAATACTGTATGATCTCATTTATATGTAGAATCTGAAAAAGACAACACATAGATACAGAAAATAGATTGGTGGTTTTCAGAGGTAGAGGCTGTGGTTGGGAGAAATAGTTAAAAGGAGCTTAAAGGTACAAACTTCCAGCTAATAAGATAAATAATATACAGCATGGACTATACTTAACAATACCATACTGTATATTTGAAAGTTGCACAGAGTATATCTTAAAAGTTTTTATTACCAAAAAAAAAATTGTAGCTATGTGTGGTGATAGATGTTAATTACATTTATCGTGATAATAATTTCACAATATATACATATATCAAATAATTATGTTGTATATCTTAAATTAATACATTATTGCATATCAATTATATTTCATAAAATTAGGGGGAAAAATAAGAAAATGTAGGGGATTAATGAATGAATGAAATGAGGAAAGAAGATAGCAAAATCAGAGTATATTCTTGACATTAAAGTAATTATATTTAAGCATTTAAAGTAATTGCCAAAATACAACTCCAAAGATTCTTATATACCTGAACAAAACTTTAAATTCACTTATTTATTAATAAATTTAAAGAAAGATACTACTTATGAAGCTATCAAACAAAGGTAGATATTTATGTGACCTTTCATTTGCTATAGTAGAAACATAAAAATAATTAAACTATTTTTTAGAAAAAAAAAACTAATGATACACATTGACCTATAACACACACAAATTTTTTACTTAGATTAAAAAAATAAAAAAAAATTTAAAAAGAATATAGTAAAGCTAACAGAGAAATCACTGATGGCAGAGAAATAATTAATGATTGAGTATCTGGACTGGTAGACAAAACTATATGGCTCTTAAAAAGCCAATATTTAAAGTTTTAAAAAGTTCTGTTATTCAGGAGCCAGAAATAAACCAAGAGGCTCAGGCAAAAATTAAGATCATTGTGAAGAATAGGTAATTCCACACGATTTCTGAGAGTAAGTAATAGAAGAAACGCAAACTTCACATGAAACAAGCATTCCGGATCCTATGGAGACCTCTAGGGACATAAGCACCTCTCTCACAAAGTTCAGCATTTTTGATTCGAGTGACCCCTTAGGAAGCTTTTGCTTAAGGTCTAAATTTAAACTTGCAGAGTTACTGAGTAAAGTAGTATGTCTTGGTGGAAAATAGAGGGTAAAAACAAACCAACTTAATGACTATAAACATAAAGCAGAAACGTAATATGGTATGAATAAATAGTGAAAGAGGATAAATAATAACTATTCAAGACTCACACTTTAAAAAAAATCACTTTATAAGCTTTCATAACAATGCTAGGTGTGTCCCCTATCTTCAGTAGCATTATATATAAATTTATATTATATATAAAATATATAAAACTATTTTTCTCCATGTTTTATTTATATATACATAAATTTATATACATTTATACATAAAATTATATCTATATAATATATAAAATATATTTGTATTATAATTTATATTATAAATATATATAACATATTCATATAATATAAATAAAATATATAAAATGTTTTTCTTTTCTCCATGGTACATGTAAACATATATAAGATATATATCACATTTTATAGATAATTATTTCTTCCTTTCTTTTCCTCCACCTCCTCCCTCTTCCTTTTTCCTCCTCTTCTCCCCTTCTTTTCTTCTCTTACCTTTTTCTTCTTTTTCATGCTCATCAATTTGTTATTCTATTCTTGTGCTCTCTTAATTACTTTAGCTTCTGAAATTGTTCGTATATTTTAATATATAATAGGATATTAGAGCTTCATGTTGTTACCTTTCTATACATTTTTTGGGAGAGAGGATTTTGTACTTTTGATATTTATTAACCAAATATTTAATGTGTTACAAGATACATTTGCAATATAATAACTATTGTAGGATAAATGCTAAAATAAAAAAATTCAAAACCATGAAATAAAATACCTAGTATAAGTCAACATTAAAATATTTCCATTCAGACTGTTTTCTAGTATATGATATCTGACTATGACTTGTATAGGCATTAATGTGTAAACATTAAATTTGTATGGCAAAATTAGCAGAAAGGAGGTGAGTAATGAAGCACAGAGACAAAGTTTTGGTATATCATTGAAATTAATTTGCTATTAGTCCAGATTTGATGATTACAAATTAAGATATTAATTGTAATCCTTAGAGCAATCACTATAATTTAATACAATATAGTAAAAGGAACAAAAAAATAAAGCAGTAAAATATAACTATGTATTTAAGACAAAAAGTCAGTAATTGAGAACTATAAGAACAAAAACTATGAAGACATAAAACAAATAATAAAATAGCATACATAAATCCTATCCTATCACGGTAATTCTGTTAAATAAAAATGGATTAAACAGTCCAAACAAAAGACAGATTAACAGAATGGATTTTTTAAAATGATCCAATTAATACACTGTCTACAGGAGACACTTTAGATTTAAAGACACAAAGAAGTTAAAAAGAAAAGATAGAAAAAGGTAAATTACGCAGACATCAACCAAAAAACAGCTAGACTGGAGCGATAGTAATAAAAGTCAAACTTGAATTTAAGAAAAAAATTGTTATAGGCAATTCATCAGAAAATATAACAATTATGAACCTAACAATAGGTTCCCAAAATAATTGAATCAAAACTGAAAGAAAAATAGATAATTTAATAATTATAGCTAAAAACATCAATGTCTCACTTATCAATGTGATGTCATCAATATCTCAATTATTTGTATATTTAGTAACAGTACAACTAGATAGAAAATTAACAAAAAATAGAAGACTTAACCATATTATTAACTAACTAGACATAACAGACATCTCTATAATACTCAACCCAACATAAACATTATTTGCAACTGTACATGTGATAATATGGTAAATTATAAAACAAGTAATAAATTTAAAAGGATTGAAATCATACAAAGTATGTTCTCTAGCCACAATAAAATAAAATGATAATTCATTAGCAGAAAAAGTTGCGAATATATGAAATTAAACAGCTCACTCTTAATCAATATGCCAAAGAGAAAAGTCAAAAAATAAAGAAAATCAACAAAACTAAGCTTGTTTTCTGAAAATATCGACAAAATAGACATATTTGCTACATTGCCTCCAAAATGTGTAAGAGTTAAATGACCAATATCAGTAATAAAAGAAGGAATTTTACCATTTATCTTACAAAAATTTTAAAAAAGAAATGTATAAGGGGATAATGCAAATAATTACATACCAACAAATTACTTAGATTGCCAAACTTCTAGAAAAGTCAAACGATTAAAACGGACTCAAGAATATCTAATGTGAATACAGAAAATGAGTAAATAGATTTAACAAGTAAAAAGACAACCCAAAGAATGGCAGAAAATATTTGAAAATTCTGAATCTGATAAAGGAATGGTATTGAGAATAATAAAAAGAACTGTTCAACTCAACAATAAAAAGACAAACAAATAAAAAAAATCAGCAAAGAATATACATATGCATTTCTTCAAAAAAAATGATAAATGTCCATTAAGTACATGAAAAGATATTCAATATTAGTCATCAGGGAAATGGAAATCAAACTACAATGAGATATTTTATATTCACTCGGATGGCAATAATTAAAAAGAAATACAATAACAATGTGGGCTTGGTATGGAGAAGTTGGAAGTGCAAAATGAAGTTTTATATTTGGAAAACAGTTTTATATTTCCTCAAATAATAAATGTATTATCACCATATAACCCAACAATTTCGCTCCTAAATATATATCTCACAGGAATTGCAAACATATATCTACACAAAAACATGGACTTGAATATGTATAGCTGCATTATTCATAATAGCCCCAAATTAGAAACAATTCAAATGTTCATCACCTATGAATGGATAAACAACATGTGGTACATTTGTAGAATGGAATATTACTTGGCCTTAAAAAATACTGCAATCCTGGAAGATATTACAACATGGATGATCCTTGAAAACATTATACCAAGTAAAAGAAGCCAGACACAAAAGGTCATGTATTGTATTATTCCATTATATGAAGTATCAGAATAGCCAAGGCTATAGAGATTAATGGTTTCCAGGAGCTAAAGGAATATGGGATTGAGATTGTTATAGTTACAGAATTTCTTTTGGGGGTAATGAATATGTGTTGGTGTGGGTGAATAGGAATGGTTGCATAACTTTGTTAATGTACTAAAAAACCAATGAACTGTACACTTTAAAATGATCACTTTTAAATTATTTGAATTATATTTCAATAAAAACAAAACACATACACAAAAGTTTAACATAAAATACAATAAATAACAATATGCAGTATTGATATAGTATAAGATAAGCTGCTAAGCTGCTAAGATACAGCTAATATAAGAACGTGACATTTGCATATGTACATATATTTAAATGGAAGTTTTGTTTGGAAATTTTTAAAATTTATAGAGAAAAATAATAAGATTTGAGAGTTTAAAAATTATTTAAAAGTCAATTAGAATTCATCCTGGCCTAGAAAACTTTGTGAGCTATAGATAGTAAAGAAGAAATATAATGACTTAAAGAAGACATAAAACCAAAATATGGGAATATGGATGGTGTTGTTAGGGGCAGTAGTAGATGATTGATTCTGCGGTGGTGGTGGATTCTTATAAGGAAAAGAGTAGAAATAATAATTACAGGAGCAAATATGTTGAGTTACTACAGGTGCCCAGTTTTGTTCTAAGGGCTTAACATATTAGAGCCGATTTGACTTTCCAAATGCTGTAGCATATTAATAACTGACCCACAATTCCTTGTTCTCAGTCTTGAATACCAAAAGTCCCTTCATATCATCAATGAGCAAACAATTCTGAACTGACACACTGCTAATTGTAGTCTTAGTGCATCTGACTTAGCACATTATTAATGTTTTTGATTAGAAGCGAAGCTCTAAGTCCTTTTGAGAATCGTATATAATATTGGGTGTATGCACCATATTACCTTTCAAACAAATTTAAAAATTCTTAACTCCAAAAAACATCTGGACCTAGAGAGCTTTGTAAGAAATTGAAGACCTGTATAATTATCCCTGTTTTATAGATAATGACATTAAGTCACAACACTACAAAGTAACTCGTCTAGAGTCACATAAATTGAGGTCAGGTTGTGTTGTTTCAATAGTTGTTAACTAAGGAAGTCAGGCTTAATTTTCCTGAAAAAAAAAATTTTTATTACATATATTTCCAGAAGATCAGTAAGGTAGAATTATATACCTGATATGTTGAGGGAAGTAAAATTTTGTGCCAAGCTAATTGTTATTAAGAGTATAACAATCTGCATTTTGAAATTTACTAGAAGACAAATAGTTTTCAAAGGAAGTTAGCTCAAAGGAGGTAGATGGTATAGGTAGCTTCATATTGCCATGATATATAATGGATAAAATACATTTCCCAGTGGTTTCCCTCCATGTACTAAAATGACTTATGCTGTCAGTGGAACAGTGATTATACCCATCAGTGAAATGTAAAAATTCAACTCAATTAAATTACTTATGCTATTTTTTTTCCTTTCTTATGAATATATTTTGACATTCCAGTACATCTTCATGAGCTAACAGAATTTGAAGCAGCTACAATTTATTCTGTTCCTAATTGTGGTTAAATGATTATGTGATTCATCAATAAACAGATAGTTAAGTTTCACAGTATATCTTAGTTTATAGAAAGATTATGACACCATGACATGTAATAATGCAGTGGAAGGAGGAAGTTGAATGTAGATTTGTTATTTCAAAAATGCCTTCGCAAGTTAAAGCTTAATTTAATGTTTTAGATGAAAGCTGTTATCCTAGAAGAGTACAGAAAAATAAATTTGAAAACATAAATTTCATCTCACTCAAGAGATAGCAGTTATTAACAGCCACTTGGCAAGGGAAGACATGGATAGCAAATATGAACGATTTTTAAATTATTTCACACCCCCCCTTAGTTACAATTTAATAATTGAATCAGGAGAATTAATTATAATAACAAGTACTAAATCTTTATTAGTTAGTAAAATCTACTTTAGTGTATTTTTCTTAGTGTATAGCTTAGAAAAATATTGATTAATTTTCATGAATATTCTGTACACGGCTTTGTACATGTGCTCGAGAAGTTCAAACAATTGTGTTACTTCAAACAATTGTGATATTATTGAGAACACACACATACACACACACACCTGCTAATAAAAATTCTAAAATAACACTGGTAATTTTTTATATAATCCAAATATCTCTTCCAAAACAATTTGAGAAATAAATAAACATTCGAAATTTATTCTTTCAACCTGTTACCAAATCCAAGATGATAGTGAGGTAGAAGTAATAATGTATTATTTTAACACAACTTATGTTTTTGTTTTTATATGCACAAAATATTTAATTAATAAACTTTAACTTTTGAATAATTCTAGATTTATAAAAAAGTAGAGGATAACATAGAGGTCTCAAACACTATATACTATTCCCTATTAAAATTATACAAAAATATGATACATTTTCACAATAGTAAACAATATTAGTACAGTATTATTAACTAAAGGTCATGTTTCATTCAGATTTTCTTAGTTTTCACCTATTATTTCTTCTGTTCAACGATTTCACCCAAGGTATATTTTGTTTAGTTACCATGTCTTCTTAAGCCCCTGTTGACTATGACATTTTCTCAGATTTTCCTCGTTTTTGAAGGCCTTGAGAGTTTTGAGGAGTACTGGACTATATTTTATATGATGTTCTTCAATTGAAATTTGACTAATGCTTCCTCAGAAGTAGACTGTGGCAATGGACTTTCAGAAGAATGATCATTGAAGTAAAGTGCCATCTTATCCAGGGTACATGCGGCCAACATGATTTATCACTGTTGACACTAATCTTGATTATACAGCTTAGGTAGTATTTATCAGACTTCTCCAGTTTAAGGTTATTTTTTTCCCCTTTCCATTCTGAAACTTTCAAAACAAGAGATATGAGCAGCTTAAATAGTGAGAAGTTGGGTTCCACCAACTTAAAGGGGGGGGCATTAAAAAATTATTTAGAATTATCTGTAAGGGAAATTTGCTTCTTCCTTTCAATTCAGTATTATACCTTGTATTATATTCCAATATAGTGTTTTTCATTTAGTTCCTCAAATTGTTCAAGTTTTGGCCATTGGAAGTTATTTCACTTGGTTGTAGTGCACAATCTGTGTGTGTGTGTGTGTGTGTGTGTGTGTGTGTGTATTTATATACACGCATATATATTCATATATATATTACTTTATTATTTTATGATCTATAAGGTGTTCCAGCTCATTATATTTCTTACCCTATTTCTTACCCTAGTTCTAGAATCAGCCATATTTTGAAGAGGGCTTCCAATATTAAAATAATAATAA
Organism: Macroglossus sobrinus; assembly: GCA_004027375.1. Classification (NCBI taxonomy): domain Eukaryota; kingdom Metazoa; phylum Chordata; class Mammalia; order Chiroptera; family Pteropodidae; genus Macroglossus; species Macroglossus sobrinus. The sequence goes on along the minus strand of PVKZ01002324.1, from coordinate 143,217 downwards.
TAATAATAATAATAATGCATTGAGTGAAATTCACCTAATTTAATAGTGATAATTTTAAATGAAAATTTTAGAGTCATTTTGTAAATTTCGAATTGTGATGCAATTACTACTTGTATTTAGTTCAAAAGCATTTTATCACTCTAAAGTAAAACCCGTACCCATTAAGCAGTTTCTCCTCATTCTGTCTATGCTACAGACCCTGAAAACCACAAAGTTGCTATCTGTCTCTATAGATTTATCAAATTCTAGATATTCCACATAAAATTTGATTATGCAATATGTGATATTTTGTGTCTACTTTCACTTTACATAATCATCTCAATTGCATCAATGTTGTACTATGTATCAGTACCTCATTTTCTTTCCTTTTTATGGCTAAATATTATGTCTTTGTATGTATCTCCCACGATTTGTTAATATATTCATCCACTGATGAATGTGTGGACATTTGGGCTATTTCTACGTTTTGGTTATTGTGAATAATGCTGTTATAAACATTCGTGTACATGTATTTGCTTTTTATTTTTATTTTTTTGGATACATACCCAAGATGAAATCACAGGTCATATGGTAATTCTGTGTTTGACTTATTGAGGAACTGCCAAACTGTTATTTTGCATTCCCACCAGCAATGTATGAGGTTTCCAATTTCTTCACATTTTCACTAATATTTGTTATTTTCTGTTGTTTTTCTTTTACCTGTCAGTCCAGTACATATAAAGTAGTATCTCATTGTGGTTTTAATTTATATGTCACTTATTTTAGTAAATTGTGTCTTTCCAAAAGATGTTGAAATTTTAACCTCAGCACCTGTGTATGTGATATTCATTGGATTATAAATAAGATGTGATCTTATGTGGATTTTGGTGGATAATTAAGGTAAAATGAAGTCATCAGGGTAGGACCTAATCCAATATGACTAGAGATTTTATAGAAGGGGGATTTGGGGCAAAGTAGCTAAATTATACAGAGGAAGATGTGAAGACACAGAAAAAACACCATATACAATCCAAAGAATATCCAAGTTTTCAGACTTTGGGAGACAGGAATGCAACAGCTTCTTCCTCACATCCTTGAGAAGAAATAAATTCTGATGAAAATTAATCTTAGACTTCTTATCTCCAGAAGTGTGAAACAATAAATTTCTGTTGTCTAAGCCTAAAAAAGTACCTAGTTTGTGGTACTTTGTTATGGCAGAACTAGAGAACTATTACAACTAATGGATAATGATGCTGATCACCTTTTCATGTGCTTATAGGCCATTTGTATAATTTCTTTGGAGAAATGTTTATTTCTGTCATTTTTACATTTTAAAAATTAGGTTGTTTTTATTGTGGTTGAATTAGGAGTTAATTATCTAGTTATACATGGATATTATAACCTTATGAGATATATAATTCTCAAATATATTATTCAATTTTATAGGTTGTCTTTTCACTTTCTTGATAATGTTATTTGATACCCAGGAGTTTTTAATTTTATAAAGTCTAATTTATCTATTTAAAAAAAATTTTACTCATGTTTTTCTTGTCTTTTTACTCATGCTTTACTCATGTGTCATATGTAAGAATTATTTGCCAAATTCAAAGTCATCAAGATTTACTTTGTTTTATTCCAAGAGTTTGAAGGTTTTACTTTTATATTTAGGACATTGATCCATTTTAAGCTAAGTTTTATATATGGTGTGAGGAAGGAGTCTCACTTTTTCTTTTGCTAGTTCCTGTGCAGTTGTTTAACACTATCTGTTGAAGATACTATTTTTTCCCCATTAAATAAATGGGCTTGGCACTCTTGTCAAAAATCTTTTGGCCATAAATGCATGGCTTTATTTCTAAAGTTTGTTTCATTGGTTTATGTTTCATTGGTTTTTGTTCTCAAGTTTGTTTCATTGGTTTATGTGTTTATCCTTATGCTTTTAATACTGTTGCTTTCTAGAAAATTTTAAAAATAGAAAAAGTAAAAACATCCATATTATTTTTCTTCTAGATTGTTCTGGCTATTTAGGGCCACTTTAAGATACATATAAATTTGTGAATAGGTTTTTCCATTTCTACATAAAAGGCCATATGAATTTTGATAAGTTTACATCTTATCTGTAGATTGCACTTAGTATTGATATATTAAAAATGTTGTCTTCCAATCTATGAACATAGAATGTCTTTTCATTAATTTCAGTCAATAACTTTATTTCACCAATTTTTTATAGTTTTCAAAGTACACCCCTGTCATATATATGGTTACATTTTTTCTTAGGTATATTATTTTTGAATGGCATTTTAAATAGAATTGTTTTCTTGACCATTATTAAGATTATTCATTGCTGTCATATAGAAACACAATTTATTTTGTACTCTAAAACTGATTTTATATCCTGCAACTCTGCTGAATTTGTTTATTAGCTGTAGACTTCTTATGGATTATTTGGTATTTTCTACATAGTCATTTATGAATAGATATTTTATTCCTTCCTTTCCAATTAGAGTGCATTTTATTTCTTTCTCCTGCATATTTGTCTGGCTATAAATTCTAGTACAGTATTGAATAACATTAGTGAAAGCATACACCCTTGTCTTTTTTTCTGATTTTATGGAAAAAGCTTTCAGATAACTTAGCAACATTGAATGTAGTTATCTGTAGGCTTTTCATAAATTTTCTTTATCAACTTAAATAAATGTGCTGTTATTTCTAGTTTTCAGATACTTGTATCATGAAAGGTTATTAAATATTGTCACATGAATATTCTGTATTAATTGAAAGATATGAAAAATTGTGGATTTTCTCCTAATTTTATAATGTAGTGAGGATTTCTTTGTCATTGTCTATTTTTTTAATTTTAATTTTTTAATTACAATTGACATTCAACATTATTTTATATTAGTTTCAGGTGTACTGCATTGTGGTACATTTATATAATTTATAAAGTGATCCCCCAAATTAGTCTAGTACCCACCTGGAACAATACATAGTTATTACAGTATTATTGACTATATTTCCTGTGGTGTATGTCAGATCCCTATGACTATTTTGTTACTACTAATTTGTACTTCTTAATCTTTTCACTTTTTTCACTCAGCCCCCTAAATCTCCTAACTGGCAATCAACAGTTTGTTGTCTGTATCTATGAGTCCATTTGCATTTGATTTGTTCATTTATTTTGTTCTTTGGATTACACATATAAGTGAAATTATGTGGTATTTGTCTTTCTGTCTGATTTATTTTACTCAGGTCCATTCATGTCGTTGCAAATGGTAAGATTTCATTTTTTGTTTGTCTGAGTAATATTCCAGTGTCTCTGAAGATTTGCCAGCCAATGCCTATTGATTGCTGATGAAGAAACTTCTTACTGAGAGTGCAGGGGTGAAGGGCAATTTGCAAGTTGGGTGGGGCCGGGTCTCAAGGAGTCATGAGGTGGAGCAGAGCCACTCTCACTGCCCAATGCAGATTCAGTTTTGGCCATGTGGGGAGGGCTCAACACATCTGGTGTCCATCTGCATGCTGCACTGGAGGAGGGCTCAACAGAGGGACAATGGTAGCTGTCTCTTTAGCCTTCACCCTGAAGCCACACAGTTTGGTCTTTCCCTATATGTCTCTGGCACCTCCCAAGCTGCCATTGGTCTGCCCGAACACAAAATGAGTGTCTGTGAATGAATCTATGGAAGAGTGGACCCTTCAAAAGAGATCTGGGTTCTAACTGCCTTCTATCTCACTCAGAAGGACAGAATCCCCACTGGTTTCCACAATCAGATTTTGTAGGAACTCTTCTTCTTGGCACTAGAACCCTGAGCTGGGGAGCCTGCTGGGGGTCTTCGCAGCCGAGATATTATTTTTGATGCATTGTGAGTGTGAGACCAGCCTGTTTCACTTCTCTGCCTCTCCTACCAGTCTCAATGTCACCTCTTCTTTATATTCCCAGTTATAGGAATTCTGTTCAGCTGGTCTTTAGATTACCCTCCAGGTTGACTATTTTATAATTTAGTTCCAAGTTTAATGCAGTCATGGGAGGGGGCATACATAGCATTTACCTACCCTGCTATCTTCACCAGAACTTAATCTGTGATGATTATCTTAAATGTTAAACCACTCTTGCATTACTAGGATAAATTTCACGTTATCATGGTGTAAAATTATCTTATGTGTTGTTGAATTTGGTTTGCTAATACTTAATCAAGGAGTTTTGCCTCCATGTTCTTAAAGGATATAAGCTCATAGATTTTTATTTTTATTTTTTCTGGTGATACCTTTACATAGCTTTGGTATCAGGGTAATGTTCATCTCATAAAATATGTTAAGAAACTTCTCTTCTTCTATTTTTGGAAAGAGAGACTAAAGAATGGATGTTATTTCTTTTTTAAATGTTTGGTGGAATTGAGTGTAAACATCTGGTCCTGTATTTTATAAAAGAGATTATACTCTAATCAATCTCTTTACCTTTTATAGATCTGTTCAGATTTTCCATTTTTAAGACAGTTTTAGTAATTTGTTTATAGTAACTTAGCCATTTCATCTAAGTTCTCTAATTTTTTAGTGTATAATTATATATAGTATTATCTTTTATTCCTTTTTATTTTTTTATAAGTGGTACCAATGATTTCACTTTCATTTCTGATTTTATTTGTATCCTCTCTCTGATTCTTTGTCAGTTCAACTAGAAATCTGTCAATTTTGTTGATGTTAAAAGTACTCAATTATTGGTTTCATCGTTTCTCTCTATTCTTTTTCCATTCTCTATTTTATTTATCTCCAGCCAAATTTTTGTTATTTTCTTTCTTGAGCTAGCTGTGTGTTTAGTTTGCTCTTCTTTTCCTAGTTCCTTAAGGTATAAAATTAGGTTTTTTATTTGAGTTGATTCTTTTCTATGTAGAAGTTTACTTCTATAAATTTACCTCAAGAGTGCCTTCACTGCATCTCATAAGTTTTGGTATGCTGTGCTTTTGTTTTAATTGATCTCAAAACATTTTCTAATTTTCCTTGTGATTTCTTTGATACATTTGTTTTAAGAATGTATTGTTAATTTTTAAATATTTGTGAATTTTTTTATTTTGCTTTTATTATTTATTTCCATATGCTTTATATGTTGTCAATCTTTTAATTTTATTAACACCTCATATGGTCAAACCTGGAGAACATTTCATGTTTACTTGAATACTCAGTGTATTTGGCTGTGAGTATTCTGTGTCTCTTAGATTGTGTAATATTTAGTGTTTTTCAAGTACTCTGTTCTTATTGATCTTCTTTCTATATGTTCACCATTATTGAAAGTGATCTTTTGAGGTCTTCAAATATTATTATAAAACTTTCTATTTCTCCTTTCAAATTTATCATTGCTCACTTCATATATTTTGGGACCTATTGCTTTGTGTGTGCAGTTGACCCTTACACAACACAGGTTTGAACTGCATGGATACACAATATATGTCCATTTATTTTTCAGTAACTATGCAGTCAACTTTCTGTATCCCTAGGTTTCACATATGTGAATTCAACTAAATACAACGTCCGAAATTCCTCAATAGTAGTTTCTATCAAAGTATTTTGTTCTTTTGATGGGTCATACTTTCCTGATTCTTTGTATGCCTTGTGATTTCTTTTCTTGAAAATTAGACGTTTGGATATTATAATCTAACTAAATAGCAGATAACCCCTTTCTCAGGGTTTGATATTTAAGAATATTTATATTTTTGAAGGCTGAAAAAGTTTAAGTGAATTTCCCAAACTCCTCTTCTTGTCATGTGTCATCACTGAAGTCTCTGTTCATTTAATGTTTTTACAGAAATTTCTTTGAATATCAGGTGCAAAAAAACAAACCAAAACAAAACAAAATGAACAAACAAACAAAAAACCACACACACATACATATAAACAACACCCCAAACAAATAATAATAATAAACACTTTTCCTAGTCTTTGCTGATTGTCCCTGTGTTGGGGAGTCATTCAACACTTAGCTAGCCTTCCAATGAGCCTCATAATTAACCTAAGGTGAAAGTTTAAGGTCTTCTCAGGTTTTTTCTGAACATCATCTTACTCTGGCATGTCCATGGTTTTTCAAATTTCTCATATATGGATGTTTAGAATGTCCCAAAAAATTCTGCCCAGGTTTTGTTTCTAGTTCTGAAAAGGTATAGTCTATGTCTTGATTGTAAATCTTTTGTCCCAGGCACCTTCATGTTGTTAGTTCACTCTCAATGTTCTCAAGAAACACTCATTGCCTCTCCAGCCTAAATCATGAGTTAGCAAAAACAGAGAACACCTTGTGTTAGTCCTTCAAGTAGTTTCCAGATAGTTTATAAAAGGTAGATACCACCATGGAAACAGGGATCCACTGTGGGATCCCTAATGTTCCTCTCTTTATCCATACTGCCACAATGCAGGGAATGAGGGTAAACAAAAGTGTCACAAAGCTCCCCTTGCCATGTTCATTGTCTTGGCTTTGTAATCCTTTGGTTGTTTTCCAGAGTTTGTATAAGTTGGTTCTGATAGTGCTTTCTAATTTTTATTGATTCTATGGGGAACCACATGAGAGCTTAAAGCCGCCTATTGCCATTTTGGTGGTCATTCCTAATTTTCTTTTTAAAAAAAAAATCTCTTAAAATAGAATTATAGGTTAAAATTCTTTCAGCATATTAAAGATATCATTACTTCTGTCTTGCATACCATCTGATTGCTCACCTTTAGCCATTTCTTTTTTTTTTTCATATGGATGTAACATGCCTTTCTCTACAAGCCTATTATTCATTCACTGCTGGCCATTTTGATAATTTTTTTCATGACTGATTTTAAGAAACTGATATTTATGTGCCTTGATAAGTATGTGTGTGTGTGTGCATGTGATGTCTCTGTGCATGTGGACATACACCCAATCATGCACTTATATGTATTTATCATGTTTTAAGTTTATTAAATATCTTGTGTCTGTTAGTTTAAATTCTTATTCATTTTAGACTACTTTAGGCTATTTCTTCAAATATTTTTGGCTTTTATTTTTTCAAATAATTTTCTGACTCCACCCTCTGTGGGTATGCACTTGTAGTTATATTAAACATATTAATATTTCCTCACAGGTCAGTGAGGTTCATTTTATCTTTTTCTTTTCCATTTTTTCTCTCTCTGCTTTCTTCTCCCTAGTGTCTATGTTTTTGTATTTATTTTCACTGATATGTCTAACTTGTTCTTAGCACTACTCTGTGAAGTTTTAATTTCAGGTATTATGTTTTTCGTCTTTGTAAGTTTAGTGTTTTTAAAATGTCTCCATTTAATCACCTTATATCCATGTTTTTTTCTAATGTTTTATATAGTTATAGTAACTGTTTTAAATAATTTTGATTATTTCTTAACTTTTTTTTCCTTGGGCACTAAATATTTAGAATAAAAATTCAAATTTTTGATGTCCAAGTCACCAGTATTTTTAATTTATCATATACTGTATTTAAAATTAATTAGTTCCCTTTTTTCTTATAAAATGTGGAAGTAGAAATTCATAAAAGGACATGCTTATAGGGAACTAGCACAGGATGATCTCCTCACAAAATTACCTTTTTTATTTTTGTATTAATAGCAACAAAGAGTAAATTATATATTTTTTTCAAAAGTCATTCACATTTTATACAGTTTTTACTAAATAGAGGTCAGCATCAGAATTACCTAGAGAAAAACAATAAGATAAAGTTTCCCAGGTCTTCCACAGGTAATCCTGATTTTGTAACTCTGAAATGACGTCTGAGACTCTATATTGCAGCCCTTCAAGAGAGATTATTAATCACCTTTATATATTTATTGTATTTATTACTTTGTGGCTTTGCTTTAAAAATTTATTTTTTAACACTTTGTAGAATATATGAAGGATAGAATATGAGTGTAATTTTATTCAAGCAAGACCTCTAGGATGCAGTTATAATTTCAACAAATCAATAGCTGTATTTTTATCTAACTTAATAGCTTAGGGATAGAAAATCATATGATTTAACATATATACAAATTAATGTATCAAGTAAAAATTGTTCATAGACTCAGTTGTTACCAGATATTTTGAAAACTATTTTGTTTTGAAAACTATTACTGAAAATTGGCCAGAGAGTAGTCTTGAGGCCAGAAGTTTAGACATGGTAATGAGTATGCATGCAAAGGACACAATAAGATCTTTATTATATAAAGGCGTAGTTAAAATGTGTGTGCCTTTCTCATATGATAAAAATATTGAAGGAGTTTGGCTCATGGGGTTAGTTTGTAAAGTATATTTTTCTAAAGACATCAGAACACCCTGCATTTCTCTTAAGTGTCTGCAGGAAAATTATTTGCATCAGTTCAAAAACTGAAAGGGAGGATTGATGAACCAGTTTTGCACTTGTCAACAACTTGCAGAGACTAGGAGGCTGTGGAAAAAATATCAGTGGACTTTTAGAAATGGCACATGGGGTATTTCAAATTAAGAGCTAATGGATATTTTTATTAGCTTTCTCTTGGTGGAATGAGGCTGAATGAAAATTAACAACTCAACAACTGCATTTTGCATATCAGACCTTTCATGTTTCTACACAAATAATACTTTGATGAGATGCCAGCACTCTTAGTTTTATATTTACACAGTAAAATTCCAATGCATATAAAGAGATTAATAAATACATATGCATATTGCCGGATGTCTTACTGTTTATAATTTGTCAACCTAAACGGGTATATCTTGTTCCTGTTTTAAATGTGCATGTAAAAACAAGTTCATTATTATGAAGTTTCCACTATAATGTACTCAATGTTTTTCTTAAACTGATCATGAGTTAATTTTTTATCATCTATAGATATATTAGAATCAACTAGTATAATTTCTACACATATAATTTATTATTGTTCTAGAAGTTTGGAGGAACAGTTGTGATCTCTGATCATCAGATAAAGACTCTCCTTCTCACCTCCCTCCCGCATTCATATTATTCAATAGAGGGTAACAAGGATGGAAGTGTTTTTGTAGCTGGTACCCATGCACTATTTCAACTGAAGACACTGAGAGTGTTATCTACACAAAAGTTAAATTGGATGGAGAGCAGGTAAGAAAACTATCTTCTTTAGATCTTTTGAAAAATCTTTTATTAAAATATAGCAAACATACAATATTATATTAGTTTCAGGTATATATAATAGTGATTCAACATTTATATACTTAAAGAAGTGATCACCATTACAAGGCTAGCAACCATCTGACACAGTACAACTGTCACGGTGTTATTGACTGAATTCCCTATTCTATACACCACATCCTTATGACTTATTTATTTTATACTTAGAAATTTGAACCTTTTATTCCCCTTCACCTTTTCCTGCGTTTTAAAATTTTTCAATTAAAGTCAACATTCAATATTATTTTATATTATTTTCAGGTGTACAGCATAGTGATTAGACATTTAATAATTTACAAAGTAATCTCCTGATAAATCTCATACCCACCTGGCATTATACATAGTTATTACAATATTATTGACTGTTTTCTCTCCTCTGTACTTTACATTCAAGTATTTTTAACTACCAACTTGTACTTTTTAAATCCTTTACCTTTTTCACCCAGCTTCCCAAGCCTCCTCCCATTTGGCATCCACCAATTTGTTCCCTGCATCTATCAATCTGTTTCTATTTTGTTTGTTCATTCATTTTGTTCTTTAGATTCTTCATAAAAGTGAGATCATATGATATTTGTCCTCTTATTTCATTTAACATAATACATTTCAGGTACATCTATGTTGCTGCAAAAGCTATAATTTTATTCTTTTTTGTGACCAAGTAATATTCCATTGTATATATGTATGTACCTCTTAGTTATCCAGTTGTCTATTGATGAACATTTAGGTTGCTTCCATATTCCGACTACTGTAGATAGTGCTGCAATGAACATAGAGGTACATTTATCTTTTCAAATAAGTCATTCTTAGAATCTATATATGTTTCTGAATTACAATCTATGTATGTTCCTGAAAAAGAACCATCAAGATATAAATATTAAAGAAACCTATCTTTAATGATAGGTTAAATTATAGGTTATTATATATAGGATATTATAGGTTAAATTATATATGTATACATATGTGTGTGTATGTGTATTTAACACTCTTAGTGAAAATATAGTCTCATGTAGGCAAATTTAAATATACCAGCTGCAGAAGTGTGGCCTATGCTTATAGGGTTCTTAGGTTCTTGACTCCTGAAAGTCACTTTATAGAAGGAAACTTGTCTAAACAAAATTTTTCATTTGCAAAGCAATACTTTATGGCCCTGATAACATTTTAAAATTATACAAACTTAATAATTTATGTCAAAGGCTACATTATTTTACCTAATACTAAAAATGTGTGTGTATTCCTGAGATTTTTCTTGAAATTGAAACAATTACTGTCTCTTGTCCAAAGTATATTAATTTTAAAGGTGAACTTGACAAGAAAACACTATTGTTGTTGAATTTTTTAGAACTTTGAGTAAATTGATTTGTTACTACTTTTAATGAGCAATTTTTTGCATAAAGAATGGAAAAACAGCAGCAATAACAAGCTTCCTCTGTGATGTTCGGTATTTCTTCACACGCATTCACTTTTGGGTGAAGAAAATTCACTTTTTTTAGTGAATGGTGATCTGAACATTATATTAGCAAAATAGTTTTCAGAGGAGGCAGTTCATAAAATAAGGTATTGCTTTAGTTACTTAAAATGATACTTTTATTTAATTATTTTTTGAACCTTATTACTATTTCCTTTAATATGCATCTGAGACATATCATATCATAGACTATTACCTGACTACACAGTGTAAGTTATATCTCTAGTATTCCCAGATTTTTCTAATAAATAAAATGAGATTAGTCAGCCTGTAAAGAAAAGTGCCAGAATCTCCTAATTTCACCAACATATTAAATGATATATGAAGTTTCCACTAGATTTTAACATACAATTAAAAGCAACAACTAAAAACAAGTTATAATAATCTTTATATGATATAGGTGATTGTTTTCTCCTTGTACTTGATAGTTTTCCTCAAATAGAATGTTAAACATTTGAGAATCAGTAAACAATCTGTAAGATTTTTTTTTCAGATTGCTTGAATATAGACATGATTTGAGACCATTCCCATTCTTTTCTGAGATCTTTTGAAATCAAATAATTAACATGTGGTTCTTCTACTTTTTATAAATTACTAGAAATATCGATATTCCAATAAGGCACAAGCCCCTCAAGACTGGAACTATGTCCATCCGTTCTTGTTTATCCCCACAACCTGCTAATGATGATAAACATATTGATGCAAAATAAATGATTATAGACTATTTCCCAATTTCTTTTCAAAATGACTTTGTGATTGTTTTTATTCTACTTATTTAATTTTGTTGTCATTTGTAGAAGGAGCCATATGCTAGACAAAAAGTGGGTTAGATTTAACAAAAATTTTATTCCCATCTTTTTGAGGTAACTCAGATTGCTCTCCCAAGACTTGTCTCAATATTGGCTTCAACAATCTGGAAATTGTTGAAAAAATATTTAAAATATGAATTAGTCTAATTTTCAGGTTATAAAAACAAGTTCTGCTTTATTTCACTATGCTTTTTCAAATTTAGAATTTGATAACTCTGTAGTAAGCATGCATCATAATTATGCTACATTCTTTACTTTTATGTTGTTGTTAAATTCATTTGTGGGTATTGGTTAATAGAATTATATAGATTTCAAGTGTCAAAGTCTATAATACAACACCGATATATTGCACTGTGTGTTCACCACCCATAGTCAAATCTCCTTACTTTTAAACTGAGGATAAGATGATATTCATCTTTATGTATGTGTGAGGTAGAATATAATACTATACTTTCCAGTGAAGTTGTGAAACTAATTGATTATTTATTCAAAAGTAAATCATAGTCATGGAGATGTGAAATATAGTATACGAAATATAGTCAATTATATTGTAATAACTATAGTGTCTGATGGGAACTAGATTTATTGGGGTGATCACTTTGTAAGTTATGTAAATGTATAATCATTATGTTATACATGTGAAACTAATATTGTAAGTAACTAAAAAAGTTTAAAAAAATTTTTTTAAGTAAATTATATGGTATTATTAAAAAACTGCAGGAAGTATAGCATTGTACCTTCCTAAGACAAAGAAAAAATTAAACTAAAATGTATATTATAAAATGGAAATATATATACTTTTAAAAAATTTGTTTGATTTTGTTTTATTATTCAGAAGGTTTTGTGATATTTTTGTCAATATTATTCTAAGAAAGATATAGTACAACATATCCTTAGTTAAAGGTACGAAAAAGCAGAAGTCAAGAAATAATAACTAGAAATCATAATAATGAAATTCTAAATGGGTGAGAAAAGACAAAGTTAACTTCTTTATTGTTTGCATAACACAAATATTTTGCTAATAAATAACCTTATGCAATTGTAAACAGTAGATATAAAGCATGTGGCTATAGAGATTTACATATAATATAAAAATTTTTAGACATTATTAATTGGCTTCCTAGTAATGGACAGAAGAAGATTATTAAGAGAGAATTTTCTTCTCTTAAAAAATTGGAAAAAATAATATAAATTCTTAGAAACAGTATAATTCCTCAGACACTACTTTCAAATAAAAAAAAAAATAAAGGAAAGCCAGCTACATGACAATGCAGAGATAAAAAAAAAAGCAAAATTTAGCCCACAGTGTCACTGATGATTGTGAATGAAGACAGGCTTTTGTTGTTTTTAAATTCTTCATTGTATTTTTTATTTTTATTTTTATTTATTTAATATTTTTATTATTTTTTTTCAAAGAATATGTTTAACATCAGCATCCTAAGTTATATTGCTGTACCTAGCAAGTCATCTAGAAAATGTATTTATTTAGATGTTTCTTTTGCTTAAATTATGCAGATAAAGTCTTTCATTTAGTTTAAAATTTTGGCTTTATATAAGTGAACAGAGAAGTACATTTTCTATGTATTATATCAAATGTATAATGCTTTCAAATAAATTATTTATGAAAGTATAGTTGACAACATTTTATATTTGATAAGAAGGACTTGATACAAATGCTTTGCAAAAGATTATCTATCAAGATGCTTTAACAAAAGATATTAAAAAATTATTTTAAGAAACTTTTAGCTTCTTAACTTGTGATGTAGCTGAAAAAATAAAAGACTCACATCCAGAGCACTAATTTATTTTTAAGAATTGTGTTATTTACTTAATAGTGGTCCATCTGGCAGCATATTGATGTCAAAAAGAAATAGTCTTACTGTCAAAGATTTAGGTTTTATTTTGACCTGAGATGAACCCTTTAATAACCTGGAGCTTATTAGTTGCGCAGTGGGAATAATTACACCTACATCACAAGGTTCTTGTGAGATTTCAAGAAAATAATTTAGCACCTAATGCACAATAAGTCTTTAAAAACAGTAGCTTCTTTTTTTTCTTTTCTTTCTTTTTATTCTCTTCAATTTCTTTCCCTTCCCTTATTTTTCTATAGGTCTGAGCTATTAGAAAGCGTTCTTCTGTGCTCATTGATATAGACCTATGCAAAATATGATTTTGTTTTTAGACAAGGAAATTAAAACAAAGAAAGCTGTTTTTTTTTTTTATTTAAACACACACATGCATACACATGAGATTCTCATTCTTTGGTAAATTACCTTCTATATCAGGGCTATTCAACAGAAATTTATAAATTAGTCTTCATCAAAATTTAAAATATTATCTCTTCAAAAGACTTTTCATTCAATGTATATAAAGCCACAGACTGAGAGAAAATATTTGCACATCACTACTTATATTCTAAATATCTTAAGAACTCTCTAAATACAAAAAAAGGGAACATACCACTCAATAAAAAAAGGTAATGTATTTAAACATATATTTCACCAAAAATGTTTTAGATGCCAAACAAACACATAAAAAGGTGCTCAACATTAAGTTCATATTGACATCAAAAGAAAATACCATGGAACACATATCTGAACAGCTAAAATTAAAATACCTGGTCATACTAAGTGTGGGTGAGGATGTGGAAAAAATTCTCATACATGACCAATGATGATATGAAATGGTATGAACACTTGGAAAGATAAAGATAGTCAAAAAACTCCTGTGACTTCTATCATCTAGGCAGACTCAGAAAGTCAGGGGCTCTGAGGTCTGACCAAACAAAATTGATTACCAGGAGAGGGTTGGTGGGCTGATAGGAGTTGCATATACCTAAAACAATAAGATGAACAATAGTTCAGAAAAATTATTTGACAAAAGTTATACACCTAGATGTTTGCCTCTCTTCCCTATTACCTGATACATTTTTTGAAAACTAATTAAATATATATATATATATATATATATATATATGGATTTGCTTTGGTAGCAGTTGAAATTGTAGTCTCTTTATATGTAAAAGATATGTGATCACCACTAGTGATAATTATAGCTATATCAAAGATATAAATCAAAAAAGAAAAATTTGAAATGGGAAAATTTATAAAGCTGTTAGAGTAAAAATCTATGTTGTACATTTTCCGTAGCTGACAATCTCAAATCATTATATTTTTCAAAATATCTGCACTATAACTCTTTAAAAAGTCATAAACAATTGCATAAATGATAGAGTAAATTTTGAGACACTCTAAGTCTGATTGAATATAGCATTGTAATTGGTAATTTCTTCATGATTTACATTGAGTTATCTGACATTTTAGCTGTACTTTGGATTCCCCAATATCATGTTATTTAAAAATTTCCTCTATGCTTCTAATGCATATATCAAAAACTGGTACACCAGGTCATGTCACTTTGTCATCTATGTCACAGTTTGTTCCATCCTCCCCAGACAAGGATCTGGAAAATCCTGTTTTCATCAACTCTGTTTCCACTCCTTCTGCCCATCCAGCCTTCTCCTGCTACTCTTTCTCTTTGGTCAAACTGGAGAACTTCCTAACTTCTTAAGGATGCAAAGATGATAGAAATCACATGAGCAAAACGACTGGTCTTAGGATTGCTTTCTCTGCCTTCTTCAAAAGTTGAGTTAATGTAGTAACTAATCCATCAAAGCATTCCATACCCCAGACACACAAAAAATGTTTGATTTAAAAAATTCTTAAATACTTGTTCTATTTGACTTCAAAATCAAACATTATAATAACCTTTTAAAAACCATAACTTCATATTTTGAAATGCTTATCACAATAATGGGTTCTAGGTAACATTACATCTGTTGATACTACAGACTACTTTCAGTGAGCTTACAGTTGTCCTTCCTAACCTCCCCTAGGGGCAACTAGTGCCAAATAATAGGTAAATAATAATGCAAAAAATTTATATTCTTCTGGAGACCATGAGGGTTCGAACACTTTTGCTGAGAGAGCTGAAATAGTAAGGAAAATCAGTAAGTCATAGCAACAACAAAAATAAATATTGATGATATTTTTGAGTGAGAAGTGAGTGAAATGAGTGAATAAGTGAGTTAATATGGGAAATCTCTTCTAGAAAAGAGATATACTTCAAGACATTTTATTTACTAAGAGAAATATAAGAGTAGAATAAGAAAAAATTTTGTGGACATATAAGAGAGTTTATCCTGCTGTCTTATTTGGTGTGCATTTTGATGTCTTTTGGTATCAGTATGCTTTGATCTTTATTATGTGTAATTAGTATAAAATTTTTCTTTTTAGTTACCATGAGGCTTGCATAAAATATCTTAAACTAATAACACCTATTTTAAACTGATAAGTTTTATTTAATTTATCAGTTTAAAATAGGTGTTATTAGTTTATTGCTATTAAAATTTACATGTTTTTAATATTATATAGCTAATAACAGATTATTGCAGTTATGATTATTTTCACTGTTTTTTTTTAACTTTTAAGCTAGAGTCGTAAGTGAATTATGCAATGTTATTACCATATTGCAGAATCTAACTATGATTATAGATTTATTATTAGCAGTGATTTATCATTACTAGTGAGATTTACAATACTTCTTTTAAAGTTTTTATGGTGTTAATTAGTGTCCATTTACTTCCACTTAAATAACTTTTTTTAGCATTTTTTGCAAGGCATGTCTGGAGTAATGAACTCCCTCAGTTTTTGTTTATTTGGTAAACTCTTTATCCCACCTTCACTTCTAAAGGACAGCTTTGCCAGATATAGAATTCTTGGCTGACAAGTTTATCCAATATTCTGAATATGTCATTCCATTCTCTCCTGTCCTAAAAAGTTTCTGTTGAGAAACCTGCTGATAGTCTTGGTGGTAGGGGTGGGAGTGGGTTCTGCTGTATGTAACTTCTCTCTTGTCTCTCGTTGCTCTTAAAAAATACTTTTTTTTTGTTTTTGATTTTTGAACAATTTAATTATAATGTATCTCTTTTAGCCCTATTCATTTAACTTATGTGGGGTGCCTTGGGCATCACGAATCTGAATATCCATTTTTCTTCCCAGGTTCAAGAAGTTTTCAGCCATTATTGCTTTAATTATAGTTTCTGTGCCTTCTTTTTTCCTTTCTACTTCTGGAATTCCCATAAGGCAAATATTCTTTTCATTGTGTCCCACAATTCCTATAGGATTTCTTTACTCTTTTTCATCCTTTTTAAATTTTTTGCTCCTCTGACTGGGAAATTTCTACTGTTACATTTTCCAGGCTGATAATTTTCTTTTTCTTATAGTTAATTCTTTTTAAACTCGTTAGTGAGCTCTTCAGCTAAGTTACTGTATTTTGCCAGTTTAAGATTTCTGTTCTTTTTTTATGGTTGCTTTTTCCTTGTTGAACTTATTTTGTTCATGCATCATTTTGCTAATTTTGTTTGGTTGTCTGTTTTCTTGTACTTCACTAAACCTCCTTTAGAGGATTATTCTGATTTCTTTGTCTGACAGTTAATAGCTCTCCATTTTTTAGGGTCAGTTATTGGGACTTTATTAGTTTTCATTGGTAGTGTCATATTTATCTGATTTTTTAAGGATCCTTGAATTTTTACATTGTGTCTGCACATTGAGAAATGGGACTTCTCTTCCAGACTTAACATATTTTCTCTGGCAGAGACAGTTCTTCACTAGTCAGCTCAGTTTTTGTTTCTAGATATGTCAGCTGGTATGTCCTTGATTTGGGTAGGTGTTACCTGCTATTATGGTCTATTTTGGAGTAAGGCAACTGAGCTCTGAGAACAGAGATGGAAGGGTGTCCCTCTGGAAAATAATGGGTAGGACTGTTGGTTTGGTTCTCTACTCGGGAAAGGCTGTGTGTGAGTTCCATGATGACTGAATTCTCTGGTCAGGCTTATTGGATGCTCAGGACTGGATACTATATTCAGTAGTATATGAGGCTATAAATTGCCTTTTTTGCCCTGTCAAGGAAGCTAAACAGGACCCAGGGGCTATACACCTCATTGTTTAGGGACCTAAAGTAGGCTATAGTGTGCATTTAATTCCTTGGTCTGGTGAGGCCCCTGGTTTTGCTCTGCAGATGTGAGAAGTCATGGGCTGCACTCTCTGTTCAAGTGTTAATATATTTAAGACTGTTAATTGAACTACACAGCTCTCATTAGTTTTCCTTGTCAGAGAGGCTGAAGGCTGTGTTCAACAATGAGCAGGGCTTTAAATTAGATTTCCTTTTCAGATTTTAGGAGAAGTAGCAGCTTTAAAGCTGGAGAAGCTTTTTGTTGTTTTAACTCAGGCTGACCTGTACACCAAGTTCCTGATCCAATCAGAGCCACTGGCTTTGCTTTGCAAACTTTCTACTGTGCCTGCCCTTTTCTCAGCTTGAGTACTGCTGAGCTATATAGCTTCCATGAGTTGCCACCAGCCCCTTGGTTAAAAAATCCCCAGAAGACATACTTC
Organism: Macroglossus sobrinus; assembly: GCA_004027375.1. Lineage (NCBI taxonomy): Eukaryota > Metazoa > Chordata > Mammalia > Chiroptera > Pteropodidae > Macroglossus > Macroglossus sobrinus. The sequence continues at coordinate 125,384 of PVKZ01002324.1, read as the reverse complement.
ACAGGAGATAGGGTTTTGTCTCAGCCTCCTTGCATTGGAGGGAGGAAAAAGGACCTCTCCAGCCTACTCTGTTTCCCAAAATGTCTCTTTGGTTGGAAGGGACCAGGAGCTACCATTAGCTTTGGCTATAAATTAATCCCCCAGCTCCTGCTTAGCAAGGGACACTTCTTGTACTGGTTTTGCTCTGGGAGGTGATTATCTCTGTTTGCCCATCTCTCAACTCAAGCTCTTCTGGGTACACAGTTTCCAATGGTTATCACCAGACCTCCAGGTAAGATGGGGATGGAAGATACTGTTCACAGCAGGTAGGGCTGCGGTTCAACTTCTTACTGGGCATGAACCAACTGGGATCTATGGCCAGTAAAACTCCTCATCTGAGTATTTGAATCAGGCAGATCTGCACCCTGCTGAGGTTCCTGGTCAGGGTTTTTCCTGACTTGGTTCTGCAGATTAGCAAAGCTGCTGTTTGGGATCACTACTTAGGTGCTGAAAGTATAAACTAATTGGCTAAGATCTGTGTGCTGGTTGTTGTAAGTCCTCCATTTCCTTCACCCCTTTTTCATCATAGTCAGATTCAACTGCTCTAACTTCCTAGAATCCCCTGTATTCCCAATGTAGAAAGATTCAATTAGGGGTTTTTATAAAGCAACCCCAATACAGGCAGAGGGGGTTGTTCCCCCTAGTTCTCTTTTTCTAATGAGGAACCAGAGGCTCAGGGAAGACCTCTCCACCTGTGCTTCTCTGACTTATAGGGGAGGGGCAATGAGTTAATCATGAGTGATTTCTCTTACTTTTCTAATAGAGTCTATGTTGGTCTCTGAAATGCTAGGAGGTGCCTCAGCTTTACCCCCAAGTTCTAAGATTCTCTTAGTGGTGTCTTGTTCTTGAATAGTTGTTGTTTTTCATGTGAGGGGGAGCAAAGTCAAGAATGACCTCAAAGACTTGAAAACTCATATCTGAAAAGATATTTGCACACCGATTTTCATAGCAGCATTATTTATAGTGACAAGGACATAGAAGCAACCGAAGTGTTCTATGATAGATGATTGAATAAAGAAGCTGTAGTACATATATACAATGGGATATTACTCAGCCATAAGAAGAGATGAAATACTGCCATTTGAGACAACATGGATGGACCTCAAGATAATTATGCTAAGTGAAATAAGCCACACAGAAAACGTTGAAAAACACATGATACCACTTACATGTGGGATATAAACCTAAAAGCGACAAATGAACAAGACAAACAAACAGACTCATGGACATGGATAATAGACTTATGGTTACCAGAGGAGAAAGGAGAGCAGGGAGGGGAGAGGTAGACAGAGTAAAGGGGGTCAAATATGTGGTGACAGAAAAAAATCTAACTATAGGAGGTGAACACACAGTTTAAATAAGGCCTTACTGTTAAAATGTACAGCTGAAATATTGGATTTCACTATAAAAATACATACATACATTTAAAAAAAATAAAATAAAATAAACTTTTCTTTTGACTCTAAAAAAGTGACCTGTTTTGCCATATTGATGACTTCCTTATCCCAATTTTTTTAATCCAGATTTTCTCTTATTTTAAATTTCTTTTTGTCCATTGTTAATTATTTTCACTATTTGTCTTTTTAAAATTTATTTGCAGGTTTTTGTTACATATTGTAGATTTTATATATAATATTAATTATTTAACATTAATTATGTAGATAACATATCTTCTTTCACTTGGCTTCATGTGGCATAAACATAATTCTTTAAAATGACTTTTGATGATTACTAATTTTAATATAGTTAAAATAATCTTTTTTCTTAATGTATTAATATAGTGTGATGGGTTTTTAAAAAATTTTATTCCAATGTCAAAATAATAACTCTCTTTAATTGCAAAGTTTTGCTACTTGTTTAATTAACTAATTAATTCATAATTAATTTTGGTTCAGAATGTTAGCTGACTCAGTTTTTTTCAAAACATATATAGTCATTCTAATACATTTTATGTAATAGTCTTTTCTTTATTCGTCAGTCATATATCAGTTTCTATACAAGCATAAGTCTGTTTCTGGGTTATTTTGGTTATATTGGTCTACAGGTTTATTTCTGTACTAATAACACAGTGCTTTAGTTCATAAGACATCATGATTATCTTGGTATTTGTTAGAGCATGCCTCTTCATGTGTTATTTTTTATAAATATTTTTACTTCATGGAACTTTGCAATTATACATTAGCACCGAGAATCAACCAATCAACCAAAAATCTTTTCAAAATATGTCTTTTTCTTTGTGGCCTTTAAAAATATCTATTATTGATTTTTAACAGTTTAATAGTCAATACATATGCATATGCAAGTATTAAAATAGTGAAAATAATTCTAAACTCAACAATCTGCTTTATGCAATGATGGTATGAATTTAAAAAAAACCATCAATTTAAATTTTATTAGTTTCTGAAAGTAATGAAATAATTGTAATTTGTACTATATAGTAATCAGATTTCTAATTCTGCCTCAAGGGACCAGGAACTATTATGGATGTTGAATATATATTTGTTTTTTAGTTGTTGTTTGTTTTATTTGTTAATCTGCAAGTTCAACTAGACTCAGAAGGCACTGAAAATACCTCAAACTTATTTCATCGGTACCTTTAATTCCGTATTTTCTGTTCAATGATCACTCTGCTTTACCATGAATAAATTTCTAGTTGAGTTCTTTCTCACAGAAAGGGTTAATATGGAATTTTCTGGGGCAATTTTTTAAATATAGACAATAGATACTTCCTTCTCAAATAAAACATTTGTATCTTAATTATATTTGCTAATGACAAAATGTTATTTTTTATTCAATTCTGAGAAATATGTGTTCTGCTTAATCAATGTTTCAGAACCTTTCATCTATTTAGCCCTGGATAATGTATAAGCCTGTTGCTAATCTGTGAAGATATTAAAATCTATTTAAGGATATAAACAATACAAAATATGCAAATGTTATAGAGGTTAATGTAGCCAGGTGGTAAATTTTGTGGCATAGTCTAAAAATGACAAACAATTCAAATACTAGACATAAAATGTGGTCTTACAAGTCAAAGAAAACCTTAAATAATGTGACAAACTATCCTAGTTTTGAAATAATAGCTAGTAATTTTTTAGTCCAAGGGCTTCTTCATGAGAAATTAAATATATAATTTCAATGCTTAAGCTAATATTCTGAAATAAATTAGTAAGCAGATCTATATTACATGATAATTTTATACATAATAACTGTTGACAGATAGTCACTGATACCAATTTAATGCCTAGTTTGGGGTGTGGTGAAGGAGACTTTATTTAGTGCAAATAACTCAATTGTGATACAGCATGGCTATGGAACAGCTTGGCAGTATTACGGATCAATTAGAAAATAGCACTGCTGTGGAACAGCAGTGGCCCTGGGCATGAGGTGGCCTTTGGGCAAGGCAGCTCAGCCTGGAGTTACAGCTCTGCTCCTCTCATGCTCAGATAGCTGTGCTCTGCTCTGTTTCATTCTACTCTGGTCCATTGAGATGTTTTTGGTGTTTCATCTCCAGCTAAGGACACTCAGTCTTCATTGGAAAGAAAAAGTGTGCTCTAAAGTGGTGCTAGAGGGGAACTGACTTATATAATGACAAATCCCCACCTCTGGTCCCTAATTGGTCCATTTTCATGTAAATGAAGACTCCAAATCCTCACAGTTTGATTGGTCCAAAAAGTACTATTCTGATTGGTCAGAATGGAGTTGCTCTGATTAGTTGGTGAAGATGCTGAGGATATAGATGCACAGCTCTGACTGGAAGAGGGAAATATGGTCCCAGAAACTCTGATAAAGCAAGAGCACAGTACAGTTAGGTTGACAGTTTAGTGCAGGCTTATCCCTGAAGCATGACTTGATGAGAGATCCCTGTTCAGCAATGGCTGCTAGGCTCTGTTTTTAAATTTGAGCCCAGTTAACCACCAGGAAACCTTCTTAAAAGGAACACTCATTTTTGGGTTCAACACAACACTCTATTTATTAAATGTTTACTGCATTCCAGGTATAAAAACTCTATACTGTGAGGATTGCTATTAATCATACCATATAATTGAGAAAACTGAGGCTCTGATAAATTTAATAATGTGATGTGTGGTGGACCTAACATTCACACTCAGTTTTACCATATGTCATATGAATATTTGTTAATTATTTTTGTTGTCTTTATTACTATGATGGAGTCAAGTTTTTTGTTCACTGCATATGTGTGCATGTGTATATGTATGTTTTGTGATTTGTCACTGTTTCATAGTGAGCCAACCAACATATGAATTAGCTGAAATTGAGAACAATTTCTGAAATATTACTAAACTACAATATAATTTCTAAAGAATTGTTAAAGCATAATATATTGTAACTATTCAAATAAAAATAATAAAAATTTTGTGTGATTAATTATACAATAAATAAAAACAGTAAGATTCTTATTAAACATATTGCTATGAGTGGCCTATGATTATTAATTAATTTACAATTTTTAAACTAATAATCGAGACTAAAATCTTCCATATGATTTATGGCCATTTTGTAAAAAGGTATGCTACGCTTTTCATGTTAGGTAATGAATCATTATTTCAGTCTAATCACTCCAGAATTAAAGCTAATTTATGATTTGAAATATTTTCTACCATTCTTTATTGTATGACAATAATATAAGTATTCTTACTTGTGAAAAACTGAAATCAGAGACATGGAAACTTTTTCTGCAGAAGGGAAAGTGGATAAGAAAAGAAAAGATACCTCTTTCTTCCTTTGATTTAATTTGAGGATGTTCAGTGGTATGATTTCTGCCTCAAAAGCTTACCTACCTCTTTTCAATAACAGTTATAACTATGGAAATGATCATCTCAAATGCAAGCGTACCTCAGAGATAGTGTGCCTTGATTCCAGACCACTGCAGCAAAGCAAGTATCATAGTAAAGCAAGTCATAATCGTTTTGCTGGTAGAAGGTCTTGCTTTTAATCTGTAAAAAACACAACATTTGTCAAGTTTATTAAAGCAAAGCACAATAAACCGAAGTATGCCTATACTAATTGTAATAGATGCACTACCATTTAGTGGATATTACTATGTGCTAGATGCTACAAAAACCATCTAGCTTTGTCAGGTAAACTAATCAGGGATACATATAAATATATATATGTGTGTGTGTGTGTGTGTGTGTGTGTGTGTGTGTGTGTGTGTATGTGTGCATACACAGATACATTTATATGTATCTATGTATATATTTATATGTATATATTTATATGTTTATGTGTATATATTTATATGTATATATACATACATATTTATATTTACATATGTATATATATTAAGGAAATGTCTTTAAGTGCTTTCAGGTTTAGCAAAACTTTTATATACTTATTGAACAAACTGAATATCTCATTCAGTTGTTCGAAAAAGCTAACATTGCCAGTAACTTTCTTTTAAATTTTATTTTTATAGGTTCATGCCACAATATAGTGATACAGTAGAACAGTGTTGAAGGACACTCTAATTCCAAAATACCCTGCAGATAAGGGCAGAAAATGCTATGGAGAATATAAGGTTGTCCCAAAGGAACTGGGTTGGGTGTTATACATGCCTCATTTAAATTAGATAACCCTCATAACAAAAGACACAAAATAATGGAGTTTGTACAGCATAGAAATGTATGCCTTTCTTATGGTAAAATTCGGAAGTAGATAATCCAGAGTTAAGAGGGTGGCTTTACTGACAAAGTCCTCAGGTTCATGAGATCCTACTAGCTTTCTGTGTCATCATTCCTAAAAGTATGTCCTCATGGTCCAAGACAGTGCTCCAGTAATTACATCCACACTTCAACTGGCAAGGTAGAAGGAGAGAAAAAAAGAACAAAGCAAACACTACATATCGGCATTTATCCCATTGCCAAACCTGGCTAACGTGCCAATCAATCAATTTGCTATAGAAACCATTACTGCTAAGATATTGGCTGAAGACAAATAAAAGAAGAAAAGTCGATTCCAAAAAATTCACTGTTATTGAATTTCATGGTTATATCATTATTAATTTTTTTGCTGTTATTTTTATCATAGAAAAATGTTTTCCTGAAAACAGATAATCTGTTCATAGAGTTAACCATATTTGAAATAAATATAATTATTAGTTAAAAACTCAGGAATAATTGCACGTATTTATGTATGATTTAAAATATTTATTCTACCCTAAAAGTAATATGCCTCATATATATATGCACTATCATGTAGTCAGTTATAACTATATACCAGATGCTATAATAAACAAAGTTTTCATATATATATATATATATATATATGAGGCATATTACTTTTATATATATATATATATAAAAAGATTAGTAAGTTAACTGTCTATTTTATATATATATATAAAATATGAGTAATATATAAATAAATAATATGAGTAATATATAAATAAATACTTAATGCCTATGAAATATTTTATTTATTTTGATTAGAGTAAAAAACAAATTTTTACTGATGATTTTTATTCCTATTAATTTGTCAAAAAGCAAACCATGAATTTGAGTTTTAGCAAGAAAAAAGTAATCCATGTTGGACTAGAGTTCTTTTTTTCATAATTATTATTATCATTGAAATTATCAATTCAAATGCTAATTAAATAAACAAAAAAATATTTGGAAAAGATGCACTATCATGTAGTCAGTTATAACTATATACCAGATGCTATAATAAACAAAGTTTTCATCATGTGATAGCAGATACCAATTATAAACTTTGGACAAATGACAAAAAAAATGTACTATATGAAGAAATGGAAAAGAAAGGAAACTGAAAAAATTGGAGAGACTTAACCATCGAAAAAAGAAGGAAAGTAACATTTTCCTCAAGGCCTCTTTCCGGTATATATAGCAAATGTTGGTTGAAACTCAAATAAAACTTAGAGGTCTTTTTGGCTTAAAGTGTAAGAATATGGACTGTTGAAAATAGATAAGAAAATTCAGGAAAGGAGGAATCCACAGCATAATGTTTGTGGGAGAACCCGGTTCTTCTCAAAATCCCCTCTTCACAATTTCTTGGTTGGTCTATGATCTGTTCATGTGACAGGAAGGAATTCCAAAGAGGCTAGGAAAAAAAAAAAAAAAAAAACACTGGAAGATCAAAAGAACAGAGCACTGATTTCAGGTGATGTTCACCTATGTGAGGGGCATTATTGAGTTGAAGTCCCCTACTTTAAATGGCCTGGTAATTACATCAGGCTTTTATTACAACTTCTATAATAATGAGGAGAAAGAAAAGTTCAGGGTGAAAGATTAGTAAGTTAACTGTCTAATAGAACAAAATTTGAGACTCTTCAAAACTATGCCATCTAGCATCTCCACAATCATTCGGCAAAGTATAATCCAAATGTCTAATATTAAAATGTATAGATATAGATATATAGATACTAGGTATAAAGATATAAAATAGAAAGATATAAAAAATATATAAATTGTTAGGTATTATCAAAAAATATGCAGCCAAGAAAAACTGATATAAGAATACACACTGAAATTAGCTGAAAAGAAATTAAATATATATTATATATATAAATCTGTTTAAAAAATTTAAAAATATATATGATTTTAATAATGGACCAGGTAGAGGATCAGCATAGATATGAAAAATAACAAAAAGCATCAGAATAAGTTTTTAAATCTGTAATATATAAAATCAGAAAGAAAATTTTACTTCATGGATGATTGTAGAATGTTTTGACGAAAGTAAAATTATAAGTCAGTGAACTGGAAGACAGAATAACAGATTACCTAACATAAATTACAGAGAGAACAGTAAATGAAAGAAGTAAGGAAATTTTCAGATACCTGAAGTGAAATCAAAGTCTTAAAAGGAGAGCAGTTAAGAGGCAGACAGAAAGAAAGTAGAAAAAGTATTGATTGAGTGTTTTCCAAATTTATTGAAAGAGTTCAACTTATACAATTTAAGACTCTCTAAGAAATATAAACACAAAGAAACTGGTAAATATTTAATATAAGTTTTTAAAGAGTCTAAGAAAAAAGACACATTGCTTACATAAGAACAATAAAAATAGTGCTTGGATTTTCAAGAGAAATAATGGAGGCCAGAAAACAATGAAATATGCTTACAGAGGCTGGGGTAAAGGGATAGAGTAAGATAAAGTCATCCCAGAATTCTGTACCTAGCAAAAAGTTTTCTTAAGAATGAAGGTAAAATAAAAATAATTTTCAAATAAATGGAAGTTGATACAATTTCTCTACAGCAGAAATTCAATAAAAAAGTACTAAAAATTATTTTGTTTAGGCTGAATACAAGTGATATTAGATGAAAACATGTAACCATACGAAAGAAGTGATTAAGTCCTCATAAGAATGTATCTACAGTAACATCGTACATGTGGCCAAATATACATATATAAAATGTTAGTATTAGCATTAATTATAATTGCCAAAATAGAAAAATATGAAATATATGTCTTTATTTTATTCATTCAATTCTTTGTTCAATCAATAGATATTTATTTAGTGTCTACTATGTGCCAGAAACTAGACATTGGGGATAGATCAATAAACAAGACAATAAAAAAAATCAATATACAACTGGAATGTACAATACAGTTGATGCTAATGAGAGCTGTGGAGTCAAATGAAGCACAATACAATAGAAATATAGGAGAGGGGAAGAGGTCTACGTTGTAAAGGGGGTGTTTAGGGAAGTTTTAGAGTCAAGATTTTAGTAGATATTTGAAAGAGATTAGGTATTATTTGTAAACCATGTGTTGATCTTCCAAAAAATCTTTGAGCTCTATTCATTGTGCAAATCAAGTAATAGGCTCAGACACAGAAAGTAAGTTGCTAAGAATCACACAGTTAGTGACAGAGCTACTTACAGTTCAAGAAAGCGTAAAGAATGCATAGTTTAAAAAGTTCTTAAACATACAATATATTTTTTAAAAAAAGTAGCTTATCTCAAATCTGAAATAGCTAGCTATCCCCACAGACCAGACATAGAACAGAAATGCTGAATGTAACCTCTTGCCATGCTACAGAAAGGTAAAAATACTCCATGAGACAAGGAACTGGAGGTATGCTACTGCTTCAGACTGAGGCTGCATAAGCACACATCTCAGGCTCCTGCCCACAGATTTATCTTCCCTCCCCACTCAACAGATTTCAGTTCATCACTACTATACTAATAACATTAGCAAAATGGGAAATTTTGAAAAAAGAACATAAAAGAAAGAAAAAATAAAACAACCAGTTGTGTTGGTTTTAAATTACTATAGTTCAGTTAAAGTGCCCTAAAGCAATGCTAAAGGGAGCTGTATTAAGCAAGAAGATGATTGTATCCATGTACATTCATTTAAGGCTGTGAAAAGTATGAATCTTTTATTGAATGAGAATTGAAATAAAGAAATAGACAGCAATATTATGTTAGCTACAAATGACAAATGTGTTTGTTATAGTAGAAAGGCCAATACAGCAGAACCAAATCATTCCTGTCTTTCTCATGTAAATGCTTGGAGGTAGTTGGTTATGAATCAGTGTCCAAGACCCCAAGTTCTTCCTTGTTGTTCCATCCTTTTTGGCCTTCATTTTATGTTGGTGTCATCCACATTCCAAACATTGACAGAGAAGAAGAGTTCTAGAAAAGAGCAAAAGGCACACAGAGAAATTGTTTTTAAAACAGTATTTTTAGGAGCTGCTTCGCAGTATTTCTGAGAAGTTATAAACTTCTCATACTGCTTTACAAAAGAAGTTAGAAAACAGAGTCCCTATACTGGTTAGTGTTCTACCAACTAAATTATATCTTCCTTCAAAAGTCCGAGAATGGCAAAACATACACAGGAGGAGATGATAATGATGGACAACTATCAGCAGGGTCCCCAAAATAAATACCAAAGGATTCAAGAGAACAAAGCTGCAAATGTAACCCTTCCCTCCATCACCACAAGCAACTCAATTGCTTTGCAGATTTTCAGAAGTAGTTGCATAATGATACATCACTAATACAAATTTAACCAGTTGTATACAATGACCCTCAATTGATAAACTCTTCAGCAGTAATTTGTACTTACTCTTTCCTTACAATAGCTATTCCACTACAGAACAAAGATAAAGGGAATTGACACTTTGTGAATGTCATCTATAGAGTTCACCACTTAGGGAAGATAGCTTTGTAAATGAAAGAGGGCTCAAGGCTTCCAAGTGAATAAATTGAAAGTCAGCTTCAGACCTTCATGCTATGAAAAACCTTTGCCATTGCATGGGAAATAAATCTCAATTAAAAAGTAGATTTTCAAGTTGATGGGTAGAAAAAAAAAACACTTTAATTCAGTGCTGAATCCACAGGAAAATAGTACAAGTATTTTGTAAAGAAACATTTAGATAGCTCAGAAATTGCAAAAAAAAAAAAAATTGTTAGAGTGCATCTTCAACAGCTCTGTCTCATATAATTTTGACTGTATCGGTGAAAGCTACTTAGACTAAAACAGGCGTGCAACTGGAAGTTGGGAAGAATTTAAAAATATTTTTCCATTCTGTGAAACTTTAAAACTTTTTAAATATTCCTAGCACTGAGCCTTGTGTAATTATCCTGCTCTTATCTCAGGAGAGGGAAAAAAGAATGAAATATACACACTAGCACATAAGATTGCCTTGATTTTATCATTCCCATGAATTCCACATTTAAGAGCCACAAATGCCCTTCACTGAGTGATTCAGAGCACAAACAGAACGAATTTTAAAGCATCGAGAGAGGAAAAAATAAAAAACAAAACAAAACAAAAAAACACCTCAGTACACTGTTTATGTGTATTACCAGTTTCCCAAATAATTATTTATTCAATCAATGAAAAATAAGTATTTGGCACTTGCTCTCACTAATCATTTAGTTAAGAATGGGTCTGATGAGAAATGCATAAGAAATAATTTCTTGTAAAAGCTCATAATTTGGCAAGGGGAGATTAAAAAGGAAAGATTATTTTAAAAATGAGAAGTGCTATGTTTAAAGTACAAATTCAGTACCAGCAAGGGAAGATGGGAAGAAATTAGTAAATCAGGAAAATCTACAAAATAATGCAACAGTTGGGAATGTTTTAAAATGACTCACAAGAATTCTTCATATTAATCCACATAGAATGGACATTTTTTGCAAAGGGAATCATAAGAACAAAAACAACTTTTTAGGGGAGATTGTCCATCTTCATGCATAAAATAATTTTTCATAGATACAAATAAATCAGCTTACTGTTGCTTTTAAAAACTTCAACTCTAGTTTGGATCCAGACTCAGTGTCGTGACGTGCAAATTATTTCAGTTCTCTAGAACACAGCCCCACATCTGTAGATGTGAGAATATTGCCTAACGCCAAAGCCTCGTAGCAACAGTTAAATGAAGTAAAGTGCATTACACTTTTCACAATATATGCCTTATAGTAAGAGCTCATTAAATACAGTTATTTTATTCTATATACTCACTCTTTTTATTAATGCTGCTTTTACACATATAAAAACCAGTGGCATGGCCAGTGGCTTCCTAATGACTCTGATAGGCAAATAACCCACACCTCAACTCTGCCTAAAGTGACACTTGGGAAAGCAGCCCAGCACCTCCACAGATGTGTCACCTGTGACTTTTTTCCTTTGGCCAGAGTTTCTCTTGCTACTTTTTATATTCTCCAGGTTCTCGTTCTTCATGACCCCTCCAGAACCCTTTCAAGAATCACTTAATCTTTTAAAATCATGAGTCTAAAAGGTCCAGTCTGTATTTAAAACTGCATAGCAAAAAAAAAAAAAATTTTATTCTGTTATTTTTCAATGTTAAATTAATATTACTCTATTTTATCATGTTAACAATTTTCAAAATTGTGTCCAAAAATATTTTTTATTTAATTAAAGCCAGTAGTCTAAGTTTTTTTCATATATTCTATGATCTGCCCATAGTTAAATCTAGAAATAGTGCCTGCAGTAAAGGTAATCTTCATTCATTATTTTATTTCTCTTGAAAAATCAGATTACATTTACAAGGACAATTTACGCAATATGACCATAGAGTTGGAGGTCTTTCTAATATTGAGTTATTGTATTTATTTATTTTTCAATGTAAAATACAATTTTGATTCTTTTATCATCTCTGTTCCTAAATATTTCTAGCACACCAGAAGAAATTAGACGACAAATCCAGGTAACTTATGTCAACACTCAGGTAATAATATTTTACATCAATACTTCTTTAGGTTATCTAATATTTATTCCATCATAATTTATAGACTAAACAAATTTCTTTTTTTATTTTATCAATTGATATTTGTTTTTTTTAATTTGAAAGTTATAGATATGTGTTGTTTTATATAACATTAACTAAACATGATTTCTTAGATTTTTAACAGAGGATATAGTTCAATAAATATAAAAAGCAATATCAATATCTTAAGTAGATGCCATATTTTCACTGACATAGGTGATAGATCAAATAGTTGATTGTTCAAATGATAAAATTTAAATGATTAATCTTTTAAATAAATAGAATAATTGTGCTGAGTCTGTGAATCCATTCCAATAATTTATTGGTTTCATTTAATTTTCTCACTTATTTATTTGTGTCTTCTTACTTTTTTGTCCTTTGGTGACTAAACTGTTTTTTTTTTTCCCCAACAATTTTGCTCTCAATGTATATTGATTCCTTTCCATGCATGATCTAATATAAAATTTTATTTTTCTATATATATTTAAATTTAGCTTTAAAATTTTTTAAAAATATATGAAGCAGCAATCTAAAGCTTGTGATAATATATCTAAATAAATTTTTTTAAAACTCTCTTCTAAAATAATCCACAGACTGTGATATAGAACTGCTTCACTGAACTTGAGCATTGCAATCAAAACTAACCTAAATTTTAATATTACACTTTAGTAATATCCCTCATTTGATCTTTTGTTTGCTCTTTTTATTTTATGCCCCAGTATTTTTAAAGCAATAAAATCACATGGTGAGATTATTATAAAATTGTTTTACATGGTTTTCTAGGGTCTCTACTTCAGTTACAAAGCTCAATTGGCTTCTGGTTTTATGTCTTTTTGTGGTTATGTTTGTTATTCCTAATGATGTATATTATTATTATTCAATTATTCATTTTAGATATCTACTGACTCTTTAAAGAAAATATAAATAATTTATTTACATTAATATATTTTTTATACTTTTTTAACATAGTTATGTCTCCTATTGGTTACCTTTCTAATTGAAAAAAATATTTATCAAGAATTTTTATCAATGACTAATTTGACACTGTACTGTAATATTCATAGTAAAGCAATGCAATTAGCTCATTCATACTTCTTTTTTCTTCTCTTGAAAATTACCTTTGCAATGCAATTGTTAACCTTAACAAAGTTATTTAAGAAGTATAGAATGGGACAGCATACAAAGTGTCTCTTCATGGCGATAACCTTTTCTTTGATAAAAATTGACTCCAGTTCTTTTCACTGAATACTTGTTTTCGTTCCATGGAATACGAAATGTGAAAATTATACTAATACAATCCTCTACTCATGTTATTACAAAAACTTTGTGCCTGTTTCCTCCTTTGGACTAAACTGTTTATTCTCAATTATCACCACTGCAGAATTAGAAACACTGCTTTCTTCTAATTAGGTTATACAAGAGTGGAATGGTCCTTCATCTCTCCACAGAGAAGTAAACCCTCGGCTTTCATGTCTAAAGATCTTTATATAGGTCCATGCATAATGGAAATGAATCTGCATCAAAACTAACTTACAGCCCAGTCTCAGGTTTTCTACAGGCTCTCACATCAAAAAACTTACTGCCTTTCTCCATAGCCTTCTGAACATAGAAAATAAAAGCTCATTCCCACACTGAAAGTTCTAGGAGAGTTCTCCTTCCACCTATATATGGTATAGTAACAGACACTCACCTTCCCCTCTTTCTTTAAACAATTAGTTGGAAAATTATCTGACACAAATATTTGCACACACTGGACACCAGACAGGTCAGGACAATAATAAGATAAGCCCTACAATCTCCCTACACTCCTTAGTGAGAGTTTACAGGTGACAGCACAGAAAGGGGAAAACCAAGGGTAGCCTAAGATCTCCCTGTGTAGAGCACATAGATGTTCGAAAATTTAAGGCACAGAGCAGAGTCCCGGAGAAGCAAGATTTGCTCAAAGAGTTCTGGAGAAGTAAAGACAATACCTCTGAAGTCTTCACTTGTCTGGTAATCAGTGCATAAGTGTAAGGGAATGATTCAATTCAAGGAAAGAAACACAAAATGGAGCAGAAGAACAAGTCCAGATTGTACAAGAATTAGAATAGCTTATATTCCCAAAAGCTAGAGTAGAAAATCTTTGTAATACACAATGTGTTGAATACTCAGTAGGGCATTGCCTTGGTAATGGAGCAAAATGGTCTTAATTAAAGGCTTCTCTGGTTCCCTTTAATAAATGTTACAACCAAGCTACAAAATAATCAAATTATTTCCAAATAATGTAAAAATGTCTCAGAAAAAAATGAAAAAAATTTTAAATAAATATAAAAATAACCTCAAGATTTAAAGTTTACATGGTCTGTTAAGCCAATAAAATATTATATATGTCATGCAAAAAAAAAAAAAAAACAGGAAACTACAAGCCATAGTGGAAAGAAAAATCAATCAATAGAAATAAAAATGATTATAGATGATAGGATTAGTAGATAAAGACATAAAGACCATTAAATAACCATATTATATTGGCATAAAGAAATTAGAAGCAAGCATGAACATGTTAAAGAGAAATACAAAAGCTATAAATAAGCCAAATCTAACTTTTAGAGATAAAATATAAAATGACTGAGATTAAAATTACCCTGAATGTGCTTAAAAGTAGATTAGATACTATAGAAGATATTAATAAAATTAAAGACATATTAATAAAAATTATCTTAAATAAATCATAGAGAGAAAAGCACTGATACTTTTTCAGTGAGCTATAGGAAACTTAAAAAGGCCTAAAATAAATGTTATTGAAATCCTCAAAAGTGTCAAGAGAGAGAGAAGGGCAGTGAGATATTTTAAGTAGCAAAGCCCCAAAGTATTCACCAATTAATAAAAAAAAAAAAAAATGAAGTCATAGATCAAAGAATCTCAGCAAACTCCAGGAGCAAGAAAAATGAAAAGAACTACAATATGACATGTCGTACTCAAATTATTTAAAACCAGTATCAAAGAAATATCTTAGAAGCCAGAAAAAAAGTCAATAATAACGACACAATAAAAAGTGAGCATAAAGAAAATCCACTTTCAAGAACAAGGAGTAGACATACTTTCTTTTATTTATTTTGCTAAATGTAGCTACAAACCCTGTATATATATAAAACAATTATAAGAAAACTTTGAAAAATAAAAAGAAGAAGGTTTACTGCCTGGGAATGTTGGGACAAGAGGAACAAGGCAGAGGTGAATTTTCTGGGTTTTCTTTTTGCCTCTTATATATCAAATATGAAACTGATGAAGCTAGCAACCTGGAAGCACCAGTGGGTGTTGACCAGAAAAAAAGAAAAAGAAAAAGAAAAAGAAAATCCTTCTCTTTCTCACCAAAAGGGATAGCCTAGCAAAATAACTTTCTTTCTATTCCAGCCAAACCCCACAAACAAAACCCGTGGTCCCAATATATACCCACACCTGTAAAGGCTGAGAAGAAAACCTAGACTTCCCCCTTTGTGAGATTCTAACAAAACTCCCAAAACCCGTACCTGTATGGTGTCAAAAAGGACCAAGTAGAGAGCCGCACCTTTTACTGCTGCCACCCAGTGATGGAACCACTATGTCAATGGAGCACTGAGAAGGATCTCCACTATGGGTGCCAGTCGAGACTGTGTGAAAAACTGAAGCCTGGTTTCCTACCTGTACCTGGTAGTAATGGAGTAGTTAAACAAATTTAAATAAAATACAGTCTCTAAACATAATGTGGAAATATCCTTGTTTCCATTGACAATTATTTCTTATAAAAAAAAACAAAATGAAGAAGACATATTTCTCTCACACTGAATTTAAAAAAGCATTAACTAAATGTTAACATAAAGGTGACAGATATATTAGAACTTTCTGCCACAAGTGTTTAAACAATCACAATAAAAATGCTTCAAAAAGCAAGTTCAAACATGCTATGAAAAACAAACAAAAAAGCTAAGATATAGAAAGGCTAAACAAGGCAATGGAAGCTACATAGAAGAACCAAATGTTTTTAAAACTGGAAAATACAATAACTAAAGTTAAATCTCAGTGGATGATCCCAACAGTGTAGCAAAAGTGACAGAAGTAAGAGTAAATGAACAAGAATATATAGCAATAGAAATTACCCAGTCTGAACAACAGAAAATAGAGGGACCTTTGGAATTATAGCATAATGTTCAATATATGTATCATCAGAGTCCCAGAAAGAAGAGTAAAAGAAGGTGAGGCTAAAAAAGTACTTAAATAATAGCTGAAACTTGCCAAAAATATAAGAACTGATATGTCCTGGTTATTTGCTCTAGAAAAATGAAAACTTATATTTATACAAAAACTTATAAATGTTTATATGATTTACTTATAATAGCCTTAACCTGCTAACAATTCAGATGTCTTTCAATGGGTGAATAGCTGAAGAGAACTAGTATATCCTTACCTTTAAATACCAATCAACTATAAAAAGAAATAAAGTATTGATATATTCAATAATCTAGATAAATCTCCAGAAAATTATACTGAGTAAAAAAAAAAAAAAAATCCGAGAACCAAAGCTACATAGAGTACAATTTCCCTTATGTTCTTGAAAGGACAACATTTTAGAAACAAAAAACATCTCCTTGGTTACCAGAGAGTAGTGAAAGAGTGAAGTGGATTTTTTTTTAAACATGCAATAAGAGGTATCCTTGTGGTGATGGTTTTGTATCTTGACTTTTTCATTTCTATATCCTGGGTATAATACTTGATTATTGATTACAAGATGTTACTATTGGGAGAAACGGAGTAAATATTTTTTGTATTATCTGTTATAATTACTTGTGAATACACAATTATCTCAAAATAAATATTTTAATTTAGAAAAGTAAACAAAGTTTGGCACAGCTTCAAAGACATATCGGTGGCATATAAGCACATAAAAGCATGCCCCAAATCATTAGTCATTAGGGAAATGCAAATAAAAAAACATATTATTATATTACTACATCTCCGAGAGAATTGCCAAAATTAAAAGAGTAGCCACAAAATAAAACAATGAGCTACTGCTACACACATACTGAAATGGCAAACATTAAAAAACACGGCACTACCAGTTGCTGGCGAGGAGACACAGCATTATTGCTGGAGCAAATACAAAACAGAACAGACACTGTGGAAGACAGTTCAGCAATTTCTTACAAAGCTAAACAGAGTCTTCTCATACAACCAAGCAGTCATGCTCCTAGGTATTTACTAAACCAAGTTGAAAACTTATGTCCATTTAAAAAATTGCACATGAATGTTTAAAGCAGATTTATTCACAATTACCAAAATCTAGAAGAAAGCAAGATGTCCTTTAATAGGTAAATGAATAAATAGTTTCCCCAAAAAATAGGAAAAATAAATTCTATTCCATACAATGGAATACCATTCAACAATAAAGAGAATGAGTTCTTGACCTATGTACCACATAGATAGATTTGAAAAGCATTTATCTTAGTAAAAGAAGCAACATCGAAAAGGCAACATAGCATATGATTTTATTTATATGACATCCAAGAAAAAGCAAGATTCTAGACAAAAAAAAAGTTAATTGTTTTCCAGATATTTAAGGAGAGGGGAATGTTTGACTTGGGAAAGCATAGAAAATTTTTTGAGAGTAGTGAAAATAATCTGTACAGTACAGTATGGTACAGCAAGAAACTGATGCTATGCATTTGTCAAAACCCATAGAATGTTACTGCACAAAGAATAAATCTTAATACATACAGAATTTTTAAAAACTAGCAGAAGTTAAGGTGAATTTGGGATGTAATGTAGGCTGTGACAGAATAATTTAAATGTATTATCTACATTACATAATGTCACAGAAAGAGGTTTAGAGGGGGGATTTGTGTAACAGAATATAGCCTTGTACTCTAGCTGGTAAAGTTTTTTCTTTGAGAATGCAGGTTAACAATTCTGAAACTATTGTGTATGCATAATGAAACTGAACAAATAAGTAAATGGACGTCAAGTGATGAGAACAAGAATTCTCAGTTGTAATAGTGGAGGGTTACCTATAAGCAAGGAGGAGACTAGAATGAATCATATGGTATTGGTTTAAATTCAGAGACATCGTGTGAACTTATGTTTAGCTCAATATAGATGTGGATAAATGGATTAAATATAATTTTGTGAGTATACAGATGTTAGTATAGATATGTTCTCTTGTTCTTTCTGCTGAAGTTGACTAAAGCAATTACATTCCAGTAGCAACCAAGTACTCAGATCTTGGTTTGTACCACTGTCCCTCCAATAAGTAAAACCAGACTCCAAGGAGAAATTGGCAATGCGAGGGCTGGGGCAGAAAATATAAAACAGTTCCAAATGTAATAAAGTGCTTAAAAAACAAACAAACAAAAAGGATAGGACTAGATCAAAAACAACAGTTAAAATAGCTTCCAGTGGCTAAATTTAGAACAATCTGAGTAGTAAAATAAATAGCACAGTATTGGATTACAACGCATAGAAAACAAATACCCCTGAGTACATATTAATATAAATAAATGATCAAATAAATAATAAAGAAACTAATCTCTGTGTAAATAATTTAGGTAGATACTTCCCTCTCCAGGAGATGGAGAGTAATTCTCACCCCTTATGTGAATATTGCACTTAGTGTCTTGCTTTCAAAGAGTAGAATAGGGAAGACAAGGGCAGTGACTTTACAGTGGATAGACCTGCAACTACTTCTTCAGCCAGGTGATCATGTTTAATATCATTAGTGACACATCACGCTGATAGCATGTGCTCTTTATATAATGTGGTGAGAATGGCATTTGTCTTTCTTAAATTCTTTTCCCAAATCCATAACCTGTTGGACCACACACACACACACAAAAAGAGTCAGACAAACCCACATTGAGGGGTATTCTGCAAAACATATGACTATTATTCTGAAAAGCTGTCACAGACCAGAGGAAACTAAGGAGACAGAATGCCTAAATGCAATGTGGTGTCCTAAACAAGGTCCTTAAAAAAGAGAAAAAATATTAAGGAAAAAAACTGCTGAAATCTTAACAAGTGGTGGTTAGTTAATAGTAATAATATATTGATATTTATTCTTTGGTGATAACGAATGTACTATAGCTTGGCAATACTACATGTTGAAGAGCATGTGGAAGTTTCATACATGGTTGGTAAAAATGTATAACATGGTACAACCACTTTAGAAAATAGTTTGGTTGTTTCTTTAAAAGTTAAATGAAAACCTTCTAGATGAAACAGCTATGCAGCTTCTAGGTTAAAGTATGTGCCCACAAAATATTGTACACAAATGTTTATAGTCACTTCATTTATGAAACCCCAAAATGGAAACAATGAAAATGTTTATAAACAGATTAATGGATAAACACATAGTGGGATATCCATAAAATGGAATATTCTTCAGCAATAAAAATAAATAAAACATATTTCATTGATATACTAAGGAAGATGAATAAATTTAAAATATATGCTGAGTGAAAGAAGCCAGACAAAACAGAATACATTTTTTTATAATCACATTTGTAGAATACTAACAAATATAATGCAATTGGACAGAAAGCATGCCAGAGGTTGCCTGGGGCCAAGGGTGAGTGTTGGGAGACTGAGGATAGATGACAAAGGCCATAAGAAAATTTATAGAGAGGACAGGTATATTTATTATCCTAATCGTGGAGATACTTTTATGGGTGCAACCCATCAAACTATGAACTTTAAATAGGCTCAATTAATTATATGCCAATTATACCTCAATAGAGCTATTAAAAAGTAACTACAGGTGACTCTATATTGTGATTTCTGGGCCAATTTTCCCAAACCCAAGAGAAAAAAGATTTTCTCTCCTTGAAGTCAAGAGCCTCTTCCCCACAGCCTCCCAGAATGATTGACAGGGGAAATTTGATTTACTTCAAGGAGAACCCTGCCTTCACCCACAGAGCTGTGCTCTGTTCCTTTTTCCCTCAAAAGAAAATCAAACAATAATTCAACATCAGAATATTCTCTAATACCTTGGTTATTCATTTTTAAGACCCCATGTGAGGCATCAAAAAGACCAGAATAGTCTGGGTTCAGCACAATACCTTTCTATCTTTCTTTTTCCATCCAAAGCTTCAAAAAAGTTTAAATTATTACTTTAACTGGAGTGACCTACTTACACATATATTCCAAATCCATAAATATAATGTCAAGGCATATAGATTTTGACTATATGCTTCAACATTTCAATTTGTGATTCATTATTTTCTCAAATTTTAAAATTTTATAAACATTATGTTGCTTTTGAATTTCATTATATTTTCCTCAAAATATTTTAATGTTTTATTGCTAACCTGGAAACAACTCTTTCAGTATATCAGCTTATGTCAGAAAGCACCTAATTGGATATTCATAAATGGATATTTCTTAACGTATAATTTCTTCAGGAAATGTTCTCTTCAGCTTCCCAAAATTCAACCACCTTTTTAAAAAATGAATTTAAGTGTAGTTGGTATACAACAATATATTAGTTTTAGGGGTACAATATTTAATATTTATGTATCCTACAGTATGATCACCACACTAATTCTAGTAATCATCTGTCACTGTGTAAACTTATCACAATAATATTGACTTTATTCTCCTTCATTTTTTCACCCATCCCGCACTACCTTCCCTTCTGGCAACCAACCATTTGATCTCTGTTTCTATGATTCTGTTTTTATTTTATTTTGTTTATTCATTTGTTTTCTTTTTTTAAATTCCACATATAAGTGAAACCTAGGTGTATGGATAAAGAAGATGTGGTATATATATATATATACACACACATATATTTTTATATATCTATAAAATCCATATATAAAATGAAATATTATGCAACTATAAAAAGGAATGAAAGCTTGCCATTTGTGATGACATAGGTTGCCCGAGAGGGTAGTATGCTAAGTGAACTAAGTCAGAAAGAGAAAGAGAAACAAAACATGGCTTCACTTCTGTGTGCAACCATTTTTTGATTGAACCAACATTCCACGATGGGAAGCAGGGATAGGAATGTCTCCCCATACCTTGGAAGGTAAAATGCAGTCACTTGATTTATCTTTGACCACTTATATATTTCTTCTAAGAGCTTTTAATCAGGATTTAGCATTCACTTTTTGTGGATGCATTCAGGAGCTCTGTTATTCTGCCATGGCAAAGGAGGTGTTACCAGGGGCTATAGCTGATGCAAATTATTACCACAGCATGACCTTGACTGAGAGTCCACCTGTTCCTCCTGCCTTCTGTGTTAGTAAATATTTATCATGTCTTTTCCTCTGTATCCTTCCCATTAACTACAGTTCAGATTCAGTTAGTTTCT
This sequence comes from Macroglossus sobrinus, assembly GCA_004027375.1. NCBI lineage: Eukaryota > Metazoa > Chordata > Mammalia > Chiroptera > Pteropodidae > Macroglossus > Macroglossus sobrinus. The sequence goes on along the minus strand of PVKZ01002324.1, from coordinate 103,808 downwards.
ATGAGTTTTTACCGCATGTAGTTAAGAATTTTGAATGATACATATATGTACATGTACATATACATGGTCATGTATCAGTGCAGATAATGAGTTTCTTGTTAGGACCTGGTAGGTAGCTTCTCTTATCTTATCTGTGGCAGTGGAGAAAAGATTGCCCTGAGCGTCAGATACCTCGAACTCCTCACTGTAACAGCTAAGAGCGTAGGCTTGGATGTCACACCCCTGAGTCTATATTTCGGCTCCCTTATTCTGTATGACTTGGAGCCAGTTACCAATCAGCCTTGACTTCTGCATAAACAAAATGGAAAAATAACAGTTCCATCTTTGTAGGGTTAAGCGAGGATTAAATAATTAATACATTTAGAACACTTAGAAGAGTGCCTGGTACATAATGAGCACTCTGTAAGTGATGATTGTTGTTGTTTACTATGTAGTCTGATATCCTACATTTAATTCCCAGTTCCAGAACATAAATTTTGTATCCTGGAGCAATGATATATACTCTTTAATTTTGGGATCTTTCATCTGTACATTAGAGGTAACAATAGAACTATGAAAAATTAACAAGATAATGAAAGCAGAGTGCTTGGGATAGTGCCTGATAACATTATAAATATTAGCTATTTTTTAAATTATTATATTATTTCATCTTCTGGGGCCTCTCAGTCCTCTTCTACATAATGTAGAGATCGAAAATAAATTATATTGTCCTCTTAATGAAGGTTTTAAATAATTCTATGTGTTCTCCTAAGTGCCCCTTGTTATAAATTCTAAACTCTCTAGGGCAGGGGTCCACAATCCCCCAGCTGCAGATGGGTACCAGTCTCTGACCTGCTAGAAATGGGCTGTTCACCAGGACGTGAGCTGCGAGCAAGTAAGCGAAGCTTCATCTGTATTTGCAGCCACTCCGCAGTGCTAGTATCACCGCCTCAGCTCCACTTCAAATCATCAGGCCTTAAATTCTCATAGGAGCACGGGTTTCTGGTGCCAAAAAGGTTGGAGATTGCTCTAGGGGCCTATAGGCAAAGTGTGTCCAAACACCTACATCAGTAACACGCGAAGAACTTGTTAAAATGTAGGTCAAGGCTCACCTTAAATTGACCAAATTGGAATTTTAATGGTGTGACTCAAGAATCTCCATTTTAGAATAAATTCTCTAGGTGATCCAGACTCTAGGCTCTATCATTGAAAAATTTTGTACATAAATGATTTCTCAGTATTAAGCAAGAATATTGTGGGGCTAATTATATATATATGCATATATATATGTATATACATGTGTGTGTATATATACATATATAATTAATATATATTAATTATATATATATAAAATGAGGCTAATTATATATATATATATATATATATAATATATACATATTAGCCTCACATGTGTGTGTATGTGTGTGTGTGTGTGTGTGTGTGTGTAAGAGAGAAGAGAGGAGAGGGAGTTTATTACATGTTTGAAATGAGTCTAAATAATAGCCAGTGATTGAAAATAACTTAATTTAAATGACATACATATTTGTTGTCAGGAATAGATGTCAGACTGGCTTGAAGCCTAATCACACTAAGAGAATGTTAAATGTATAATTCTGGGGATGACTTGATGGAAGAAGCTTGAATTCTGTACATGCTCTGTATGAGTTACTCTTTGTTGCCAATCAGACCAGGTGTTTAATCAATATGATGTTTAAGTATTTGTCTGATTTGGATTTCCCTTGTAGCTACTGTTGGTTTAATTCAATCTAAATGATGTCAAGGTTTCGCCTCTTTTTTCACTCAGGTCACTATGCCAGGTGTTATGTACTATAGCTGTCAAATTTGAGCATCTACTTAGTCCTAGAAACTGTTATTCACTTTATATACATAATCTTATTTAATCCTTACAAAAGCGTTATTTTTCACCTTTTGTAAGAGAAAAGAGAAAAGAAAAGAAAAAGTAGCATGAGTACAGTTTAACATGTCTCCCCGAATCTTGCATATAATAATTGATATAAATGAAAATTAAGTTCATGTCTGTCTAACTCTAAATATCGGGGTTTCTTTCACTATGACATGACACCTCCAGGTGGCTCATATTTTAGAGAACTGTCTGTGTGTAAAAGAACACTTTAAAAAATGAAGCCTACCCTAAGTAAGCTTTCCTCACTGTCAGACTTTAATGCAGAAAATACTTTCCCCAACCTCTACAAATACAAGTCCTCCAATCTGCACGTGACTTGATACTAAAGGGAAAGAAGGATTAGGGACTCTTTGACAAGACAAAAACTACAACTACTAAAAACGACAAACAAAGCAGGAGTTCAGCAAATGCTGAAAGCTCTTAGGTGCCTGGCTTGTGACATCTAAGCCCAGGCCAAGGGCCCCTTCTTGATATTTACTCAGAAAAAAAGACTGTTGGAAAAACAGGTGCCACCCAACAAACGATAGATCTTAAATCATAGCAATTTAAAGAAAAAGCAAAAAATAAACTTATTGTTTTTTTGTGGAACAAGTACCGCAAGTAATATTGATAGGTATTTCAAAATTTTTTTAGAAAATTACCTCATATGTTTTTGACACTATAAAGATTGAAGACAACATATAGCCTTATAAATCAGGAACAGTCTTAATTTTTTAAATTTGCAAAAATTCTTTTTTATAATTTCTAAAGGGGTTTATTAAATCTAGGTGCCACCAGTTACTATTTGTATATGACCTTCACACAGGCATTAAATGTTTCAGTATATCTATTTCCTCATCTGTAAAATGGAAATAATGTTAATACCTAGTTCAGTAGATGGCTCTAAGGAATACATAAGTTGAAGAAATTAAAATAATTATAAAGATGTCTGATACATAATAAGGCATAAAATAATATTTTTAGTATTATGCTTTACTCAGAAACATTGACAATATGAAGTTGTTATTATTATTATTTATCATTATTATTATTAATAATTTTAGTTCCACAAATGAGAGATGACCACAAAGATGTCACCTACTTACCTCTGAAATGGTATATGAAGAGACTGAGTGAGAAAACATCTTCCAGAGAATGAGTCAGAGTGCTAGAATCAGCTTCTAAATTATTGACTAATCTCTAACTATAAAACAACCCCAAGGCACCTGTGTTATTCATACTCTAATCAGAACCATGAACAATGAATGATTAATGAGCTCATGAAGGCATACTAGAAAGTTCTACAGGATGATTATTGCCCACAGTACAACCTAGTATTGGTTGTTTGAAATACTTGCAAACTAATTATCTTAAATATATATATATATATATATATATATATATATATATATATATATATATACCCATATATATATTATTACAAGTGACAAGCCCCCATAAGAAATATGGTGCTCCTCAGAACTCAAGTACAAATGACAATCCATGGAAGATATAATCAATAGGAAAAGACTCTCTTTAGAAGGAGAATCGTTGCTCTATCTTGCCAAAGTATATGTTCAGGTTTTTGTATATTGTGTTTTCTGGAAATCAAATATATCTAATTTGGTTATCTAATAAATACACAGTAGGAGGAAAAATAGAAATTATTAGTTACTCTTGAAATAAAGTCGAAAGTAGAAATAGCTAAATAATTTCAGTAGTTTAGAATAATGTGAACCTCCTAAACCTGAGTTATTAAGAGCAAAATTACAACAGTTTCTTTCTTCATGTAGCTATTTTCCCTTTCCTGTTTTATGCATATAATATGGCTTAGATTGTTATCCTACATTTTTCTTTAGAATTTAGGTGTAATAACCACTTTATTAGAATAATGGCTATTTTTAAAAGCAATCTGCTTTTGATATGATTTTACAGGCCCCTTTAAAAATATAACTATGCTCTATTAAACTGCTTTGAGAACTAAAAAACTGTTCTCTAGCTGAGGAGTAAATATGGATTTCACAGTTAAATACATAAAATAATGATTGCATCCAATGGTCACGAGGGACATGTTTTTAGAAGTATACTAATTAAACTACATCCTTCAGACAACATGTTTCTACACTTACTAGCAATGAACCATATCTGATTGGTCATTAAGTAATTAGAAATGCTAATGTAAATAAAGTGTCATTTAAATGAGCCTTCAGACTGAAAATGAATCATATATTTTGTCTTCAGGTCTGAACTATACACAGATTAATTAAGTAAAACAATCAAGTAAAAAGTACTCAGGAATGAAAAGAAAAGGTGGTCCCATCTATCTTTTACTGCTAAATAGATCTAATTATTTTAAGCAGAGTTATATTTTAAATTTTACCAATAATAAAAAGGTTTCATAAACAATTTGAGAAAAAATGGCTTAGATTGTTACTCCATATTTTTCAATGCCTACCGTCATTTACATTTATCTGTGTGTGTGTGCATGTATGTGTACGTGTGTGACTGCAGTTTCTATGAAATAGCAAATATGAGAGCTTTAAGATTATACAAAGTCATGAAGATGGTGAGATAAAAATGGAAAAATAAATGAAACTGAGCCTCATAGATGGAGGAATACCAACTAAAAGCTAAAAGTAGGGAAATGATGCAAATGGAAAAAAAAAACAAGAAATGGAAACATGTTTGAAGTTATAAATAAAACTACATAACAGGTTGGAACCAGAAACCTATACGGCACTATATTCCTTAAATCTGGAATACATGTTTAGAAAATTTAATGAAATTTATTTACTTAAATATTAAAACATAGGAAATGTGCAAAATCATATGGTAATGATTTTAGAATGGTTAATATAATAATTTTTTAAATATGGAAATTTTTTTTGAAAGGATGATTTGTTTCAAATTCCTTGCATTGGTAAAAACTTACCTGGCATCTGGTAGATATGAAATAAATATTTGTTAAATGGATTAATGAATGAGTGAACTAATAAAAATTTCAATATATGACAATTCCTTTCTCTAGAAAGTAAACAAGGTATCAAATATATTCAATTTATTTTGTCAGACTGTCATCCTTTCAATAATGTTCCTGTTACTCCTGCTGCATTTATGCCATCTTTTGTTGAAGTACAATTTATATTCAGTATAGTGCACAAAGTCTAAATCTTGACAATGTACATAAGTACATATCCATTAAACTATCATCTAGATAAGCATACAGCACATTTTCATAACACTAGAAGATTCTCTTATACCCTTTTTTGTCAATATAAATGCCTTTAAAGATAAGCACTGTATTCTTACATTTTCTTGAAATTTTTTATATGTAGAAGAAATATTGTGTACTTTTTATGTCTGTCTTTTTTTCAGTCAATATGTTTTAAAGATTCGCCCATGTTGTTATGTATGTCATATATATATACCTATATGTATATCTTATACAGGTACATAAAATGTTTGTTATGCATATAGTATGTATATATCATACACATACAAAATTGTATGTTATTCTTTTTTATTACTGCATACCATTTTATTGTATAAATACATTAAATTTTCCTTTTTCCTTTTTCTTTGAAGGGCATTTAGGTTGTGTCTAGTTTGGGTTGTTATAGACATTCTTGTAAAAGTCTTTTACTGGATAAATTTACTTATTTCTCTTGACTAAGTATCCTGAAGTAGAATTGGTGAAATATAGAGAAGAGAGTGTAATGTTTTTTGAAACTGTCAGTCTCTTTTCAATGTCATCGTACCATTTTACATTCATGTAAAGTATATACACACTTCACAATGTTCCGAACCTTAATGTTTTTAAATTTTATCTATTCTGGGAAATATGTGGCGATGACTCATGCTGGTGATTTTAACTTGCATTTTCTTCATGTCTAATGATTTCCGGCAAATTTTTATACAATATTTTTACATGTTCCTTTGTTTATCTTTTTATTAAAAGAAAGTTTTTTTATGTCTGGTGCTGTAATTTTAAAAAATCTTGACCATTTATCTCATACAATTTATTAAAAGTCATGAAAAATTTGAGTTGCTACATACATATAAAAGTGGAAGTTGAAATAATAGACTTCTGGAATAGGAGTCAGTAAACTACAGTTCAAAGGCCAATCTGGCCTGCCACCTGTCTTTTATTTTCTTTTAATGTTTTTATTTTAAAGTAGTTGTAAATTTATAGGTAGTAGGAAATAATACAGATTTTTTTTATGAGAAAAAAATATACACTCAGCAAACTAGGAATTTAAGGAAAAGTCCTTAGCTTGAAAAAGGACCTCTGTTTAAAACCCACAGCTAATATCATACTTAAGGATGAGAAACTACTTGCTTTTTCTCAAGATCAGGAATAAAACAATGTCTGTTCTCACCATTTCTATTGTACATTTTACTGGATATTCCAATCAGGCCAATCAGGTAAGTAAAATAAATGGAAGCATCTAGATTGATAAGGAAGAATGAAAACTATATTCATTTACAGATAGCATGATTTTGTCTTCAAAATATCCTAAGAAATTCATTGAAAAAATGTTAGAATTAATAAATGAGTTAAATTCAACATACAAAAATCACTTTTACAGTCGACTCTTGAACAATATGGCTTTGAACTGCATGGGTCTACCTACATATGAATTTTTTTCAATAAATGTTTTGAAAAACCAACTGCATAACCTAGAAATATAGAAAAAATTAAGGAAAATTTAGGTATGTCATGAATGAATAAAATATATGTGGATACTAGTTTATTACATCATTTTCTACTATAAAAAATATACAAATAGATTATAAAAAATTAAAATTTATCAGAACTGACGCACACAAACAAACATAAAGATGCAGCATTACATTATAATTGCATAAAATTAACAGTAGTACATACTGTGCTGCTGTAATAATTTCACAGCCACCTCCTGTTGTTATTGTGGTGAGCTCAAGTGTTGCAAGTGTCTGCTTAAAAGACCACATTATACTAATCATCTTCGTGTGAGCAGTTTGTCTCTCCAATGAATTGTGCTTCCCAGTAAAAAATGATCTATCATGGTTTTTGTGTATTTCTCATTGTGTTTAGTGTAATATTTTAAACCTTGAGTAACACCATGAGACCCTACAAAGTGCCACTAGGGATGCTGAAAGTGTTCCCAAGAAGCAGAGAAAAGTCATGACATTGCAAGAAAAAGTTGAATTGCTTGATATGTAACATAGATTGAGGTCTGCAGCTATGGTTGCCCACTATTTCAAAATAAATAAATACGGGCTAAGTTCCATTGTAAAAATAGAAAAACTAATTTGTGAAGCCATCACTTTGCACTTTTTGTGAAGTACCTTTTTATCTCATATTGAAAATGCAGCCTTTATGGGGATGAGGGGTGAGTTTAAGAAAGACACACCTGTAGACTCAAGTAGGATTCAAGAAAAGCAAAGTCATTAGATGACAACTTGACCAAAAAGAAGGTGAAAGAGCTAAAGCTGGAGGATTTAATGCCAGCAAGAATGGTTTGATAACTTCAGAAAGAGGTTCGGCTTAAAAACAGGAGAAGCAGCTTCTGCCAACCAAAAGAAAGCAGATGATTTCCTAGACACCAAACACCATTAAGAATATCAGCCTGAATAAGTTTTGTTTGTTGTTGTTGTTGTTATTGTTGTTGTTGTTGTTGTTGTTGTTGTTGTTTTTAAAAATTATTGGGGGTGATATTGATCAACAAAATCCAGTAAGTTTCAAGTGTACTATTCAGCAGTATGTCATATATATATATATGTTGCATTGTGTGTTTACCACCCATAGTAGTTAGGTTAGATTTCTTTCTGTCACCAAATATTTGATCCCTTTTATTCTTATCTCCCTTTCCCTCTGGTAACCGCTAATCTACTGTCCATAATGAAAGTGCCCTATTCGGGGGAGGAAAAAAAAAAGCACTACAAAAGCCATTTATTAGTAAGGAAGAGAAGCTAGCACCAGCACTTAAGGCAGGAAGGGATAAACTAATTCTCCTATTTTATGCAAATGCAGTTGGGTTTCTGATCAGGATGGCCCCTATCTATAGAGCTGCTGACCCCAGAGCCTTAAAGGGAAAAGATGAAGATCAATGGCCAGGCTTTTGATTGTACGACGAGAAGTCTTGGACAATAAGAACATTTTTCCATGATTGGCTCTACTGATGCTTTGTCCCTGAAGCCAGGAAATACTTCATTGTAGGAAAATGTGTTTTAAAGTTCCTTTAACATTGGACAATGTCCCTGGCCACCCAGAGCCCCACAATTTCAACACCAAAGGTGTCAATGTGGTCTACTTGCTTCTACACAGAAGGTCTCTAATTTGGCTTCTAGATCAGAGGGTTGTAAGGACCTCATGGTTTACTTCCTCTCTGTGGAAGAGAACCTTAATAGCAAATTATGAAAGTCTGGAAAGATTATACCATCAAAAATGTCATCATTTTTTAGAATAAGCCATAAAAACCATTAAGCTCAAAACAATAAATTTCTCCTGAAGAAAACTGTGTCCTGATGTTGTGCATGACTCTATCGGATTTATGATAGAGCCAATCAAAGAAATCATGAAAGTTTGCAGATATGACAAAAAAAATATGGGAGGTAAAGGCTTTCAAGATCAGGATCTTGGAGAAATTCAAGAGCTATTATGCACTAATGTGCATAATAGCTCTTGAATTAATTAACAGTAGATGAATTAATGGAGATAAATGTTTTTGAACCATTGTTTCCCTCCCCACCACTTCCTCCATCTCTTTTGCCTCTGACATCCCTCAGAGAGCAAGATGTACCCCGCCTCTTCCTCCTCCTTCTCAGCCCACGCAATGTGAAGACAAGGACAAAGACCTTTATGATGTTCACTTCTGCTTAATGAATAATAAACAATCACCATGCTGTACAGTTAATAAATTTACCTGTTGTGTATATATGTGTCCTCATGTGAAAATCTAATAACTGTATGGCAAAAACCTTATAAGATGTTTTGTGTCATCATCTTTATCGCCTAAGTGTTCAGTGCGTAGAACATCATGTGCAAGACTTGTATTGAAGTGCCCAGCCTATATTTACACAGGTATAAGGTGAGTAATATTTCATATAAAATGAGTGATGTGTTAAATTTCTTAGTTTTATAACTTTGCATTCAAATTTCTCTCTCATTATTAAAGGAACTTCTTTAAATGATGTGTTTTGATGTCTACTGTTAATTTATTATTTATGTTATTAGTAAGACTTCTAGTCAATAGTAGGCTATTAGTAGTTAAGTTTTGGGGAGTCAAAAGTTATATGCAAATTTTTTACTGTATTGAGAGTTGGTGTCTCTAACCCCCATATTGTTCAAGGGTCAACTGTATATGTAGATATTAATATTTAAAATATCGAAATGGAATTAAGAAAACTTCATATACAATTGCATCAAAAGGACTAAAATATTTAGGAATGACCTTAACAAAAGGTGTACAAGATTTGTACACTGAAAACTATAAAATTGTTGAAAAAGTTAAATAAGATATAAATAAATAGAAAAATATATCTTGCTCATTCATTGAAAGACTTGACATAATTAAGATGAAAATACTACCAAAACTGATTCCCAGATTCAATGCAATCCCTATCAAAATTCCAGGTACACTTTCTTCAGAAATTGACAAGTTAATACCAAAATCCATATGGTGATTCAAAGAATCTAGAATAGCAAAAATAATCTTAAAAGAGAGGATCCATTCTGGAGGACTTACACTCTCTGATTTCAAAACTTGCAGCAAAGCTACCATGATCAAAACTGTATTTACCAGCATAGGTAAACATATAGATCAATAGAATATAATTGAGAGTACAGAAATAACTCTTAGATTTATGACTAATGATTTTTAAGAAGACTCAATAACACTCAGTGGGAGAAAAAATGAAAACCATATTTTTCTAAAATTAAGACCAAAATTAAGTCAAAATGGTTTAAATACCTAAATATAAGAGTTAAAATTATAAATTATTAGAAGAAAACATACTGTTTACTTTTTTTACTGAAAATATTGATGTTCTCTGCTCTGAAAGAAAAATAAGAATATTTTTCATGATCTTGGTAGAAGCATAATTTTTTCCCCCCTTAGGATACAAAATATACCAATCTTAAAATAAGCATAAATTGCACTTAAAGAAAAAGTAAAAATTTATGCTCATCAAAATATATATATATAAATTGAAAATGCAAACCAAAGAGAGTGAGAAAATATCAGACAAAAGGCTCATATCTAAATTAAAAAAGAAATCTCTAAAAATTAATTATTCAAAAGCAATAAGGGCACAATAGCACAAGATTTTACCTAAATTGCATAAAATATGCTATGTATTTTTGTTCTGAGCTTATCTTGGGAGTTAAGTCATTTCCACAATGGGCCAGGGAAATGTACTCCCTAAAAGGCAGTTGACAGGAGGGCTGACATTCATACGTACAGGTATTTTTATAGGGTGGGGGAAAATGATATAGTTAATACTTTATTTTTATTTATTTATATATATTTTTTTGCACCTATAGCATGTGGTCTTCCTAGTTAGTCTCCCATCTAAGTACTAACCAGGCCCGTGTTCAGGGTGGCATGGCCATAGACCTATAGTTAATACTTTAAGCAAATCTTTCACAATTTTACATTTTTACATGTTTCAAATAATTTGCTTAGCTATGATTGATTATGTTATTAGAAACCCAAGAGGTGGGTATATATTTAAAAAATATTGGTGAGAACAAGGAAAAAAAGCAAGAATGAGAGAAATGAAGAAAAAAATTTAAAAGTTAAAAAAGAGTTTGAAAGTTGAAAAATGAAAAAAGAGACTTTTAGGAGGTATTTTTCCACTTCTATCTTTCAAATTCCAGTGTCCTTTTTGGGGGGTGGAGTGGGGTAGAGGAATCCAGAGTAAAAGGAAATAGTCTTATTTTATAAGTTAAAAGCTCAGTAGAGAAATACTAAACACTTTTCGAAGTGATCATAACCAGTTCTATTTTTTAAACCCTACCATTACAGAATCCACGTTATACTTCAACTTTTATTTTTGTGATTTTTCAAGTGAATATACTATGATTTTTTTCATAGTTTCTGCCATCTTCTAACTTTCCTTTCTTTTAGTATTTTTAGATTCCAGTGTTATTGTTCTTCACAATCATAAGTGTGTATATTTCAATTTCTGTATGCATGTTTTTCAAGTTGTCCTTATACTTTTAAAAAAAAATTTGTATTCATATTGAGATTCAACTTGAATCATTTCTTTGGTGTTTAAAAAAAATGTGTGTTTTTTTTTTTGTGGTTTTCAGGGAGTTGAGGGTAGGTGTGAACCAGGATAACATTTCTAGCTGGAGGGTTCTTGGCCTCCTTTTGTGCAGTTACGATTAATTATTAAAATAGGACCTCTACATCTAGCAGCCTCCTCTCTGATAGTTTCTGTTTTGTACCCCATCAGTACTCTGTCTTTTTCTCTCAAAGTAGCTGTAATTTTTTATTCTCATGAGTTTCTCATCCATGTAAGACACAGTCGTTTCAGAGAGATTTGGGAATCTCTGAGCTTCTAGCCCATCCAGCACCCATACAGGTTGCCACAGTCCCTGATGCAAAGCCCGCTCCTAGTTCTAACAGTGGTTCTCAAATTTTTTCAGCTGAGTCTTTCTGTCCCAGTGAAATAGTCTACTAGGGTAAGAGCTTGCAGGAAAAATTTGTGTTCCTCAGAATTCAGAACATCTTGAAATCTATCTCCCGTTCCTTGCACATTGACTGTTCCCTTGCAGCTCTTGAGGCTATGATTGGGTTCCAAGACTTGCTATTCTAGAATTTAGAGCAATAATTCTTCTCTATTTCCATGATACATATTTTTTATTTCCTATACTAGTCTCTCCATCTATTTTTGTGAGGAATAGCCTTGAGTTTTAACCAATTTTTAAGAAAAATTTTAAATGTTTCTCCATTGAGTATGATTTTAACTAGAAATTTGTTCGATTTCTTTTTTCATTAAATTTGAGATGATAATGGTTAATAAAATTATATATGTTTTAAGTGTACAATTCAATAATATGGCATTTGTATATTGCAATATGTGTTCACCACTCAAAATCAAATCTTTCATCATCAAATATTTGACCCCTTTTACCCTTTTCTACCCCTTCCCTTTCCTTCTGGCACCCCTAAACTGTTGTCTGTGTCTATGAGTTAGCCTGTTCACCTTCTTCATTTGTTGATTTCAGTTTTATATCCTATATATAAGTGAAATCATCCTCAACTTTTTCTGTCTGACTTCTTTTGCTTAGCATGAAAAATTTCAAGATCCATCCATGTTGTTGCAAATGGCAGTATTTCATATTTTCTTATGGCTGAGTAATATTATATGACTGGTGCTGGGGTGACTTAGTGGTAGAATTCTCTAGATCCCTTTTCTTTCAGATTAAGAAAGCTTTCTTCCATTTCTATTTTATTGAGGGTTTTTAGTCATGTCTTCAGATTGTACTGAATTGTTTTCCAACATCTTTGCAATAATTATTTTTTTCTACTTTTATTAGCAAATGTAGAGCCTTTTACAGTTTTCTAATGATCCTAGTTCATATTTTTTACCCTGTCATAATCTCTACTATACTTTTAAAAATTCATTTTGCCATCAGAATTGTATTTGACTCATAAAATGATTTTAAGAATGACTTCTCTTAGTACCAGAAATATAGAAATAATCTCTTTTTTGGATGATTGCTATAATTTGACTATGAACACATTTGATCTTGGGTTTTTTTGGTGGGAAGATATTTATCTACTGATGCAACTGTATTAATAATCATAGGAAATGAATGATGTCTGTTTTCAATTGAATCTTTTTTCTTTACATTTATATTTATATATTTGTGATTATTTCCATGTCATCTAAGTTTTCAAATTCATTGGCATAAAGTTATTGATAATATTTATTTATTTAATCTCTACCCAATCATCTTTTGCTGTGTCTGTTTTTTTACTCCTAGTTATAATGACTTTATATCATGGTCGCCATTTATGTATATAAAGCAGATTTTCTGTATTTCATAGTAACCTTACTGGTAGTTGATATATAACTTTCAGTTTTGTGACTTGCTGGATAGTCAAAGTAATACTATAAAGTAGCAGATGCCCTATTACTATACTACATTAATGACTCAAATAAAAACTAAAAGGAAAATGATATTTAGACCTTCAATATCCTGCAGCTTCTTGATCTTCAGCCTCTCAAATATTAAGAGGAGAATGAAAGTTAAAGTTGATTATCTTTAACCACTCAATTAACTTTGCTTGGGAGTACTTTTTAATGTCTATGGCTTTGTTGAGCAGCTTCTCCTCTCTCAGTAATTCTTTAATTAAAGCCAATGTAAATATTTTTAAAGTAAGAATAATTAATTAATTTATAAATGATTCAACATAATGCATTTCAAGTACCATGTAATAGTTTGAAATTATTGAGACATGGCAATTTGAAAGCATAGCAAGATATTTTGTATTAATTTTTATGGAAGTAGTTCAATATAGATTGTATTTACCTGGAACCTAATCTCAGTCTATGATAATTACTCTATATAATCATATTTCTTGGGAGGAGACTTCATAAATAAACAATGCATTGTCAAAATTATAGAACTCATTAGTAAAAACTTTCTACTTATCAATTTGCAAGACATGTAAGTTGATTTATTTTCTCATTACCTAGAAAATGTTTTGTTTGTTTTTTTTTACTCTTGACTATCTTTGTTCTTCCCTTTGTACAAGCAATGAAGTTATAAGTCCTGTGAAGTAACAAACTACTAATTATAATGCTTCATTGCATAAGCAAGTAACAGTAAATGAATTATAAAGAACAAAGTCCAAGTTACACAAGCTTCAATAACCCTTAATTTTAAACAGGAAAATAGCCAATTGGTTGTATAAAATTCTATGAACAAAGTAGAATATGCATTTAAATTGTCATTGAGTTTTTATTTTAGTGGAAGAAAAACTATGCAGAGTATGTGTGGAAAGTCAGAGTTTTTAAATAAATTATGCAAAATATGTATTCACTTCTTTTTAAAATCTCTCTTAAAAGTTGATTTTCAAGCAAAGAAATGAACTGGTAAAATAAGTAAGATTTCTATGTGCATGGGAAATAACAAAATACAATTTTCTGAGTAAAAAATTTAAAAATGGCATCAAGATAATTTAAAAATTATAAGTATTAAGTATCTTCTTTTTATCAAGAAGATTATAGACATGAAGGTGAGAATTACATACAAATGGACCATTATTATGTCCTTGAGATTTGTTTGTGAAAGTTACCTGGACAACACCATTGGTTTCACTGCCAGGTAGTTCCAAGGTAGTAAAATAAAAGTAAAAGGGAGATGGTTGTACTGTTTTGGCATGTGTGTATTTTTTCTCTCTTTTGACTTATTTTGTTAATATATATTAATATCTGCATATTAAAAATTGAGCTAACATACATATTTCCTTGTTAAGAGAAATAAAAATACTGAAAACCCTTAGTGTTCAGGGCTTTCTGAAGAAGAGAGAATTTCAGAACTGAATCAATATATGTATAAATAAGCCTAGAACATCAAGTTGTGCCCCCAAACTTGATGGTAGTAAACAGTGATATCATATAAATAAAAATTATATTAGCCTATCTGAAAGAACTTTCACTGGCCAAAAATGAAACAATTTGAATATCAGAAAGAATAATGACTGCAAAGGATACATATATATATATATATATATACAAATATATTTATATATATATATATATAAATGTATGAGATCAAAATTATACCCAAAAAGAAAAAAAAAATACTTATTGGTCATTTAGCATTATTCAAAAAAATGGTAAATAAATGAAATGCTTGATTAAGTATTTATCCTGCTTTTTCTGAAGAAACTTTACTGTAGGGTAAACAAGTGGTACATATTTTTTTAAATCAAATAATAGCTAAAAAATTAATTACTCACTGTTTTGTTATTTCTAATTAGATCTAATTAGATAAAAATTAGATACTCACTGTTTTGTTATTTCTAATGCATAACAAAACTAGTTATTATCCACAGAGGCCAAAACTATTAGCTATTTGTTTGAATACTTGGTAAGGAATACAACACCTAAATGGATACCTGAATTCATGGACCAATCTTAGCAACACTAAATGTGGGACACAAATTCCTATATTCTCTTTGACATGATGCCATGGAAAGTGAAAACCCCATCCAGTGGTTATATGCACAGTCTCACAATACAAAAGATCTTAGCTGAGAGTAAACTAATGGAGCATAAAAATAGGAGAAGTGACATCTCAAGAAAGCAATCAGCCTAATACAAATATTTGACATTCTGACTGATAAAGAATTCAGTTTCTTCAACAAGTAAATAGAATAAGAATAAAAGGATACTCAGAGAGGAAAATTATTATGATGTAAAGGAGAGTTACGAGACAAAATATATGAACAAACAAAACAAAAGCAGACTCTACTCAGAAAGAGAACAAACTGATGGTTGCCAGATGGGAGAGGGGTTGGAGGGAACAGGCGAAGAAAGTGAAAGGATACTAAGTACAAATTGGTAGTTACAAAATAGTCATGGGGATGTAACATATAGCAAAGGGAATATAGTCAATAATATTGTAATAACTGTGTATGGTGTCAGGTGGGTCCTAAACTAATCGGGGGGATCACTTTGTAAATTATGTAAATGTCTAACCACTGTGCTATATGCCTAAAACTAATATAAAATAATATTGGATGTCAACTGTAATGGAAAAAAAAGATGAGTTAAAACAACAAAAGAAGTGCAGTAAGTTGAATGTCACTGTTACCAAGGTTATGCTAGAGGAGAGAAATAAAAAAATATATATAAAATAATAATAATATTAAGCATAGAAATAACTTTTAAAAAGATATTAGCAAGATAAAGTGTGTAGAATTTATTTTAACCTCGATTCACATAAACCTTCCTTATATTATTTTTTAGTTAATCCAGTCTTGGGAGGGAACATTTCATTGTCAGAACTATAGAACTTATTAGTAAAAACTTTTCAATATCCAGTATCCAATTTCAATATCCAATGATTTCATGGTCTTATTTGTTTTAGTTCTTTCTTTGTTAAACATAAATACATCAGTGTTGGTGGTTAGTTAATATGCATTATAAATTATTACCTTATAATAAAGTTTTGCCTTATAAAATAGTTTTTATAAAACAAATTACTGACAGTAATTTTTTTTAAATATTGCGGCAAGAAAGATAAACATGGATTGAATAAAATATTTAATTTTAAAAAGTATGGCTAATGGGTACATGAAGATTCATCATATTCTTTCCATTATCTTAGTATAATTTTGAAAATATCCTTGAAATAAGTTTTTTATAAAAGAATCAGATCCAGGAATTATTTAGAAATAAAATATTAATTTTAAAATATGTAAATATTAATATTGATACCTAACAAATTACCCTACATTGTAATTACCCTACAGTGTTTCTAATGTCCAGAATTTGGAAGTAGTATGGCTGAGGGGTTCTGGCTCAGGATCCCATGAGGATTTCAGTCAACATGTTGGCCAAACCTTCATTTTCTGAAGGCTGTACTAGGTGGTTCACTCACATAGCAGTTTTCTGGAGACCCTTATTATTCATTCGCTTTTCAGTTCCTTCCCTTGTAGATTTCTTCATGGAACTGCTTCCTCTTTCTCTAGAGCAAACAGTCTAAGAGATAGCAAGAAGGAAGCTGTGATGCTCTTTAGCACCTATTCTCAGAGAAGACATATCAAAACTTTTGCTATAGTCTATCGATGACGCAGACCAACTGTGACAAAACTTGAAAGGGTAATAAACAAAAGTTGAATCCAAGAAGTCAAGGATTACTGGGGCAACTCAAAAGCTACCTACCATGATGAGTTCATTGGTACAACGATTATTATTGTTGTTAATTTCTAATTTAATTGCATTTTAGGCAAAAAATTTGGTTAACATTGCATCAATTCTCTGAAAAATTATAATTGTTCATTAGGATCTAGTGTTTAAATATTGTTAAATCATTTTTTGTAAAGCTACTGGAAATGTTCTGTAAAGTTGTTTATCTACTTTTTATATTGAGAGGTTAATTTATTTAGCTTTAAGTTTTAATTTTATGATAAAGGTATTGCTATAACAGCTTTCTTTTGGTGAAGATTTGTGTGGCTTGGTTTTTTGATTAGTTTAGTCTCTTACAAGCATCTTCTCTTTTTCATGTCAAGTATCTCTAATTCCATCAATCACTACTAGTCATCATAGATCTAAATCTTTTAAAAGGCAGTAATAAAAAGGCTTAAATACTAGGCCATCATTGCTAATTACACAACTAGAAGATGATAAATTCAGAACACAAATTTACAACCTAATGAATTCAGAACTCAAATTCTGATGTCTCCAGTAGTTTTAATCTTACACAGGTTAATTCTATTTCATAAACATCATCAATGTCATTGTCATGATTTAATAATTTATCTTATTAATCACTATTTAATAACTAAATTTCAAAAAACAAATGGCAAAATTTTCAAAAAATTTGAGAAAGTTCTTGAGAAAGTGTACACAGTAATTATATTTATAGCCTAACTTTTGTGATCCAAATAAATAATAAAGACCACAGACTGTCTTGCCCAGGTTGTCACAAATAGCTGCCAGATATCTGAAGAAGAAAATTGGGGATAATGATTTTAAATCAGTTTCCAATTAGAAAGTCAACTACTGGAGCTTGCTTACTAAATAAATGATTCACATGGGAAAATGAATGATAATTATTAAACTGGCAGAAAAGTATATATGACTAGTTTCTTAGCAAGAGAACTTTCAGTATCTTATATCTATTTTTTAAACTTGTCCACAACGAATGAGTGCATGCTTTTCATAGAACAAATGACATCATAACTCTCCTGCTGTAGGGCTTACTTTGTATCTTCCAATAGAGACATAATCCCTTTTGTGTTTCTGAAATTAAAATGAATCACATGCAAAAATAGAGCTAGCCAAGAGGGTCTATAGAGGCCATTATGATTATTATACATTATAGAACTGTATGCTGTGCTCTGCAATAGGTAAATTGCACTAAGTAAAGAATAGCATTGTTCCTCTGTAATAATTACATTCTACAAAATGCCTATTGGCCAATATGTGGTGAAATAAAAAGAAAAGATTTAGAATCATATTTTTTAAAGTTTATTTTTGAATAGAAGGGAAAGTTAAAATAGGCACCATCCATTAAAACTCAAGTCATCCTGGATATTAAAAAAAGGAAAAGCACAAATAAACGAGGTAGATGTTGGCAATCTTAGTATGTGACAAAGCTGCTCAGCCTTACTGACAAAAATTCAAAATGCAAATAAGAGAAACCTTAACAAAACAAAGGAAGAAAACTCTCCAAGACTTTGAATATTAGTATGCAGATTGATAAAATGTCCTTATGCAAAGGAAATGTTCTATCGCGACCTGAATGAAATACATTGAATATATATTTATTTTCTATCAAGTTTTGCTATTCCAAAAACACATGAAGATCATGATAAAAATCTGTTAAAGACTTGAGATTTCCAAACAAAGAAAAAAACAGATGAAAATGCATTTACTTCTTTCTATTCTTCCTTTAAAATAAATTAATCCTTTTAGGGAAACATCACCCGCATGCCTTCTGGCTCTCTATGCTCAATCCAGAAAAATCCTGATTTAATAAAACCACATTCTACTTGAAAGCCTTGTACACATGTCCATTGGATATGATGTAAAGGACATTTTACTTTTCAAAATAAAATCTTAAATTACCCTTTCAACTGTGATTCTTGCTTTCTTTAAGTTCCTCTAAATGAACTTCTCCTTAGTTAGCCCCTCCCCAATTGTTGCCTCTATGATTCTCCCACCAGGGAAAGTGGGAATTGCTCCAGGTTATAATCATCCAGCCCTCTCTGCTCCAATGGCCACAGGGAAGCAAAGATGGACTGAACACTTCATGTATACCAAATTAGAAAGATTGGATGCTGAACAATTAGAAATATATCATTTTAGAATAATCAGTAACGAGATGTTTTTGTTCAAGAGTTAATGGGAGCTGTGTTACTTAAAGTTTTTTCATTCATTCAATGGATATTTACTGAGAAACTATTATGTGCAGCACATTTTCATATATTTAAATACAAACTTCAGGCTAAAGACAATTTCCAGGATAAGTATATCTCAAATATTCCATGAAGCATATTTATACTAAAAATCATTCATTATTCAAATTCAGATTTAACTTGGCTCCCTGCATTTCTTTAAATGAACATTTTAGATGTTCTGAAAAATTATGAAGATCATACAGAGTTCTCATATACCCCATGCTCAATTTCCCCAGTATTAAGATCTTACATTTGTTATAATTAAACCCATATTGATATAATACTAGCAGAAGTCCATACTTTATTCAGATTTCCATTGTTTTTAATTGTGCTTTTCTGTTCCACATTACATTTAGTCATCAAATCTCCTTAGCCAGTTTCTAAGACTGTCATTGGCTTTGATGACCTGACTAGAATGGAGGTGTTTTGTGCTAATGAAGTTTTATTTGCATTTAGTGCTACAAACTCTACTCATTTTCTTTTCCTTTTTCTGAAGTGCACTATTTTTAAAAGTACTTAGTCAACATCTTCCTTAAGTAAGGTGGTTTCATACAACTAAAACACAGTTAAACTGGTTTCACACTTCCTTCACACCTACAAATTGTAAGAATCCCTTGACTCCCAAAATAATTATTTTATTTAAATACATTAAAGTACACACCTGAAGCTGTACAGTTTATTGGGTTTTGATATAAGCATAGCATCCACAATTAGAGCATCATATAGAATAATTTAACTATAAACAAACAAACAAACTGCTGATGAAAGTATAGATGTAAATCATAAATCAATTAATGTTTAACAAAACTAACTTAGTAAGTAAAAGGGAAAGGAAATTTAATAGTGGTGCTAGAATAGTCTATGATAACCACTGAAAATTTAAAAAAAAAGTAAGAAAACACTTATACTAATAAGGCAAATGGATTAAAACAAAAACAAACAAAGCTAAATTCTGTGTTTCATTTATTTAATCCCCTCTCTCCCAAACTCTGGCAACCACTTATCTTTTTACTGCTTCTATAGTTTTGCTTTTTAAGAACATCATATAAAGGGAATCATACTGTATATAATCATTCAGGTTGTCTTCTTTCTCTTAACGATGGGGATTAAGGGCGCTACACTCCCAAAGCAAAAAACAATATGTATAGTTTTTTACCTTACAAAAACTTAACTAATAGCCTATGTCAACTAGAAAACTTCCTGATAACATGAAGAGTTGATTAACACATATTTTGTATGTTATATTTTATAGTATAATATACTGTAGTCTTGCAATAAAACTAGAGAAAATAAAATGTTAAGATAATCATAATGACAAAATATGTTTACAGTATTTATTAAAAACAATCTATATATAAGTGGACCCACCCAGTCCAAACCTGTGTTGTTTAAGGGCAAACTGTACATTTGAGTCCCTCCAAGTCTTTTCCTGGCTTGGGAGCTCATTCCTTTTAGTGTATGGACACAACATACTTTTGTATCCACTCATGTATTTAATTTGGTAATTAAAAATATTCAAGTGCAGATTTTTGTGTGGACATAAGGGCACAGTTGCTGGATACTGTGGTAAGACTGTGATTAACTTTATAAGAGATTGCTGAGCTGTTTTCAAAAGTGTCTGTACCACTTTGCATTCAACTGACAATGAATGAGAGTTCTTATTGTTTCATAGTTTCACCAGTAATTGATACTGTCAGTTTTTTTTAATTTTAGCCATTTTGACAGATATGTAGTATTAACTTGTTTATATTTTAGTTTTCATTTCCTAAGAATAAATAGCATTAAATATATTTTCATTTGCTTATTGGCTATTGTTGATCATCTTCGCTGTGGAGTCTCTTCAGATTTCTTATCAATTTTTTTTTAACTGGTTGTTCATTTTCTTATTGTTGAGCTTTAAGAGTCTTTTGTAAAAAGTGGATATAAAGCCTTTACGAGATGGATGTTTTGCATATACTTTCTCGCAGTTTGTGGCTTGTGTTTTCACTCCCATAACAGAAGTTTTAAATTTTAATAAACTCCAATTTATCAATTTTTTCTTCATGGACCATACTTTTTATCTAAAAACACATCACTGATCTCAAGATTATTTATATTTCCTTCTATGTTTTCTTCTAGAAGTTTTATAATTTTCTATTTTCCATTTAAACCTGAGGTCTACCTCTATTTAATTTTTGAGAAAGTTGTAAAGTTTGTGTCTAGATTTACTTGTTGCATATAGATAATCAACTTTTCACCACCATTTGGTTGAAGAGAGCATTCTTTTTTTCGTTGAATTACTTTTATTCTTTTGTTGACTACATTTATGTGTGTCTATAACTAGTCTCTTTTTTTCCTCTTTAATTGATCCTCATGTCTATTCTGTCACCAATACCAACCTGTCTTAATTACCATAGCTTTATAGAAATTCTCAAAATTGGATAATGTGATTCCTTCAACTTTACTCTTTTATTCAATATATTGTTGCATACTGTAGGTCTCTGGTCCTTCCATATGAATTTTTGAGTCAATTAATGGTACATACAAAATAGCTTGCTGGAATTGTCATTGAGATCATTTTAATTCTATAGATAAAATTGGGAGAAATTGTCATCCTAACAATATTTTCATATAATGCATGAACACAAATTATTTCTCCATTTATTTAGATCTTTAATTTCTTCTGTGAAAGCTTTGTAGCTTTCTGCATCTAGTTCCTTGTCATATTTTGTTGGCTTTATACCTAAGTCTGTCTGTCATCTTTTGAAACTATTGTTAAGTGACATTTTTAAAATTTCAAATTTTAATTTTTTATTGCTCAAACCTAGGAAAAAGATTGAATTTTCAATATTAATTTTGTATTCTGCTTCATTAGTATATTCGTTATTTTATTCTATTATATGCAGACAGTTAAGTCATCTGTGAAGAAATACAGTTTTATTTCTTTTTTCCAATCTGTATACTTTTTATGCCTTTTTCTTGTCTTATTACAGTAGTTAGTATTTCAGAATGATGTATATCTGTGAAAAAGAGCTTCCTTGCCCTGTTCCTAATATTATCAGAAAAGCCTCCAGCTATCAATATTAAAAATTTTATTAATCATAAAAATATTTTAGATGTTTCTTGTTGAATTCAGTATGTTTTTCGCTATTTGCAGTTTGCTGAAGAGTATTTTTTTACCTAGGAACAAGCACTGGATTTTGTCAAATGTTATTTCTGAATTAATTGATATAATATTCTTTAATCTGTAAATATGGTGGATATTATTGATGGGATTTTGAAAGTTGAACTAACCTTAAATAGTTAAAATAAATCTTACTAGGTCATGGTATAAAACTATTTTTTACATCGCTGGGTTTAATTTGGTAGTATTTTGTTGAGGACATTTGCTTCAATGTTTACAAGAGAAAATGATCTGTAGTTGTCCTTTCTTGTAATGTCTTTATCTAGTTTTGGTGTCTGTGTAGTACTGGCTTTATAGAATCTGTTAGGTAGTTTTCCCTCTTTTTTTACTTATTTATTTATTTATTTTTTTGTGGTGTGGGAGTAAACTGTGAACAATTAATATATGTAGTTTCTAAATGTTTGGAAGAATTTAGATCAGTAAAACCATTTTGGCTAGTGCTTTATTTTATAGAATGTTGTTAATTATTAATTTAAAGTATTTAATAGTTATGGGTGATTTGGATGACCTATTTCTCTGTTGTTAATTTTGGTAGTGCATGTCTTTCAAGAAATTGATCAATTTCATTTAGTTATCAAATTTCTGGGCAAATATTAGTTCATAGCATTAAGATATTATCACTTTAATATTCATGATGCCAATGATAATTGCCCCACTTTCCTTTTTGATGTTGGAAATTTGAGCTATTTAATTTTTTTCTTGTGTAGTATCACTAGAGGTTTATCGATTTTCTTTATCTTTCCAAAGAATCAACTTTTGGTTTTGATAATTCTTGTTATAAGTTTTCTGTTTTCAGTGTCATTGATTTATGCTAAAACTTTTTTTTTTATGCTTGATTTAGGTTCATATTGCTCTTTTTTCTATAGATCATTAAGATGGAAGCTTAAATTATTGACTCTAGAGCTTTCTTTTTCTAATATATGCCTTCTATAATATATATTTCTCTCATTATTGCTGCTGCATCATATAAATTCTGATAAAAAGTATTTATATTTGCATTTATTTCAAAATATTTTTAAATTTTTAGGGGGATTTCTTTGACCAGTTTATTTTAGAGGTGTGCTATTTAATCTTTAAATATTTGTGGATTTTCTAGTGATCTTTCTGTTATTGATTACTAGTTTAATTCCATGGTGGCCTAAGAATATACTTTGTATTATTTCTACTTTTTATTAAAATTTTTAATATGTACCATGTGGCCTAGAATGTGGTTTACTTTATGAGTGTTCTGACTGAGCTTGAAAATATTGTATATTCTACTGTCATTACATTGAGTATTCTATAAATATTAATTAGTTAAAATTAATGATAGGACTATTTGGGTCAATATAACCTTATATTATGTTTGTTTGATCAATAGTTTACTGAAAGAGATGTTGGAAGTCTGCAACTATAACAGTGGATTCATCTATTTTTTCTTTTATTGTATCAGGTTTTGCCTCACATATTTTGACACTCTGTTGTTAGGTGAATACTTGCTAAAGATTGCTGTCTTCTTGGAGAATTGACCCTTTAATCAATATGTAATGTTCCTCTTTATTTCTGATAATTTTTGTTGTTCTGAAGTCTGCTTTGTTTGAAATTAATATAGCTAATACATTATTTTTAAGTAGTGTTAGCATTGTATGTCTTTCTCCATTCTTTTACTTTCACCTACGTGAAACTATATTTTTAAGATGGATTCCTTGTAGACAACACATTCATTCTGAAAAACTCCATCTGTTTTTTTTTTATGGTGTATTTAAGCCATTTATATTTAAAGTGATTATTGACATAGTTGTATTAATATTTGCCATGTTTGCAACTATTTTCTATTCATATTTGTTTTTTTATTTCCTCTTTTATTTCTACCTTCTCTGATTTTAATTGAGCATTTATATTCCACTGTATGTCTTTTCTAAACATATCAATTATATTTATTTAACATTTTTAGTGATTTTCTTACTTAGCATGGTTTCTGAGGAGAAATACACTGTAATTTCTATCTTTGTCCATCTATATAGATAAGCTGTTTCCCTTCTGTAATGTGTGCAATGCTTGCCAAAGCTAAAGGTGCTATGGGCTGCAAATTCTTCAGGTGTCTTGTTTTCCCTCTTATCTTTCAACTTCCCCAAGATCTTCTCCTTAGACAGAGCCCAAGTCTAGTAGCTCTTTGAGCCCTATGGTGGTAAGGTCAGGAAGGGGAGATGTCTATAACCTTATAATTAAATCTTTCAGCTGGCCTTTGTCTTTCATCTGTGTCCTTGTCCCCTTAGGTGAGATGAGAAGGCTAGAAGGGGTTAGAGTAAAGGAAATGCTCACCCTCACACTGATTAAGGCTTAGATATAGCCTCTTCCCTGACAAATAGTCTTTTGTTATCTAAAAAGCTCTAGAAGTTTATTCATTTCATAATGATGATTCTTCCCCTTTCCCTGCCAAAGCATGAGGATGTCTTGCTCACAGCTTTACACTGAAAACCCAACAGAGCTTCTGTAGGTAAAGACATGAACATACGTGCCCCCACCAAAAACTATGGCCCCTCAAAACTCCTACTCTCACAGTAGTGCACGCAGCTTCTAACTCTTTGTCAGAATTACCATTTGTTTGTTCATACCAGCTTATGTCTCCAGTGGCTTTATTTCCAGATAAGCAGAGTTTGGCTGTAACTCTAGCTCTCTAGATTTATCTGTCTTTCCATAATTGGGGGTAGTGATTTGTCTCAATTCTTTGACAGAACTAAGAAAAGTCATTGATTATTTATTTATTTATTTATTTATTTATTTATTTATTTACCTATCCTAAGAACAGGAACAAAATTTACAAGCTCTTTAGATGTCTGAGCAGAAAGTGAAAATTCTGCTTCAATCACATCTCTACACTTTCCCTAGAGGTGAGCTTCTTCCAATCTTGCAGAAACAGAGGGAAAATTTGTAGACATACAGCTCTACCTAAATGAAAGAAAAAAAAAAAAGTCACACAGGATTTTTTTGTGGTTATATTTAGGTTCAGTTATGTTTTGTTGTTTTGCTATTTTTACTTTATATTTCATCATTGAATACATGCCTGCCTTTCTATTGCCTTGTTTTGCTTCATTCTTTCATAAAGACCTATTAGAAAATGAGATACTGGCAAGAGATAAGAGAAAGTGTTTGTGACTTGGAAGTCACCGGCCTTTGAGGTCAAGAAGTCAAACTTACTCTTTTTATTTAAAAAAAAAAAAAAAAAAAAAAAGGACACTCTTTTATGTAGGGGTATGGGTAGAGAAGGAGCAAGATTCGGCCAAGGTGATCTAGCCTCTCATGAATGAAGTCAGGGGACTTGAGCTCAAGTTTTCTGAATCTCTTGATAATGAAGGATGTGAGAACTACAAGGAATGGCCAATTTATTATGTGATATCCCATTAACCGTAATGTACAGAATTCTCATGTCTTGTGGGTCCTGAGGAATCCCCTTCTCTTAATTGAACATCATACCTTCTTAGTAACAGAATGTGGAAAAGTATGAGTAGATACTTGGACTCTGCAGGACAGTCTCCACAAAACAAGGTCAGTAGAATATAGGTCACATTTTGATACAAATGTTAATTGATGGAGTCCCTTTCATGTGCATTTTGGGGCTCAGGTAATAGCAGTGATGAAAACTCATTATAAGCTAGACAAGAAGACAGTGTGTGATACTGTGACATGTTATCTAATATTAGAAAGGGGTTTTCACTGAATTTGTGTAGCTTTGCCTGAGGATAAGACCACCCTTTCACCAGCACTTGTGAGGAAGGCTGCCTATGGCCCATGCAAGAGCCCTCAGGCAGTGGGGTCCCTGTCACCTGTGGTATCACCCAGGCTTTGAAAAGCACTTCTTTCTTTTTTCTTTAAGGATCTAAACCTTTCGGTTTCACTTTGTCCACCAAGGAAAACTGACGAGCATTATTCTCATGTCTTAGCATTTAAAAGTGCCTCCTGTTTGACAAATTTACGTGTTCCTGATTACTGGATAGAAATATTACCCCTTGCAAGTCTGTATCAATAAAAATTATTTAAATTTCTTTCTCAGGTTTTTCTAGCAGTTGTGAGCCTGTCCTAGCTAGTAAATAAATACTAACAGTCATGTTTTACTTTTCATAGGACCGCTCAATTTTCAATGAAACTAATTGGTAATTAACTTTCAAAAATAAAGAAAATAATGACTAAAATAAAGTCAAAATGACTAACATAAATTTTGAAAATAATTTTGAAAAGCAGTTTTAATACAGTATCACTGTTAATTGTTCTGTAGCAGATAAACTATTGGGATGGTGGTGTGTGAGAAAAGTAAACAGATGCCTACAGCAAAGTATTTTAATGGACAACTGTGAAATTTAATTTTTTAAAACTATTTCTTTAGTTTTTTTTCATTTAATTAAACTAATTTTCATAAGCCCTCATTGTTATGATGTGGGTTCTCCCAGAAGTTGAATCTGAGCCATTCACTTGTGAGTAGTTTTATCAAGAGGGTATTTCAAAAAAGGCTGGTAGAAAATTAGTGAAGTGATACAAGGAACAGAAAGAAACCAATGAAGAATTCATCATTGAGCCAATTACCTATCTGGAGATTTAGTTTTCATACCTAAGGGCAAGGAGGCTCAGGTTGTTTTCCAGCCTCTCCCTCCGCTATGAGGGATGCCGAGCCCACGCCACTTCCAGTTTTCCTTCTGCTTCTGGGCTTATGGATTCCTACAGTCAGGAAGCCCTAGCCACAGAGGCTGATTTTGAGAGTACACTTTGAGAGCCACTGTCCACTCCCTGGGACAGTGGCTCTCAAAGTGTACTCTCAGAATCAGTAGCATCAGCATATCTGAGAGCTTGTTAAAAATTCAAATTATGCCTCCGCTCCCGTTTTTAAGAGTTACATCACACCATCCAGGTTTTCCCCTTCTGATTGTTTCTTCCTCCAGCTCTGCTGCACGGGTCTCATTGCAGGGAGGCTTTGTGATGTTTTATAGTGTGAAGACTCAGAATTTCCTGAATTCTGGAACTTCTGCTTTCAGGGCTTGCTTTCATATTTGCCAAAGAATGTGTGCTACAGTAGCTGCTGGGAGAGGATACGTGGGAGGAGTTCACCCTGCTTTAGTATTTGCACATCTGAAATACACTTGCTTATCTGAAAAATGTTTTTTCAACAATTACCCATACTTTACTCTTTGTTTGGGTATAAATTCTACAGCAAAAGTCATCTTCCCTTGAAAATTTAAAAGTACTTTTTGACTTTTCTCCAAAGCTAAAACCATTTTGATTGCAATTGTTTCTGTATAAGGTATTTACTCTTTACTATGGAATATTATTTTTATGCCTTGTGTTCTGAAATTTATCAGTGTCGTTCATTTCTGCCTTAGTCGTTTTAAATCTAGAGCCTCATACTCTCTGTTCTGAAATTCGTGGTTTTTAGTGTGAAAATTGTTCCTAATATTTTTGGTAATTATCTCTTCTTCATTTTAAAAAATTCCTTTAGTCATATGTTGTACTGCTTCAATTACTTTCTGATTTTGTTATCATTTTTCTCCTATTTCAAATTCTTTTTTATTTTTATCATTTTTAAAGAAATACCTTTGAGTTCATATTCCAACCTTTCTTTTGAACTTTTCATTTTGATTTTTATAGTTTTGATTTAGATGCGCTTTTCATGTCATTATTTTTCATAGCAAACCATTTCTAATGAACAAAAATTTCACTTAGATATTATGATTTTTATGAAGACACTAATTATAGAAGAGTATATTGAAACTTTTCTTCTGCTTCTGCATTTTCTGTTTCATCTCTTTTATTTTTTCTAATTTTTTGAATTCTCTTTCTAATAAGGAGGGTTTTCTCAAATTTACTTAATTATAAAATAGAGACATAAAAAGTAATTGGAAGTTTTAGGTACAGAATAAGTCTTTTAGAAGACGAAGTTATTCTGTCTAATGGTCCCCTAAAGATCTCAGTGTCTTAATTTCTAGAACCTCTGAATATGGTACCTTTTAAAGAAAAATAAACTTTGCAGATGTGACTAATTATCTTGAGATGAAAAATTATCCTGGATTATCAAAATGGGATTCATATAATGATGAGGGTCCTTATTAGAGGAGACAGGAGGTGAGAGAGTGGATGTTACAATACCAGCTATGGAGATGGGCAAACAACCATGAGCTAAGGAATGTAGGTGGCCTTTACATGCTGGAAAGGGAAAGAAAAGACTCCCCTTGTAGTGTCCAGAAAGAGCGCCGCTCCGCAGACGCATTTTAAACTTCTGCCCTCTAGAACTGTAAAATAACAAATTTGGGTCCTTTTAAGTCATTACATGTGTTGTAATTTGTTACAGCAGCCATAGAAAGCTGACACAATGATCTGTAAGATATGTAATAAACTTCCTTTCACAGAGCAGCCCCCACCATGGCACCGTGTAGATGTGATGTCAGTTTCTTCAGAACCCACCATCTCTGTAAACATGGTTCATTAATTACAACCTGTGACTTTTAGTTTTCTCTTTTGTAAAATGGCCATGATAATTATTACCATAATTATTTCCCTGGAGTTTTTAAAGAACCAAATGAAATAATTGTCTAAAATGTCCTCGAAACTGTTAAGCGTTATTAAATGTAGGATTTAAAAAGGATGTGATTTTTTACACATAGCCCTTATAAGTCCATGTTATCTCAGTAAAACATATATGTATTTAAATTATTTTTAATTACAGTTGGCATACAATATTATATGAGTTGCAGGTGTACAACATAATAACAAGACGTTTATGTACTTTACCAAGTGATCTCCTCGATAAGTCCAATGCCTTTCTCACACCAATAATAGTATTGCAATTTTACTGACTATATTCTCTATGCTGTACTTTACATCCCCATGACTCTATGATCTGTAAAAGCACATGTAATCTAACACAAAAAAGTAAAAAAAAAAAAAAAAAAGAGAGAGAGAGAGAGAGTTTGAGAGAGAGAGAAAAAAGGTATTACTGCATAATGAAAAGAAAATATACAAGTTTGTCCAATGAGGAAATGAGGTCAGATTATTTTTGGTAACTTTTATTTTGACATAATTTCAAACTTTTAGAAAATGTGTTAAAGTAGCACGTGGGACTCCCATATATCCTTTAGCTATGTTTAACAGTTGATTACAGTTTGTTCCATTTGCCTTTTCATTCTCTTTCTACCTCATTATTACATGTATTTATATATTTCATATAATCAGGTATACTCATAAATTTTTTTATCCTTAAATACTTTGTGGTGTATTTCCACATAACAACGGTAAGCAAAATCATAAAATAAAATACTGTTTTCTAATTGAGTTGTTCCCAAATTTTGCTAGAGATTGGAATTACCTAATGAGCCTTTTAAAAATATCTCAATGCCCAGATCACAAACACAAAAATTATAATGCCTGGGGTGAGATTTAGGTAAAATAGTGCATAAACAAATAATCTAATTGTAAATGTTAAAGCAATAGATCAAGTACAGTTGATCTATTTAATTTATACAGTTTAATTAAATCAATGATATTGGCAGCTTCTATTAAGAATTGAAGTGGCATAAAATAGTGTGATTGAGCACTTGACTTTAGCTGAAAAATGTCACGCAAAAAAATAGAGAACCTTCCTTAAATTTTAAAACCAAATCATGTTCCACCCAAAAAACAGGGAGACCAAGATTTAACAATTTGTTTATCTTTTTAAATTTATATGCAATTTTGAATCACCGAAGGAGTGGCCTGGTCTATCATTTTCTACTGCATGCTGGTCTGTGGAGTTTCATTTTGTGTTAGATGTGTCACTCAAGATCACCCTGGCCTGCAGAGGTTGCACTTAAAAGTACAAAAGGGCCAGCAGATTCACCAGGGAGTCTACTGTACTTATGAACAAGGACAGTGGCAGCAGTATGAGGGAGAGAGGCTGAAGGGAAAACAGAGTTAGCACCAGGAGGAAGATCAGCAAGGACAAAGTCCACATAGGTTTTGTCTAAACCTAGGGCTTAAATAACATTTGAAGCAAAACCTGAGCACTGTGTTGCTATCTATTAAAGAAATCACTATTCTTCAAAATAATGGTTTCCCTTTGTTAGTGAAGTTCTATGGTAGTATAGTCTTAATGTTATTATATTTCATTTTTCATGGCATAGGAAGAGATGCTGACAGTATTTTTCTCTATTAACTTGGAGCTCGGAGAGAAGTCTTCAATATAGGACATGGTTAGACACCATAGGGTAAATATTGGCCTCTGGATGCAGGACCTTCCTCACACCTGACAGCGTTTTAATCTCACCTTCTGTACTCTCTGTGTGTAGTGTACTCTAGTGGCATGTAGGCAGAACAACTGGATTATAGCATTATTTCTAAATCTAATGCCTAGATTTAGAATTTTCTCTCTGTTTCTTTGCCTTAGCAAGTGAAAAAAAAATTCTGATTTCTTAAATAAAATAACATAAAATGTCATACATAGTGTTTTCTCTCATTTTAATGTAACAAATACACAGTAATATAAAAAATAAAAAATAAAAACATTCTATGTGAAATATCAGAAACACATAGAGGTTAAAAGAAAATATGACAAAAATCTTTTAAGAGGCTTTGAATTATTATCCATACATAAGGAAGGTCGTTATTTTCCTCCTCTTAGAGTGTTCCTCACTATTCTGTATTTTATTATTACAGTGGGGATAGTTAGATCTTCCTTGATAGGGGAAAGGCACTTATCACACATTTTTTTATACTCAGTGTCCCCATTAGAGGCAATGGCACCAGTAGGAGAAGCGATGCAAATGTAGTGCTCTCATCACTGTATGAAGTGACAGGAGCCTCATGCATAGCTCTCGAGAATTCAGAACACATTCAATTCTTTTTGTCAAAAAGAAATTCACGGTTGATTGCATTGCTCAGCTGAGACCATCTGTAACTTTTCGCTGTACTTTATGTCCACTCAGAGTTGTTGTTAATAGTACTTAATGGTGTTTACAAACTACTTTACAAGTGACAGAAGCCTTAATTTGTTCTTTAACCAAAGTACTATTACTTATTAAATTTTGAGAGGGACAGCAGGTATACAGTGATATTGAGGCACTTTATTTGAAGGTAACTGAAATGCATATAAAACTTTTTAAAGTTCTAAGTCTTTTAAAGGCAGGTTTAACACATGAAGCCATCAGACCCTAGAAACTAAAATAATCTTTGTTCTAGACAAAGCCATTTTCTTTTACGTTTTTCATCCCCCGCCACCCCGCAACCAAAAGAAGAAGATCAAGTCTGTGCAATCTCACAGGTGGGGATGTCAAACACCAACTGAGTTTCTAAACCTCATTTTTGTGGCTCTTCTCAGCCAACATGCAAATAAAAATGCAATCAGACTCCTTCTTCTACAATTAGTCCAGACGAAGGCTGAGCAATGGGGTTAACTTCCAGGCCTGGATGCAAGTGTTCTTTGATTCTGCTTGCTTTTCACAGGCATAAAATTCCCCCAAGAGAGGGTGGGTCTTGAGTTTTCATCCTCACCACACAAGAAGTAATTAAGGGCTTGGGAGAAAAAACCAGGAGTGCACAGTAGAACTTTTGGGAGGTAAACTATGGGCCTCCAAATTTGCACATAATTAAGGGAAAGCTGCCAGTGCCGGGGACTTCCTGCTTTTTATTTCTAGCTCCTTCATCTACCAGAGCAAACCTGAGAGGGCAGCTGAGCAGCTAAGTCTTGAATTCTCATCTGGGGGAAACAATGTGCTCGCAATACTTAGGATAAAAAGGGAGTCACTCGGTGGTAGGAACACCTATCTGTTTCTGCATGTCCTGATTCTCGAAGTTTGCCTGGGAGAGGAGTGTGAGGCAACAGGCAGGCACTGGTCATTCCTGATGGCTGTCCTAGTCCCTGTTGGTAACATTTTGTCCAGTCCTCAGATCTCACTGAGAGGAAATAGGACTTGTTATCCGGTGTCCTCATGCCCCGATATTTTTGAGTGTCAGTGTCTGCCGATTCCTGTGAAGCTGTTACTATTGTTGCATTCCCTCTTTCTTTTATTTTCTGTGAAAGGCAGAAGACTTTACAAGAATTAGTGGCCACTTAGAAAGGTACAAAAAACACAAATCTTTTGTTTGCTTTCTTTCGTATGTTTCTTTGCCATATAGTGTCTCTAGACATCATCATTTCATCTGTGGTTGCACAGATGATGTACATTAAAGTATAGTTTAAAATATTAAAATATCTACTTATATTTATTTTAACTTATTATTTTATTTATTTTTTCAACTACTTTATTTTTTTGTTTACTGTTTGAACAAAAATATTTGTGATTTTTTTTAGCATTTTATTATTAGTTTCAAAAATATGGACATTGGTTCGATATTTAAATAGTCTATGAATTGATCTCCTCAATTACTGTCCAACTGCTTTATTTTAAAAAGTTTAAAACCTACAGCAAAAATGTTGTAACGATAGTAAAATAAATACTTATATGCCTCTACTCAGATTCACCAGATGTTAACTTCTTACTACATTTATTTTATCCTTCTATATGTAATTTTTAAGATTATTGTTGCTGAACCATTTGAGAGTTGCAGGTATCAGAGTACCTGAATACCTAAGCATGCATCCCCAAATAACAAAGACACTTTCCTGTAGAATCAAAATATAAGGGTTAGACTCAGGATATTTCATGTTGATACAATACCAGTATCCAATATATAGTGTCAATTGTCATAATAAAGCTTTATCTTATTTTTAAATACAAGATTAATCAAAGATCATGTGTTGCATTATATGCTTTTCAAAACTAAAGCACTTCACCAATTTTTTTTGTCTTTTACGACATAAAATTTTTAAAGAGATTAGACCAGTTGTTTTGCAGAATGGCACTCAATTTTATTTTGTTAAAATAGATCTACATACCATAAAATTTTCCCTTTCAAAGTCTATCATTCAGCTACTTTTAGTATATTCACAAAACTGCACAACTATCTTCACTATTTAATTCCAGTATATCTTAATAACCTCATAACAAACCCAATTCATATACATTAGCAGTCACTTCTACCCTCAGCCCCTTGGCAATCACTAATCTATCTTCTGTCTCCATAAATTTGTCTATTCTAAACATTTCATAAATATGAAATCATACAATATATACATATGTTTTCAACTATGTAAGGTATATATTTAAGAGTGGAATTCCTGGTTCATATAACTCTTTGCTTAACTTTTTGAATTGGCAAACTATTGTATAAATATTTTGCCATTTTACATTCTCATCTACAATATGTGAGTGTTCCAATTTTTCCACATTTCCTTATCAAGACTTGTTATTACTTGTTATTTATTTATTTTTCATCAGTGTGTTAGGGTGGATTCATGAGTTATATTCATTATAAGAGTACACTCTCTTCTCTTTCCCTTTTAAAAATAAGTCATCTTATTTTTAACACAAAGAGATTCTTTGTGATAATTTTTCTTATCCTTTCAGATTTTTAGTTTTGATAGTTTTAAAAAATACAGTATATAACAGTAGTGCATTTATATAATTTAAAAAGAAATAGATATGTTTATTTTGGGAGTGCATATACACTAGAAAGTCCTTTCCTTGGATATAAGAAAGAAACAGCTCTAACCCCGAGGGTATGCTTCTTTTCTGAAATAGAATTACATTGCTGAACACATTTAGCATCAACAATCTTTTGTGAAGTTTAGTGAGCAATCTGGATCAATGATGCATTTTATATACTCATATTTTATATAAATATAAAAAAATTATATATATGAGATATATATAATAAATATGAGATGTATATGTTTGTGTGCATATGTATTTCTGAGATTAATTTAAGGGTCACTTATGTTTTCCAAGGAAATGTTTGGTATATTTCTCTCAGCATGAGAGAAATATACAGTTCAGAAAACACATATTAAGCAGAACTAAAGTATAAATTCCCAAGGCACTCTCATACTCTAACGCTTAGGGAAAAAAAGGAGTAAACTCCATCCATTCATTTACCTACTCAAGATTTATTTAGGCCCTTTTAACTGCTAGACACCATACTAAGCAAAGGGTACAGAAATAAAGACCCACCCTAGTCTTTCTAAGACACAAACAACATAAATTAGTGGGTGTTATGATGAGTACATAGATATCATGGCATGTAAGCACAGGCAAGGAGCCCCATATGCCAACTGGAAAGAGCAAGAATTCTGGAGATGAAGGTATATAACGAAGGTGTCCTAGAGATTATCTTTAAACTTGATCACAAATGATGAATAGGGCATGACCTACTGGAAGAAATATGGGCCTAAAGGGAAGAAGCACAACAAAGTTTAAAGTGGATTTCAAGTAGTTTGCAAATGAATCGGGAGAGGGGAGTGAAGAGAATGAAAGTCAGGAAAAGGGAGGAAGAGGAGTGAATACCTGAGAGGGCTTTTGAGCCCAGCCAAGGAGTTTCCATTCTGCACTAAGCCCTGCTGAAGAATGTTTTGAACTCAGTAGCCAGAATACAGCTAATATTTATATTTGTTTTGTGAAATCACCAATGCTGGACATTCTTAGGCATTCCAAAAAATAAAAGACAAAATCCTCAAACTTAAAGTATGAAAAATCTGCTCACAAATATACATTAAGCCAAAAGAGGAAAATGTAGGGCAGGACAGTTTTGTTTGTGAGTTTCAAACAGCCATGCTATTAGAATATTAACATTCAAGTTCTCAAAAATGCATGCTGACTCACAGGAGAGGAAGAGTCAGGGTATCAACTGGGGCAGACCATTCACAAGTCAAGTCATATTCTTTCATTGTCATTCATATTTTCTCTTTTGAGGAAAGCCATCCGAATTTACCCCTGCTTCCCATATTTTCCCCTTTTGCATTTGACATAACTTTACCAGCCATTAGTCTTTATGGGCAAGTAAAATATTTTTTTAGGAAGTGCCATGTGGCCACAACAGTATTAACATATTCTGACAATTACAGAGTTAGTTGAATGTGAGTGTGGTTCCATGCACAGAATCATCTGTCAATAATGCCCCTTTGCAGAAGCCCAGGTCATGGTACCAAGAAAATAAAAAATAAGATTGTGATTAATCTGAATTTTACCTAGTGCATAGGGTTTTGAAGTTTTGTGCTGAATATATATCTGAAAATGTTTATTTTCAAATAAAATACGTTTAGAAATAGATCTGCTTCTAAAAATGTGATATATGTGTATAAGCATTAATATATATGTGTATATATATATATACACATATATATGTGTATGCATGTACATATATATATACACATATATACACATAGTATATATGTACATATACATATATTGTATACATGTGCATATATATATACATATGTACATATTTACATATATTACAAATGTTATGAAATCATTCTGATGCAAATGAAACAGGAATCCAAAAATAAAGATTATGGATGCTTTTTCTAGCCTTAGGACAGAAGATTACTTTTTGTTAGATTAGGTTGTAGATTATTAGAGTCTAGTTCAAGGCTAGTGCCCTTTCATTTTGTACTCTTTTAGAAACTTCTAGTAGAACTGAGTTGGGTACTAAATCTTATTAAACTAACATTCTAATGATGCCATATTTTAGGATTTTTTTTCTACTCATATTATAATTTTCAGTTCTAGATGCTATTTTTATCAGAAATGGCTTCATTGGAGCTGTCTCCTTGTTATAATGAACAGAACAGTAAAAACTTGATTTAATTGCTTTATGGGTACACATGTAATTATATACATTTGTTTATAATTTTGTTCTTCATTGTGATGTTGAGTTAGGGTGATGTCCTGGGTAACTTTTTATTTCCTATGTTTCATCAATTTAAAATATCTCAATAAAATATTTTTCTTTCTTAGATGATTTCATTATTTATAGTTTCTAAAATTTTTAAATCATCATTTTTTTAATAATGTATTTTTACCCATTTTCTTCCCCAACTTTACTGACATTAAATTGACAAATAAAAACTGTACCTCATCAGGCATTAGATTCTCATAGGAGCACCGATTCCTGGTCCCAGAAAGGTTGGGGATCACTGGTCTAGAGGGTAAACAATTTAAAAGTAATGGGTAGAATGCTGTTATTGTTGACAAACTCCCTGAAGTACGTGGTAGTTCCTGGGACATCTTGAAGTTCAATAAGCATTTGTTGACTTTATTGAATAACAGTTAATTTTAGAACATTTTATTTCTTCCTTTTTGTCTAATGGACTATCTGAAGCCTTATTTTCCTTTTTTAAAACAAGTAACATAATATTATATCTTTATGTGGAATTTATAATATTGCATGCAAAATGTTGAAAATTGGTGTTTATTGACTAGACTGAAATTCTAAAGGCCTTGGACCATGTTATATTTCTTTGTACTTTTAGTATCATCATAACAAGGGTACTTCTTTGATTCATAATTTCTTTAAGCAAAGAATGTGTTATTTGATCAATTGATTAGAATATAAATTTTCATTGTGTGGGCCATAATGGTTAATTTTGCTTTAGAGCTAGACAAAATTTAGAAATAGTCCTTTTAATTCTTACTGACGCTCAATTTCAGTGATTTTGATTCCTCTTTTAATAACAATAGATTATAAAAGAGATGAGAAAGTGTGAAAAAAAATTCTTGCCACTGATAAACACAATAATTTAAGGAAGACTTAATATTCTTAATATATATTAGGAATATATATTTTTGCCAATAGAAATTAGTTTATTAACTATGAATCAGGACCTTTTCCAGAATCAGAAAGCAACAATTCAGCAGAGGATATATAAAGCATGTCAAAAGTTAAATATCCTCCATGATATTTGGTTATTAAAAGAACAAACTTTTTTTTTATAGCTCTGGAAACACTTGTTTATTTTTAAGTACTGTTAGAGAAATTTCAAAAAAAAATTCTAATTGGATAACTAGCAGTTTCTCAGGAATATAACAACTATGTTACAGCAGAATAGGTCTTATCACAAACAATAATCCAAGAGTGAATGAATAGCAAGTCTGAGTTCTGATGACTTCCTTGGGCATCCCCTTAACTCCTAAATGGGAGCGTAAATCGTGACCAGTATTCCTTTGCCGTGCCTCATGATTCTGTGCAGAGAGAGAGATTTTTGAGTTCACTTGAGAGTCACTAGGAGCTTCTATAAATCTAAGAGAAGTATTATTAGAAGGTAGATACTTTTTGCTAATATTAAAGTTTAAATCACAATCGGAAGTAAGAAATCTCAATTTTTTTACTCTGCAGAGAAGCATACATTCTTTCTGCAGAAAAGAACATGTTTCCGGCACCATCTCAGACAAGAGGAAGCTCGGGATCCAGTCAGGGCCTGAGTATAGCAAAAGGATTCAGGGCTTGGAGAGGCCCTCCCAAGGACACGTGGTGCGAGGCACTTACTGTCCACAGAGGATGTCGATGAATCTCTACGGCTGGGTTTCTCCGCCTCGGCGCTCCTGACACTTGGGGCTGGCTGTGAGGAGCTCTCCAGGCCACTGTAGGGCTTTAAGCAGTGTCTCTGGTATCTATACACTAGATTAGATATCAGTGACACCAAAAATAAATTTAGATATTGTCAAATATTCCCTGGGGGACAAAATCACCCCCCCCCTTACACACTTGCAATAGTCAGCTGCAGGGAAGAGAGACTTGAGAGACCAGCCGAGAGGAGCTGAACATACAGACACTCTGCACTAACCCAGTGAAACCTCTCCAGATTTTTTTTTTTTTTTGAGCATATCTGTGGCCTTAATGTGCAAAGGAAGACAGCTCTTAAGTAAGCAATTGCATATCGGAAGGTGTTATAGCTTATGTTAATGAAGCTTGCTAAATGTTAAAATGCTAAAGGTACAGAGTATACTCTCTGTCGATCTAAGAAATGTTAAGAGATAATATTTGATAAAGGTGTTCCATGCACAGATGTGTTTGGGATAGACTTGTTTAAACAATACAGTTGTTAATAGACTTCTCAAAGCATTTAATATGCTAATGTGTTCTATAAAGCTCCAAATATGTAACCTCCTACCCAAACTTATCTGACCACACTTTAGAAAAAAATTACTACATTATGAAGTAGAGTGATGTTGGCTAATTTTTATTGTTTTGTATCTTATTCTGGGATAATACTTTATGAAACAATTCCAAATATGCTTTTATTTTATATTAAAAAGAAAAACAGCGTGGAGTTGAAAATAGAGCCTTTCTGACTCTATGTCCACAGCCCTTTCAACTCAATAGACACCGTGCAGAATACCAATCAATACTTAGCAATTTATTTTATAATTTTATTTATTTTTGTTTCAATACTGCTTTCACATGCCATGTAAACATTTTA
Organism: Macroglossus sobrinus; assembly: GCA_004027375.1. Classification (NCBI taxonomy): domain Eukaryota; kingdom Metazoa; phylum Chordata; class Mammalia; order Chiroptera; family Pteropodidae; genus Macroglossus; species Macroglossus sobrinus. Next base: position 65,337 of record PVKZ01002324.1, on the reverse strand, counting down.
AGTGCCACATAAGCTGTCAAGGCAATGTAAATGTCATGAGACATATTACTGTTATTGTTATTATCACTATATGAATGTCCTGTTGGTGAACTTCTTGAGACATGCATGTAGTCACACACATACACACACACAAAATGAGTGGCTATGATAAAACAAAATAATAAATACTAAATGTTCTTAGAATGAAAAGGTTGAGAGTATATAACTATTTTCTCTTTACAGAGAAGAATCTGCTCTGAGGGAAATAGATTTCTCTACTTCATGGTCTTTTCTACATAGCTTTCGTCCTCTTGAAAAAGTAAATGTTGATTCTCCCTGAATTAGTTTTAATATATTTACAATATACGTGAGCTCTGTGTATCTCCACAGAAAACATAAATCCCATCTGAAATCACATTTGGTTATAATTTGAAAGAGTATTTCCTACAAAAATAATAAATAAATAAACAAATCAGTTTGATCTGCTGAGCAGATAATATTGAGAAATGAGCATGGTTTCATGAAACAAAAATTCATTTTCGATGCAGAAGTCCTCCTTGAGGAAGGAGCGTGTGGAGAATTTCTGTGTCCTGTGTACAGCTCTGAGCCGTTTTCATGTAGCTCATTTCCCTGCCTGAGAACTGAAAGAGGGTAGAGTGAATCTCAGTGGATCAATTAACAGAGGGACCTGTCCTTCAACAGCAGAAGATCTATTTCAGAATTTGCATATCACTGAAAAAAATTACAAAGCTGAGATAAATACAAGCCCGATAATAACTCACTGCAGACTTGGCTCCATTCCTAGATTTCCTTGGCTGTTTGTCCTAATAAAGTGTCTCCATGGCACTTAGGGCAGGAAGGTTATTAGTAGCTGTCAATCAAAGGAGGGAGTAGGCATCGAAAAGAGGAGGAAGAGAAGAGAGGTGACATTCATCCTCTCTTCTCACTGATATTGGGTATAAAAGTCATTCAGAGCAAGTGGTTAAAAAGGGACAGGTCCCTCTTCATCCCCGTGGAAAACAGAAAAGCCGCCTTGGTTACCAACAATTTAATAATAAAATGAAATACATCAATCATCTTTTTTTCTACCTTATTGATGCCTGAATGTCCATTAATTCTGAGGAAATGAAGGACATATGAAAGAGATCTTTATGGGAGACTCTTGACTTAATATTGTTTTCTTATGTTTTCATGCAATGCATACCTATAGAGGCTTAAAATTAAAAAAAGAAATTTTTACCATTATCAGACATCTCTTTTTTTTTATTTTGAAATTTTTTATGGCATAACTAGTGAATGCCTCAAGAAAAAAAGGGCAAAACATGTTTTCTTAGTTTATTTAAATTACATACAGTGATTTTGACTTTACCAAGTTGATACTTGAAACCTACCTATATAGCAATTAATTGATACTTTAAAAGTCTTTAATTTACTGTCTATTTTCTTAATTAAAGTATATCTACTGCTTGAGCACCTCGTCTCTCTATACGCGTATTTTCATAAGTAACAGAGTCCATAGAGTGCTAATTGATATCCTGGTCTCCAGACAATACTTTACTAAATGAAATGACAATTATAGCCAATTAAAATTCACTTTACATACTACTTCACCTATTTGGTATGTATTATGCATAAAGACAGAGAGTACATTGCCTCACTGCTCAGAATTTCTGTGTGTCTTGGAAATTGATGGACAGCTCCAAGATCTTTTTTTCGGTGTATTTTCCCCCCACTAAACCAGGGATCACTTGGGAGCTTATCAGAAATCCTATATTTTAGTGTTTCTTAGATTAAAGAGCTAATAAGAGCTGTTATTTGTTGCAGACAGAGGCTTTTAAAAAAATATTTGCCTAACGTACAGCAAGAGCACTTTTCCACAAAACTACTTTTGTGATGAGTATTTTTTGATACACCACTTCTAATTGCATATCCAACCTTCCAGCTCCCAGCTGCAAAATATCCTGCATAGACACTACTCATATCTACACTTCATGATAACAGTTATGTATTGACCTGTTGCTCTTTACATAACAAGACTTGGAATTGTCAAACTTGCATTATCTTTCCAAGGCCCATTTAGCCTTGAACTAGTATCAAAAGGCACACAGTATGTAACAAGAAGGAGAGTACTATTAACCATTTACCTGTTTACTGAATAAAAGGGATGTCTATTTTCTGTCATTTCTCTTTTAAAATTTTTTAAATCAGAAATAATCTTAAAAAAACATTAAAAAGAACAAAAATACATACATAAAAATTCTGGGACACAAATAATGGATTAAAAATGGATTTCTAATATTTTGATAATATTTTATTTGAACAAGTGATCAAATTTATTAGATAATGTGCATTTGACTGTGACTCCACCCTCTTTAATTATTATCTATCCTATTATGAACACATGGTGCCTTCTCATAGGATAATATCCCTTTAAAAATATATTTTAACTAGAAATATTATGATGTGATGAGACATGTAGAGTTCTGCTTTCAATAATGTTACCTCACGTTTTTCATTCAATGAGTCACAAATCATAATGTTTTTATAATATTAATTTTATTTACCTATTTGAATAAATCCTGCATTTGGCTGAGTAATTTCTGAGCAACAAGTATTCGATCAAATTGTAGGAAACTCTGGGCTTTTAGGGGTTTTAACTATAAACTGTTTAAATATGAATTTTTTATAAAAGCATAAAAAATGGAAAAGTCCATACAATTGTGATTTACATGTAGAACCATTTTATTGATTTTAAAATTTTAACTGCATCCCCTATAAATTATATTTGGTTTTGGTTTGTTTGCTTTTCATTTTTGATGAAAAGTTACATTAATTATCCGAGAAGAAAAAACACTTTGAAATTTGACATCTATTTGTAAAACATTTACCTTAAAATATATTTGCATTAATAAATATCTAATTTTAGTCAGCAGTTTTCATCAGTCTTGGATTATATTTTGAGTAAGGTTTAAGATTAAATATCATTTTTATTTACATTTTACACTAGAATGTTAGATTTTGATAATTATTAAACAGGTTGCCAACATCAGACATAATAGAAAAATAACTCCTAAATAGCACTCTCCAATATTTTTTACTTCAACTATAGAATGAAGCTGAATAATTATGCATATGCTTATAATTGAATACAATGTGTTATAAATTAAATTTTATAATCATGAGTTTTTATTTTGATAATGGGATTTTTTCTTCTCTTTCTTTCTTATTTACTTTCTTTGCTGTTTTCTTCTGAAATAATCCATTTTATGCTCTGAATCATCTGAATCATGAAATTTAACAAATTATTTTTTTAAAGTATACTTTTATCTAAATGAAACTATTGGAAGTCATTTTGGATTAGTCATTTTGACTAAACTTCCCAAGAAGTGATGTGATCTTTACTATTTATAGTAATCTGTTCTAAGGACTGCAATATTCAACTTGCAGTAAAAAAAAAAAAAAAAAAATACCCTTTTCCTAAAATGATAAACTTCTGACCTTTTCCCTTAAATTTTAAATGTTTGCCTTCTTTACTTTTTGATATTTAAATATCACTAAACATTTCTCAGGCACAAAAAATTGTTCTATAATTTTTTTTGCAATTACAAAGTTTGATTTTTTTTCATTCTCTTCCCGCCACCCCAGAAAAGTTGTTTTGCACAGTAAATAAAGTGCCAGTGCAGACAAATGTAACCAATATTAAGCTGGCCAATAGAATTCAACAAATTGCTAAGGTCATTAATATAATTTGTTTTGGCACTGTTACATTTCCTAGTGCTACTCTGAGTAGTTTTCTGGGTACATCAATTTGTTTTCAGCTATTGTGAAGTTGGATATCTTGGCTTTCATCCAAAGCACCCTCTCAATTTGCATATCTTTGTTATCATTTCAGGTTCTCAGAACATACTGTGGACTATCACACCATCTGCACCCAGATCCTCACATCCAAACACAAATTAAAAATGAAACTGTAAAATTTGCAAGGAAACAATACAGACCTTTTATCTCATTCTCCCTCTGTTCATTTTCAAAAGAGAAACTTGCTTGTAGCCAAGCATAGCAAAAAAGGCTTTTATTAATTGGACTGGCATCAAGCATGCATACATAAAATTGTTTATTTTTTCCCTATAAAGGGGTTGCCTGACATAAAAGGGTCTTTGAAGATGACATTCAGATTTTGACATTTGCATGATATTGTATAAATATCAGAGGTAGGAGACTTTTCTGACAAACCAGATGGGTCAAAAAAAAAAAAAAGAAGAAGAAGAAATAAAAAAGAAAAGAGAGAAAGGCTCTTCCACAGAAAGATAATAGTCTTTACTTAAAGGATATTAACTTCTCCTTTAAACTGGGAATTATTAGGGAAGATAAACAAACATATTTGTTATAAACTAGAGCTTTTATTTTTTAAAAGAGATTTCTGTTCCTGGAAAAACATGAAGTTTATTTTTGCTATATTCTATTTTTCAATTAAAAGCATATAATGTAATTGAATCTTGGCCTTCTAAGAGCTATAGCAATTAAGTGTTATTGTTGAACTCATTACTGCTGGATGGTCTTAATTTTGATTGTAGGTTGGGCTCTGGAATGTTTTTGAAGGATAAAAGGGCATTCTGAGTCCCTGTATTCATCAACATCTGGATTATGCAGGCAGAGTTTTTTCCTTCCCATTGTGATTTCTGAATGCAGATGGAGGCAGGTTATAATTTTTCACAATGAGTGTCCCTCCCAACCCCCATCAGTATATCTGCCCATAAAAAAAAAAAAAAAAAAGAAAAGAAAAGAAAAAGTAAAGCACCTACATGGCACTTCGGGGCAAAGGCAGGAGAGGAGAGCATACAGATGACAAGGGGATTTGCTGATGGTGTACTTCTCTATGGATTTCAAATGCCAGCAAAGGGGATCTCCTCCATTTGAGTGTATAATAGAATAGCACAAATTTGATTAGACTTTTTGACCCTTATATCAACCAAGAATCAGATACAGTCAGCAGTTGTGCACAAAAGTCAGTTTATGTATTCGGCCTTCAGCATAGAGCATTCTTTCTTCATGCCCCTGCACCCTGTACACAGTTTCCTGGTGCCTTTACTCTCCCAATAATCTCAATATATACTCTGATCTCCTAGAGAAACTTGTATGTTTTGTTCTTTGTAAGTCTTGCCTCAAATAATAACACTCTTCACCTACTCTCCAGAAGAGTCCAAAATTGAAAGAAAAACATGTTTTCTCAAAATTATGGTCAGTAATAGGTCTGAGTTTCACTCACACATGGGTTGCATTTGAAGGTCAATGGCAGTCGTAGCTAGAGGATCCTAGAGGCTCTCTTTGTGTGAGTAACTGATAGACTCTATCTCTTTAAATCATTTATTACATCATCACCAAGTTCTATCTCTTACATTAAAGTCCTCCCTTCCACATTCATGATGTAAAACTATGTTTCTCTTTAACGCCTTTCTTTCTCAGAGGCCTTAGTGGAGTCTCGCTGTTGATCAGATGATCTAAATTTCACTTAGAATAAATCCTCACCTAGAAATCTCTTTGCAGCCGGCTGGGTCCACTTACAGCTGGGTCCACCCTGCGGATAACTGTGGGGAATGGGAGTCAGAGCGTCTTCTGCTTGGGTATATGAGGATGTAGTTTTTCTATCGGTGTTTGAGATATAGAATATTGCCAACAAGGTTTTATGTTGTCAATCCAGCTTTTCCCTTGTCCTTCAATCAGGGAAAACAGGTTTTTGTTGGACCATTTTTTGTCTGTTCCTATGGGGGTTCTGGCTGGCGGCTCCTACAGCAACCTGTGAAGGATACGCGGGAGCACTAAGGACAACTAGTGAAAAAGCCACACGTTGTTCCTTAAGTCCTGAAGGTCCATCCACACACTCTTTCTTCTTTCCACCAACAGAGTCTGTCTTTGCTGGTTTGTTATGTCCAATTTTTTCTCATTTTAAAAGGAATGACTGAGTAAAATAGAGCTTCTCCGTCTTGGGGTATTTACTATCCATTTCTTTACCCTTGATTATTTTTCCTACTATGTTTGAATTTTTGTGTTAATTGTATTGCTATTGATAAACATGCAGTGATTAGGAAAATTGTGCTGGATGAAATTCTTTCAGTTAAAGAAGACACAATTCTGTATCTTGTGTGCAGAGTTGAAATCTAAAACTGTCTTTATCTCTTCTACTTCTGTCTTTCTCTCCATTTTTACTTTTTCTCTTCCTCCCCTACCTGTAGTGCTTTACTCCAGCACTATTGCTGATCATCAATCTAAGTTTTCATTTAAAATCTCAACCCTTTGCTCTTTTTAAAAAAAACTTAAATGTTATTTATTAATTTTGTTAATTATGCAAATGAAGCTTATTGACATAATTATTACATTACATTTAGTTGCATAAGCAACTAAAATATTCTTTGTATTGATATTGTAATATCCAACTTCTTAGACAATTAGAGAAAGAAAACCACATTTAATGAATTTTTACTGTGTCAGGGATTGTATTATTTTCTTTTTACTTCCAATTTAGAAAGCTCCTTCAATTAATAAGAAAATTTAACCTCTGACATTGACTGCTATAGAAAATGGAAGTTAATTTTTGTCTCCCAGCTATATTTAATGAGAATAGCCAAACCCTTTAACCTTTACAATTTATATACTTTAGGCTCTAAGATCTATGTATTTTAGGAACTACTACAGAAGACTATATATGGCTGAATAATGGTATTCCAAAACAAATATTTGAAAGTAAAAAAGTATAACTCAATAGTTGATTTTATTTGATTTGAAAACACTAAAATAAAAATATGAACCTTTCTTATTCAAGAAATAAATTTATGGTTTTAGTTTACTATAAATTAGACATTGGCCATTTGTCTTTGTTCTATTTTTTTTATTTATAGATATTCAAAAATGATTTTATTTTTATAAAACCAGTTTGGAAACAAAAGCACAAAGTATTTATAGTAAAAAAAAACATTAAACTGACAATGCTATAATTTGGCAGTTCAAAATTAAAGTGTATATTTAGTATCTGCAGCATCTCTCTTCTATTCCTTTCCTTCTCTTTGTCCTTGCCTCCTGAAGTGACAAGTAGGCTTTTCCCTGTCTTCTTAGAATTCCATTTTCATTTAGATCTTGCTTCCCTCTTCCATTTAAATGTTTTCTTAAAGAGGCTGATATATCTTAGAAAAAATAATCAGAACTGTAATGTAGAAAATGGATATTTTCATAGTAACAAAGGAAAACATCTGAAACTAAAGAATTGTCTTTCTTAGGGATTAAAACAGTAGAAGAAATGTTACATAGTGGCTTAAATCATCAACTCTTGATATGGCTGGACTGGGTTCAAAGCCTCACTTCAAAGCCTGGTCCTCCCTCTTATGAGCTGTGTGGTCACTGGCATGTCAAATAATCTCTGTGCCTCAGTGCTCTCACCTGTAAATGGGATTCATACCAGTACTGATCTCAAAAGAGGAGTTATATAAGTAAGAAATAAATGAGTTAATGTATATATAATGTATTTAAACAAGTGCCTGGCACATAAGGCTATTTAATGTTTTGATATGCTAATTTTCAAGTACCTACATATGGGTGAGATAGAATTTTGGAATGGAAATACTTTAAAGAATCTCTGAAATGACTTGAGTTCCAGTGTGTGAAGGTGATAAATACAGATGTGTAAATATAGGTATAGATATAGATGGGGTATATAAAGATAAGAAAATATAGAGGTAGAGATATAGATGTGGATATGTAAAATGCTTCCTCATGAATACAAACCCCAAATAGTAAATCTTAGTAATTTTTAAAAATTAACTGGCAGTCATTATTTTTTTGTTGTTGGAAAAAATGGAAATAATTTGACATTAACTTGGGGAAAAGCACCAATAAAGACACCTACAAAGAGGTCTTTAATTCCTTGTGTGGTGAATGACACCAACATGGGGCATTATGTCTTAAATGTTAGAGACATTTGGCTGTTTCCTCTGGGTCCACCTCTTTTTGGCTCTATGTCACTGCAGGGGAGAATCCTATAGTTCACTTTCTTGTGTCCTCTGGGTCCACCTCCTTTTGGCTCTATGTCACTGCAGGGGAGAATCCTATAGTTCACTTTCTTGTGTCCATTAGCTTCTGCATTAGGTTCAGTTGATGGAAAATGTTCACAGAATATTGGAGAAAGAAAAAAGAAGTTGAGGTAATTCTCTCTTCTCTCTGTTTCAGATGCTGTCTCAGAAGGCAGCAACAGCTAGTCCATCTACCAAACATATCCACTGTGGTCACGATTTGCTTTTGGTGCCCTTGGTCACTTTGCTGGTTTCATTACTTCCTTCCATTTCTTTAAGACCTCTGGTTACAGCAGTTCTCAGCTGTTGTTATTTTCTGTATAGCATTCCTACCATGTTATATATCGCTTCTCAGCAACTCTGCCAACTAGATAACTAATTCTCAATTAAATTTCCTTTTTATAAAGAGGTTCCATTGTTCTAGTTAGTGTTTGACTCAGTTACTATCCCTGATATTCTAAAGTACTGTAAACCAAGTGGAGACAAAATTAATAAATAATACTTAAATAAAGCCAAGCCACCCAAATGAAATGAGAAACAATATAACAATTATGTTTATTTAAACTACGGTATTCTAAATCATTGGTTTTTCTCTCTGGTGTCCACTCATTCAATGAGTATATTTTGAGCTTCTACCAGGGGCCAAGCACTATTAGGCTCTAGGGAAAGAACAGTGTTCGAGAGCAGAGTTCCTGCCCTCATGTCCCACGCATTTCAGTGCAGCAAGTCAGATACTCAATAATTAATATTCACTATATTAGATGGTGATGAATAGCAGAAAGAAAAATCAAGCAGGGTGAGGGGACAGAGAATAGAAATGGTGCTTTAAATTGATTGCAGAAGGCCCCATTGATGGGTGATTTGGGTCAGGGTTCTGATTTCAGTGATGAAGAATGTTCTAGGATATCCCTGTGGAGAGTTAGCCAGGCAGAGAGAGCAGTGAACATTAACTCACCTTTTAAAAATAAGCAAACAAACAAATGAAAAAAGTTTATTAATGGCAAAAAAAGAAAATTCTACAATATGTTGCACAAAAAAGAAGACAAGCTGTTTGTATAAAAGATCAGTTAAATACAGGTCAAACCCATTAAACAAGGTTTAAAAGGACATTTCATAACACCACAGGTCATAACAATGAGGATACAGAATATGTCACTATCTGTGTGTCCAATGCAGCAAAATCAGCAATTCTCATAAAGCATAAACTACAAGAGATACGTGGAGAAAGAAAAACAAACATCTTACTCATAGGAGATTTTGAACTAAGGGAATTAAAAATTTAAAAAGAATTTAGAATAGCTCTGTCCAAGAGAAATATCATGGTGGCTTCATATATAAGCCACACATGTAATTTAGATATTCTAAAAACCAAAATAAAAACGTGAAGGCAAGTAAATTGGTTTTAAAATAGATTTTATTTAACAAAATATATCCAACATGTTTTAGTTTCAACATATAATTATTGGTGAGATATTTTTGTTTGTTTATTTGTTCTCAGTCTTCAAAATCTGGTTTGTACATTACATTTATATTACATCTCAGTGTGAACAAACCACTTTTCAAGTACTCAATAATTATGTAGACTAAGCCTCATAATCAATAGAAAAATCATACATACGCATACATATTTATAAAACTTTGAAACCTGATAATGGGAAAACATACCTTTTTGTTCAAGTGTAGACGAAACATTCAAGAAATTAAACTATATAATAAGCCATAAAGAAAATGTCAATAAAATTTTAAAAATAAAAATTATACAAATAGCATACCCTGATCACAATGTCTTAAAACTACAAATCTGTAAAAAATAACCACACACACACACACACACACACACACACACACACACACACACACTCTCACATCTATCCATCTGGAGACCAAAGATAAAATAAAAAACAAAATAAACTTACCATTAAAATATTCTTGTACCAACAGAGAAGTGCAAATATAAACTGAGATCAACCAGAAAACAATAATAATAAAAACATTTTATATTTGAGTCCATGGACCATAAGTCATGGAGTACTCAAAGAAGGTCAGGATCATTGAATATTTGGAACAATGAAAATGATAATAAATAGAATAAGATTCTAACTCAAAAGTCTAGGGAAAAATATAAGGAAAGCAGAAGGAAATACAAGATAAATAAATAATTACTGAGAAATTATTAAAGACATAGGAAAACTAATAAACACCACCAAATGCTGGTTCTTTTTAAAAAATCAATGAATCAGTCAAATAACTAGTTACCTTAATCCATACAAGAGAGAAAGTCCAAATACATAGAATTAAAAAAATTCAGAAAAAAATGGTATTTTAAACAAATGTAATTTAAACAAAATAAAGGAAAGTTTTTAATACAAATTTATTTAAATGAATTTGAAAATCTAAATGAAAGAAATTTTTCATGAAAATATAATTTAGCAAAACAACCATAGTAGAAGTAGAAAGTCTATTCTGTCTAATATTCATAGAAGTAAGAGAAAGAAAAATGAGAGAAATTTATGGTAAACCCAGATGATTCCATATGAAAATATTACCAACTATAAAGGCCAGCAAGAGCTAATATTACTGAATGAATTTCAAAAGATAGAAAAAAATTATTTTTTAAAATGAATTGACTATAATAAATACTAAGGATGGTACAAAACCTGATAAGATCACATGACAATGAGCACTACAAAACGATCTCACTCCTGAATAGTAATAAAAACATTTTACAGAAATTTTTCCTGAAAAGAAAAAACAAAAAACAATGATAAAGTTATTAAAAATAAAAAAGGTTAATATCCCTAAAATATTTTTAAAAGGCTGACAACTCAGTGGGAAATGGTAAAAGATATGAAATGGGTCAAAGAATAATTTATAGAAATGACCTTGAGTTCTAAATGAACATTCGATTTCACTTATAATAAAAGAAACCTAACTATACTGATGTGAAAAGTTTGATAAATTACTCTGATGCAAATTTGAGGGGAATGCTTCTATATAACTAGAAAAAATGAAAATGGTACAGCCCATGTGGAGGAGATTTTACTAACGTCTAGCAACATTAAATATACTCTTATTCTTGGATTCAGCAGTCCTGTTTTTAGGATTCAATTCCAAAAATACCTGGGCAAAAATAAAATGGGACAAATGTACAATTTTATTAAATGTAGTATTATTTTTATTTTTAAAAATTATAAATTTAAATGTCCACACATGGGGCTGATGAATAAACAATGGTATATTTTCACAGGGAGTCCTGTAAAAAGTCCAGCTATAAAAAGGAATAAAGAGATCTTCATATCTTGATGCATAGTTATTTGCAGAATAAAAAAGAAAGAAAGAGAAAAATGGATGTAATATGTCACCTTTTGTGCAAGCAGGGGAGGGAAACACGTATATTTAATTATTAAAAAAATATTGAATTATATGTTTATTAAATAAATAAATAAATCAATCATATATATCACCTCGTTCAATGTGAGATAACCAGTTATCATATGACTACTGACTGATGCAATACACAGGACATGGTACCAACTGTGAAGTATTCTTCTCCCCCTGCCAGAACATATTTAAACTTTTATCTAATAAAGCCTTGACATCTATTAATCCACTGATATTTCTAAACTACAGGGACAAGCTGAAGATGACCACAAAGTAGCAATTAGCCAAATCTAGAAATGACATATTTTTATAAGACAAGCAACCCAATTTCTTCAAGTTGATATAGAAACAAACTAACAATAAAGAAAGAAATAATCCTCTAATTAAAATTTACTTAAACATAACTTAGGGATGAAACAATTCAAGTGCTACCACTAGAAAATGGACCAGAAAATAGTTTAGAATGATCACTTTGTTAGCTATTTTGCCATCGTAGAAGTTATAAAGTACTGTTGTTTGTTTATTTTGAGATGAGTACTGAAGTTCTTGGTGAAGGGGGTTGAAACCATGTGATATCTGAGATTTTCTTTTAATACTTCAAGAAAGAAGGGGGTCAGGAGAGAAAAGTGTAGAAAAGTAAAGAAAACAAAAAACAACATATTACATAGTCATGACTGTTAATCTTGGTTATGGGTTAATGGTGGTCCTTAGCATTTTTCACATTTGCCTACATGTAAAGATTTTCATAATAACAATGAAAGAAAACAAAAGGGAAAGTTTGAAGAAAGAGACAGTATGCCAACTACATTAGTCATACTGTAAAACAAAACATAAAATTATAGTGAAGTACAAAAATAAGTTAGTTCCCAAGCTCACATGTTCGGAGTAAGCTCTGTTTCAAAATTTTTTTCTCAGGCCTGAGCTCAAGTGGCAGTTACTGTCTGGGGTACCTTCTTCCCAGAATGGAAGACAGAAGCTCCAGGAGAAGCTGGCAAAATCACACAATGGCTTCTTGGCCCCAGCTTAGAATAGAAACTCTCATTTTTCCATGTTCTATTGGTCTAAGCAAGATACACACTCAAGGCCAATGGACATCCACATGGCAGGGACAGTCATTTCTCTCCAGGAAGTTTTGACAGATGTGGGGTCTGTGAGAGGAAGTGGGAAGGGGAAACTTATGGAGTAACAATCAATCACAGGGAATGAGATTCAGAGTTTGATTTTAGGTGTGCTGTTCACTCTAAGTGCAGGATAAAAGTAGACAGTTAAATATAAAAGTCCTGATTTCAAGGAAGACATTGTGTGGAGATGGAATTTTTAATATCAATTTACTAATGTTTTCACTGAAATGCCTTGATAATTTGGTATTAAATATTAAGAAAGCATATTGGTGAGACTAATCATGGATATTTTCCAAATCTTGATTAGAAATGTGTAAAGAGGTTTATATAAAATAGAAGAATTCAAATAAAATACAAATAGAATTGCAAATTAATTTTCAAGTCTAAATGATTCTGTTAGATAATTTTTATCCTAGTTTATCCTCCTGATTTTCTTAAATCACAAAATGGCAACCAGCAAAATATTAGGGCATCTCAGATTCCACAGAACATAAAGTATCATCTTGTCCTAACTCCTGGATCACTTCAACGGTTCAGTTCCTTTGACAATGTCTGTTCAGATGGTCATCTAGATTTGTATCTTCTTTCAAGGAAATCACTTTATTTCACATGGTGCCCCATTTAATTTTGGAATGATGTCCAGTGAGTCTAAGCTCTGGCTGACATCTTGGTTCTGTATTTACTAACATTGCAGCCTCATTAAGCTTCAGTTTTCTCAGCTGGAACAATAATACCTAGATTATTTGCTCCATCAGTATACAGGTGAGAATAATGACTCTCTTCAAGGTGCATCGAATCTCTTCAATATTCTATGACATCTTAAAAATTGCTGATCATGGTTTCAGAATCATAGCACAATGTTATTTCAGTAGCCTGACATGTTGTTTATCTGGGACTATGGGAGTCTTCTCAAGCTTGTCTACACATCGAAATCACCTGAGAAAAAATTATGAAGTTTGGTCCCCACCCCTAGAGAATCTGATATAAATATCAGTGGAATGTCTTAAGTATTGAACCGTTAAAAGTTCCTGAGGTGATTCTAAGATATAGTTAGCACTGTAAACCACTGTCCTAAGGATGTAAACTATTTAAAACAGAGAGATGATTATTCTCTTAACCATCAAGACTTTCTTGGGCTAAAATTTTTTATTGACTTTAAATTAGAACAGTTGTTTGTACAGAGCAGTGAATTTTTCAGCCACGTTCAGAGAAAAGGGTTTATTGGAAAACTGTAAATGGTAATAAAGAAAATAGAGATAGAAATCCATGAAGAGGCAAAATAGTAGCTCTGGTCATCATAAATGTTATTATCATAATGTTGCCTATACTCCACAACTTACATGGCAGTGAACATCATAATGTTGCCTCTGGAGTAAGAGCTAGTCTGATGCAGCTACACTCCAGTTTATTGAGTCTCAAAATTTAGCATGCATCCGAATGATATAGCAGGCTTGTTGGACACAATTTGCTGGGCTCTCTACCTTCAGAGTCTATGATTCAGTAGACTTGGTGTTGAACTCAAATTGTGCATTTCTCATCAGATCCCCAGTGAGGATGATGATGCCCACATGGAAGACACACTTTGAAGACACCGTTCTAGTTGTCTGCTCCTTTGGCACATCCATGAATTGGCTTCATCTGTATTCACTGATGCTGCTTTCTCATTTCCTCTCTTTGTCTATAGCAGTGGATCTCGAATCTGTGTTCTAGAATCCTCCAGATGATTCTGCTGCAAGATGGAGTTTGAAAAGCAGTATAACAGGACTCGACCTCATTCATCCTCCCTCAGGTTTTGCTCTCACTGTCACTGGGAAAGTTCAAATTCCTGAGAAACAGCAGCTGATTGGTCCAATTCATCTTTTATACCATAGACCACTGGTCACTGGTCAGTTTGGTTTGGCCATATACTCAATACTCTATTGTAACAGTGAATCTCACTCTAAAGATTTTGATTCAAGAAGCTTGTTGTGCATTACAGCCAGCATTAAAATTTATTGCTACAGAACAGGTTTTTAAAGAAGGATCTTTGAACTGGTTGTACCTGCATCACCTGAGAACCTGATGGAAAACAATTTCTCAAGCTTTATCCTGGACTTCTCTGAATCAGGAACTCAGGGTGAGGCATGACAATCTGTGTTGGACCAAACTCTGCAGCTAATGCTGTTGTGTGCTGAGGTTGACAATCACTACTTTAGAAGAATAGTTCAGCTTAGTGCTTCGGGCCTCATGTATTACTTTATCTCACCTCCAACTACACATGCCAGGTTGCTGGTGGGATTTATAAAGTACTTCAAAAAATATAAAATCTCACCACTAATTTGCACGTTTTCAAACTCCAAATTTCACAAGTTCCACACCATCTATTTCTAAAAGAGATATTAAAAAAAACACACACACACACACAAATCTGTCTTTGAAACCATAGGCTTCCCATTACCACAGTTCTACATTGTCTGTGGCAGAAACCTTGTATAAATGACCTCACTTTGGTTTATGATTGTGAAATCCACAAGGGTCATATTAGCAATAAAATACTCCACAACATGGCAGTGAACATCTGGTATGTAATTTTACATAAACAAATTCTACTTTGATGAAATTTAAACCTATGGAGTTTAAACAAAATGGTGCTGGGGCTGAATCCCCAAAGAAAAAGAAAGGAATTTGAGTTTCTTTTTTTTTCTTTTTTGAAACCCAGGTGCACATTAAAGTTAGTGCCAGGACATACAGTTGTGTAATTTGGCTCAAGTACAGGCTTTCCTGTCTAATGATATTAGACTGGCTATATCAGAATAACCACAGGCCTCAAGTGGAGTTCAGTGAGCCCCGTCCCTTCAACAGGGAAAAAGGGAGGAACTTGCTTAGGTAGCCAGTAATGTGCTCAGCTGTACCATAACTTTCATCGTGAAATCAATGAAAACATTGAAGGAAAGTACCGTTTTCTGCTTTGGATTGAATTACTTATTTGGTGGCTCACTTCATAGATCTGATGTAGGCAGACACCTATATCAGGTGCTGCAGAGAATCAGAAGCCAAAATGTTACTTTTCACTTTCTCTTTATAAAATAATTAAGAAAAAAAAAGATGGACATGACCATCTTTTCCAATTCCTACAGTGTATGATCTGTAATGATGAAGTTAGGCTATTATAGTCATTAAAATGCACTTTTTCTAAAACATGTTATACTCAACTATAAAATCTTCATTGAGGAATAAAACGTTAATCTTACAGATCTAGAACTCAAATTCTTGTTTATTATACTAGAAGGAAGAAACTAATAATAACAGTAGTCACTGTACCTTTTAATGTTGTACTTTTGAGAACATATGTAAAGAGTCACTTTGTGCTTTTTACAGATATGCTGGCCCATATAGGTTTACTCTGTGAACCCAGTAAAATCCCATTAAGTCTGTCTCAGGGCATTTCTCATTCTCTATTCTACCAATGAGCTGGGATTCTCCACAGTTTGTGAAGCACCTCTCTCTGGATCCACAAGCTTTACTTCCTGAGGGATTTCACCTGTGCTTTCCATCTCGAATATTGTCCCAGTATCAATCGTCTCTACTCGATCCTGCATCATTTTTTTCATCTGCACTTACTGTAGGCATCTCAAACTTAATATATAAAAAACAGAACTCAATGTCTTTTATTCCTTCTCGCCACAAACCTGGTCATTCCCAATGCTCCATCTTAAGCAATAACTCCAGCGATTATTCCTGACTCTTTTCACTCTTCCCATTTATTTTCCATATATCCTATATTTATGATTACCTATCCTTATTGAGTCTACTTCAGAATTAATTTTTAAATCTGCCCTTCACATCAATTCTCTACCATCTCACTTAAATTATTATAATACCAATATATTCATTTCTGCCATGTTTTTCATTCTAAGCCATTTTCTACCTGCATAGTTTCTTCCTTAAATTGCCCAGATTATTTCCCTTTAAAATTTTTCCATTGGAGTCAATGCTGTTTACAGAATGGAATCTAGTAGCATTCTTTATAAAGCCCTTCAAAACACTTCATGTTTACCTTCGTCTCTATGTGATTCATTTGTGCTCCAACTCTTTGCTCTTTCTACCATTATCAGAGTCCACCATGCTTTGCCAAGCCTTTCTATGCTGCTGCACTGGCTGCTGCCCCTGCTTGTTTGGCCCATCCTATTTGTCTTTTCACACTAAACTCAGCTCTTCGTTCACCCAAACAGCCTTTCTTGACTCACCTGGCCTAGAACACATTTTTATTTATTCTAGCCCTTTGCACACAATATTGTGAGGTTCTGTGTCACAGATAATTCTAGTGGTCACTCGTATTGAGTTTTCTTCTCCTCTCAGAGCATGTGGTAAGATGACTCAGATCTACTCCCTTGTTACCAGATTTAGCTAACGAGAGGGGAGCAGAAGAAGTAGGGGTCATTTCCAGTGTATAAGCACATTTAATTGCTCTCTTTTTCTGCTTCAGTGACCGAGGAGGCCTTGTATTACACATGGGGTAGCTATAACCAAAAAACCCCTCTATTAACTGAGGTTCCTGTGTGACTCTGGGAGTCAGAACTTCTCTGCCAACTCGTGATGAACAGGTAGCGTGAGTGAGAATAAACCTTACATTGTTTTGGTTATCTTTTGCTGGATAACCAGAAAAAAACAGGGCAAAATGCAGTAGCTTAGAACAATAGTAATTTTTAATTTCTCTAGAGACTTTCTCTGATGCAATGATGTGGGCTTCCTTACAGCATGGTGGCTGCATTCCAAGAGAACAAAAGCAGAGGTTGTCAGGCCTCTAGAGAACTAAGCCTGAAACCAGTACATGATGTTAATCAAAGCAAGACCAGCCCAGATATAAGAGAAGAAGAATACCATGCCTTTATGGGAGGCTCATCATGGACACACATGGAGTGGATATATTGCTATTGGTCATCTTTAGAGACTAATGACCACATTGAGTAAAGCCACTGAGATTTAGAGGTATTCATTACTCTAGCAAACCTTAGTCTTTCCTGGATGATACATGGTACCTGTATGTTTATCTTATAAAAAAATGTGTAGCTTCCCCATGCTAAAGAGAATCATGTAGTCGTATTTTATTTAACTTTTATCTACCGTTCTCAAAATAATTGATGAATCATTGTCAGCAATTTACTAAAAACATATTGAATAAATGAATGAATGTTATACTTATAGCAACAAGGAAAATATAGCCTGAAAAAAATAAATAACAATATAGAGAACAGAAGATGATGTCTGAGTAATGTGGTATAATAAAAATACTACACGTGTTGCCCATTTACTAGTACATTGTTTATATCTAAAATTGGTTCATATATACTGTCCTTTTATACTCTCAGACTTTCTGTGAGATATGAAAAATTGGATATAATTACAATAATTTTGCAAATCAAATACTTAAGTCCATAAAGGCGGTGAAAATATTCAAGATCGAATAACTGGTGAGTTGCAGATATTAGTTCTGTGATTTAGAATTCAGTCTCCTATTTATACATGACTATATTATTACACTGGAATTTGGGAAATTGTTTGAAAGTGAAAAGAAAAGAATGACATGAATATGTAAGGAGAGTGAAGGTCAAGGCAAAGATTTAAAGGAGGATAAACATATTCAGAGAAAGATAGCTTTACGCCATCAAGAAAAATGTAGGTCGGTAACAGATACAATGGATAATTTAATTAGATAAAGTGGATAAGCATGTTCAAGAAGAGTATACAAAAATGACAAATACTCAGAAGAAGGTGTCAGATATGCATCTATGTACAAAAAGTAAGTGCCACACATCATGGATCTTTGCTGCTAAATTAAGCGTTTACAAAAGGGCAGTGTATATATTTTCAAAGAAATAATTCATACAAAATAAAAATAAAATAGACCATTTGATTAGATAGTTTCTTTCAAGCTCCATTTAGAGTTATGTTCTCCCCCTTGGAAAAGCCCTCCTTTAGATATCTTTTCCATCAGCTTCCCTCTTATTTTTATTTTGAGGACAGCCACCCTCCAGAATAAGCATCTATCTTCCTACTTCAGAGACACGCCACCAGTAAATAGACATTTATGGGAAGATCTGGAAACATTACATAGACCATCTTTTGCCTGCTAACTTGCCCAAGCCAGCCAGCTAAGATCGATCAGTTCCCGAGAGGGGCAGTGAGGACTGAGAATAAAAGAGAGAGAGACAGAAGATAGAGTCAGGAGGGATAACAGTGAATACTGAGCCCCGAGTTTATTTAGCACAGCATATATATACCCTTGGAAGAGCATGAGAAGCAACACCCACACATATGCAAATGATTGCTAACCTTTAAATAAATTCTCTCAAAACATCCTTATTCCTGTTTTCCTCTCTTATTCCCTGGGGCAAGGAACGTTCAACTCTTTCCATTAAGCCAAACTTCCTCCTTCAGTACAGAGCCCACCTGCTCTGCAAACTTCTAGCTTGCAGGCAACTCCAACCCTGTCTGCAGGGCATTCAGCAAGAATGGCTCCCAACACTAACTTCACCCAAACTTTGTGCTCTTGACAGGACTTTGAGTGTGTATGGAAAGAATTGGTGAGGAGGAAGGGCCCTGAAGGGAGAAAAAGCACACTTCATTATGCCCACCTTGCTGTGTTTCATTCAGCTAACCTTTTCACAATAGTTACCCACTCCTTCTCATATCCTCCACTACATACACATACTAGTCTTGAAATAGCAGAAAAAGAATTCCTGTTTCTTTATATCAAAAAGTCTGGTTTTTAAAATCCAGAACTTCTTTACACCATAATCAGTCCTAGTTCTCAACTTGTATTTCTTTGTATATCATGTTCGTTTATAGAGCTGTTCCACTCTCAAAAGATAAGAAAATGCTGCAATAAAATAGGATATTATTTCTCAAGTGTATTGGTCTCTGGAATCCTTTAAATTCTTAAAAATCATTCAGGGATCCAAAGAGCTTTTGTGTATGTAGATTATAACTGTTGATATTTATAATATTGGAAATTAAGACTAAGACTTTTAAAAGATTTATCAACCCATATAAATAATAATAATGACTCTAATACATATTTATGTAAATAATGTTTTTTAAATAGTTATATATTTAAAAAAATAAGTGAATTTCATTGGTTTTACAGTTTTACAAATTTATATAATATCTGGCTTAATGGAGGACAACAATATTGTCATATCTGATTCTGCATTCAATTCTGTTGCAGTATACAGGGTTTTGCTCCATTAAATTATATGAAGAAAATCTAGTTCACATATTCTTTTAAAAAAAAATGTTTGCCCACTCAGTGAGCTGATCTCAGAGACTCTCAGAGGTTTTCATATTACTCTATGAGAAATGGTGTGTGTGTGTGTGTGTGTGTGTGTGTATGTGTGTGTGTGTGTGACATGCAAGTATTTTATAAATGATTTAGGAATTGTAGATGAAACAATAAATGATAATAAACCTTGAAGTTTTATGTTTTGGAATACAGCAAGCATTGTCAGTAAAGATTACTAGGAATTGAAAATATTAGATAAAGTTTCTTGGAAGTTGAAAAAATTTAGCTGGATATTAGAAATTAGGTAGGACTTGGATTATCAAAGCTAGAGTTTGAGACATCTATATGGGAAACAACATGGAAAAAGTGTAGAGATTAATTTTACAGGTCTGAAAGCAGTGGAAACATCTGTCTGCATTCTGATATTTAGAAATCCTTGTGTGTGGTCCACCTTATAACTTGTTATATAGGCATCTAGTTGTTTAAATCATAATGCATTTCCATCATGACATGCTCTTTATATTATGTTGTCCCAGGAGCACAGGTGGTCAGTTCTTCCTATCCAAAATGGGAGAGCTGGCTACTCCTTGCCTCCCTCCTAGACTCAGGGAGGGAGAGCACTAAGATGTGTGTATGTCAGGCTGCCCAACTCCAGCCATGTGGGAGAGTATTATGTGATAGCCAAGCTCGATGAGATGAAATCCTAATAGCTTAGCTCAATTCAAGTCCTAACCTTGTCATCAACCTGCTCTCTAGCTTTGAAATCAAGACACGAACGCTCTAAGAACTCCCCATTCTGGTCACTTAAAAAAAAAAGAAAATTTCAAGTAATTTCTTTAACTCAACAGATAAGCATAAAAAAAAAAAAAAAAGGTAAGTTGCATCTGGATATGCTGGGGCTCTCTTTTGGTTGAACAAGGGCTTGGTTTTTGTACTTCAGGATACAAGCCCAGTCTCCCCTGGAATGAGGTAACTGACTTTCACAATTTCACAGTCCAGAGAGGAAACAGTTTGCTCCTGAGAGTGTGCTGAGATTGGAGCTGAGGGTATTTGTAGGGAGTTCAAAGAAAGTAGGGTGATACCAGTGGCATGAAGCAGTTGGTGGCAAGGAAGGGAAGTAAAGAACTTATTAATTAGTCATACTTTCGGCTTGGTACCAGATGAAACACAGCTCACAAAGTCTTGGGGATCACAGGTTAAAGAGAAACCTGACCTGTCATGTGAAGAACAGATATATTTAGAGATTTGCCACTAGTTAATCACTCTTAGAAGCATCATCTTATTCTATTACAGAGTACCTCTGTGAAATAAGCAAAAAAAAAAACAAAACATTATTTCTTATCTTATACAGAGACATAAAATTACGAAAGAATTAAGCCTTATAGAAAATAATATAACCATTTTTTATTTCTTTCAAGTATGATAGTAGCTAATACCATTTTAAAGAGAAATTCATGTATTACAAATGATGGAAGCTTTAAAGTATTTAGGACTTAATTTTCTTGCCCTAAGTGTTTGAGAAAGGCTAAATTAGATAAATGAATTATATAAGGTAAAGAGATTTAAAGCTGATGTCCTCAATGTTAAGACTTTTAAAATTGTTATACTAAGCCAAGGTGGAATGAAACAGCAGCTACTGTGTGGTCAATATCAAAACTCCATGCTTAAAAGGACATAAAAAGCCCCTTTCTACTGTATGCACTGTCTATTATGGTTTATCCTTATTTCTGGCCAAATCCTCAGGCTGCCTCTTCCATACTTTCTACCTTTTCAAAACTCTATGGCATTCTGCTATTTCACTGAACCTGAGACAGAGTTGGATGCCATCAATTCAGCAACCTCATGCCTTACTATACCATTTAAGAATGAAGGGGAAACTGATGGAGTCTAATGAAAAATATGGAAAAGTGCATAGACTTCAGAGGTCTACAAAGGTCTTACCAAACCAGGGGGAAGCACTATTAAGCACAGAGCCAGTGTCAGGCAGGAAGATGGGATTAGTGATGGCAAAGAGAAGAAAATGAAAATTGCAGTCTTTGAGAGGTTCCAGATCATACTTTATAAAGGCAGGTGAAGGAGACATGTGTACAGTGTAGGACCAGGGGAGGTGTGGGTGACATACTAGGAGAATGTGATCAATCATAGATATACAATACAGTATATACTGTATTTATAATACAGTGAATTTTTGCAAGAATAATGGATCAAAGAGAGATTTTCTACTCTCTGATAGTACCTAAAAAGGCTTATGAAGGCCAGAATTTTATGTTGATAGAGAAAATTGTATCATATATATATATATATATATGCATATGCATATATGTATATATATAATTTTCCATATATCATGATGTTTGACATGTCAAAAAAGTGAATAAAAATAATAAAAACTTTTCTCACAGGAAAGACACTGCCTGTCCCAGCACTAGCCAGTTCTTATAGATAACAAAGGCTCAGCCAGGAATATGTCTTTGATATACAAATCGACCAAACCAGAAGTAGACCTCCTTTATCTAGCTTTTTCAGTCCAGGAAGCAAAATTGCAGTAATAAAATAAATAAGTCCTGGGGATGTAATGTTTAGTATGATGACTGTACTTAATAATAATGTATTGCATATTTGAAAGTTACAAGAAGAATAGAGCTTAAAAGTTCTCTTCATAAGAAAAACAATTTGTAACTATGTGTGGTGACGGATGTTAACTAGACTTATTGTGGTGATCATTTCACAAATATCTAAATATTGAATCATTATGTTGTACACCTGTAACTAATATAATGTCAATTATACCTCAATAAAAATAAATAAAATGAGAAACAAAAAATGATGAATTTGACAGCAAAAAATGGAACAGAGGAAAAGAAACCAGGTGGGAAGCACAATCAACCTGGCAATTATTCATTCATTTATTCATCATATATTTGCCATTAAACAAACATCTCTGTGTGGAAGTGGCCCCTCACCCCACAATAATTTACATTTTCACTCTGCTAAAGGTTTGACTACCAAGTGACCTATTATTAAAAAGGGTTCTGAAGCTGGAGTTAGTAGGTTCTGAAAATCCAGAGTACTCTGGATCATGAGGCTGTTTTTGTTGGTGTGGACTTCCTGACATCAAAGGGGTTTTGTATATCATTTGCTTTCTTTAATTTTCTTAAATTCCTCATTACTAAAAACAGGTAGCCAAACTAGACACTAAGTTCTTCCCTGCTACATAAACCCTACAGTTTTGTGTTCCACAAAACAGAGATGAAGTTTGAATGACTTCTTCAAAGAAGAATAAGAATTTACCATGGTGAACATGGGTGAAGTGATCTCTGGGCAAAGCATCTGCACAAATCTGTTTTACACATGAAGAAACAAAACAACAACAACAACAACAACAACAACAAAACTTGACTTCCTGTGAAGGGAGGCCCAAGTTGAGACTTAATTGTTAAAATTTGAAGGATGAGTACCCCTGGAAGATAAGAGAAACAGTAGCATCTACAGAGCATTCACAATGTGAGTGGAGCCTTGGTGGGTGGGGTAAGTGATGTGTGCGAACCAGGGCCCAACAAAGAAAGAGAAAGCAAGCAATAATTTAAATACAAAATTTAGTATAAAGAATTAGAAACTATGATAGGGAATTAGAACAGGAGTCATGGGGCTGGGACCTGTAGTCAGCTGTTGTGAATAGTTTTATTGCTGCACAGCCACACTCACTTATTTCATGTTGTCTATAGCTTTGATGCTACAACAGCAGATTGCAAAGTGTAAAATATTTACTTTCTGCACCTTTAGAAAAGAATGGATAACTCCTAGAGTGGGACAGACATGGCACAAGAGTTTCCAGGAGTCAAGAGTTAAATTGGAGAACTAGATAAATATTAATACTGTCCCCAGATGACAAGGGGAAGATCAGGGGAAGACGATAGAAAAATTTAGAGTAGGCAGTACTTATAGTAAGCAGATGAAGGCTTCTAGTAGAGAATTTATGATATGAACCAAACCAGGTGAGAGAGGTCTATACAATGTATACACATTTGGAAAAGATTGTTGAAAACAAGTGTAACAGAGACATTTACTGATTACTAGTCTTATAGGTTCTCCAATTATTTTCTAAGCTCTTCCATATAGGTCTGTATAGGTATTTCTGATGAGTGATATGTGACACTTCCAAGTTTAAATAGTTAATATTCAGTGTGTGACCTTCTAGCTCTCATCCCTTCTGCATCAGTGTTCTGAATATAATAGTTACAAGATGTAAGCAGCTTTGATTTTTAAGTCACTGCTTGGAAGAGAGCTTCTCTGGAGGGCCAGTGGACCAGAAAAAATTTTATATTAGCAAACCATAAACCTTTATGTGTTAAGTTACTGAAAATTTGGGTTTGTTTGCTATCACAGCAGAACTTAGCATCTCATTGCTAATACAATTAGAAAAGTTGAGATTGAACCAGTACGTCACTTCTTAAGGGAAGATAAGAACTCCAAAGAACACAATTTCTAAAGAACATAAACATTTAAGATAGTAGGTTGGGGTTTGAGTTTTTTTCTTTATTTCGTATGAAAGCCAGAAATAAAAAACTATAAGCTTTTCTTCTTGGCACTAAATATTTGCTGGGAATAATTTCATATTATTTTCTTCTAAATTTAAAAGGAGTAATAAATAATATCACATTCATAAATAAGGTCTGTTTCCAATAACTGTCGCAGTCATATCTATGAAAATCATGACTTGTCAAGGTAAAAGGCAATAGAAACCTTCCCTCTACCTTTTCTCCCTCATACTCCCTTGTAGCCTAGCACCATATATTCAAAAAGCTCAGGCCTTTGCATTGCTTGTCACCAATTATTATTATTTTTTTTTACTTTCTAAAATCCACAACAAATATATATGCAATTGGATGTTATTTTTTTTACTTTAAAGCATAACTTCCAAAGTTCACTTTATAAGCAAGATGAATCAACTTAGGAACAGAACTAGCCTTCATGAGATCATTTTTGAGAAAGACATGTCTGGCCAATTAAGAGTTTCCTATATGGTTTGGCTAATTAACTAAAGAGTAAATGGTCTCTTCTATAAGTAAATCATTTCTGAGACATGATTGGGGAACAATTTAAGTGACCTTTTTAGGCTATATTATTTTTGATATTTCTAAACTCTCTAAAATATTTAGTTATATTCTTTGACATTTTCCTATTTTAATGCATTTATCATTTATTATTTATATGCTGAAGTCTAATCATACACAAACATGTCACATTCAATTTACCATTCAGCAGATTGTAGAACAACAATGTCTGAAGAAAAATGGAATCTGATGACTAACTTTCAATTACAATATACACAAAAAGTAATCACCTAGTTTTAGACAAAATGCTTCTAACAATGGTTAATGGATAGTAGTTTTTAACTCTGGATACTCATTAAAATTATCTAGAAGATTTTTAGTTTCACAAAGTTCAGATTCCAACTCAAGAAATTCTCATTTAATTGGTCTGAAATAAAGCCAGGCATTAACAGCACTGTGTTGTCAAGCCCCACCTCACCCCAAGGTGATTTCATCAGCACCACGGTTGAGAACCACTGATTTAAGAAATGATCTAAAACAGAGAAGAGCACAATGAAGCTCTGAGGAGAACGATGTGGCAAGATTGGCAAAGAATCAGGAGAAAGTGGTCTTGTAAAAAACAAAGTAAAAGCCAGTTTCAATAAGAATGGAGTCATCATTAATAAAGTCAGAAGAGAAGTAGAGGTAATTAATTACACATGACAATCAACAGGTGAGCTGAGCAAGAACAGTTTAACTGGATGGATGCAGGTAGATATCTCTAGTTTGTAGAAATAAATATTGTTCTTTATAGAACTTTATGATTTCAGGAAAGATTTGGATAAAGTGGGTTATCAGTCATGAGGGTAATTTTTCTTTTTTTAAAAAATTTCTTTAGGTCTGCATATAGACTTAAGTGTACAGTATAATAATATTTCGATATTTATATATATCCATACAACAGCAGATAAAAATGGAGTGTTTTCCACTACACTGGCAGTGACCACAACCTTCTCAAATCAATATGCCTAAGAGAAGCTGTATTGACTTCAATCATTATTATGAAGTACTTTTACCTTGACCCTCATACAAATAGAATCATAAAGGATGTTTGTTGTCTGTGTATTCTTTCCTTCAACATTACCAATTTGAGATTCATCCATTTCGTAGTGTGCATCAATACTTACTGCTTTTGTCTACATGTGTGAAATTCTATTGTATTCCATTGTATCCCATACATTGTTACCTCTACTCAGCAAGACTCATAGTCTCTGCTTGGCCTCTGTTTTCTCATGTAATAGTTATATATAAATACATAAAGCCAGGGTACTGACACTTTATTTACTTCTCTTCCCTTCAGGTTTATAACCCTCCAGTCATTGTTATTCAGAGCCTACAGGATATTAATTTATATGTTTTGTCAGGCTTTTATAGTTGTGTAGAGTAAAAAAGTTGGGTCTTAACTACTCTGCTATGAGCAGAACTTGTGGGCATTTTGTTTTGTTTTGTTTTTTTGTTTGTTTGTTTGATGATTAAAGTACTAGAGAGTTCCTGCATATTAAAGAAAAAGACAGTATGTGTGTTGCGGGGGGCGGTGATGTTTTAGAAACGGAGTAAAGTGATAACAAACTGTATTACAGAGGAACTTAAAGAAGATAATGTGTTCTAAAATATAGTAGCTGGATTTAGCTTTCAATGTGTTAAAAAAAAAATTCCTCTTGAAACAGGAAAAAAGACTATATATACTGATTTAAATTTGAAGGATGATATTGATTCTCCCAAACAGCCTCTTTTCTAGTTTGTCTAATTTAAAAAAAAAAAATAATAATGTCTGTAGCTAGATCATGTGTAGAGAGTCAGAGAGATGAGAGTGAGGTCTGATGTCTCAACACTCAACAGCTATGTAAGGGCCACCATAATGATAGGAAAAGAGGTTGAGGCTGAGAAAATAAATGTAGAACCACAATGAGAAGTCCAAATGTTGGAAATAAAACATTTGTGATAATAGCATAATCAGCTTCTTTACAGTTTTGTTCACACTCATAGTTAGTGTATTAGTTTGATAGAGCTGCCATAACAAAGTATGGTAAACTGGGTGGTTTAAACAACAGAAATTCATTCTCATGTTCCTGAAAACCGGAAGTGAAAAATCAAGGTGTCAGCATTGTTGGTTCCTTCTGAGAATTATCAAAGAAAAATCTTTTCCTGGCCTTTCTTTTTAGTTTGTAGCTGAATGCCTTCTCGTTCTGTCTCTACACATTATCTTCCCTCCATGTATATCTGGTCTGTGTCCAAATGACCCCCTTTTTAAAAAGTGACACCAGTCACATGGATCAGGACTCACCATAACGAACTCACTTTAACTTTATTGCCTCTGGAGAGACCCTTTCTCTAAATATGGTCACATTCTGAAATCTTGAGGGTTAAAAAATCAATAAGAAAATATGGGGGAACATGACACAATTCATAGCAATTAGTAAAAGAATTTTAAACCATTTTATATGCAACAACAGTGTATAATTGCTTTGTAACAAAGAAAAATATAATTATAAAATTTAAATAGAGCTTGGGTAAATTTAGTACATGCAATAAGTATCTTGTGTTCAGTGGAGAACCAAGTTGAAGTGGGAGGACAAGAGTGTACATGATGGCATGATGGTTTACCAAAGAGGCAAACAATAAAGAAGTGCATTTCTCTGCAGAAAATTTGAAATTAATAACAAAATAGACTAAAAGTCCTTGGTTGATCTAAATTCTAATGATTTGTGCAGTTACCTTTAAGTTTTAATAACATATATCAGCTTCAGATTTTTATGCTTTTATTTCTTATCTTTAATGAATATGACATTGTACATAACCTTTAACTTGGAGAATTCATAGTTAACATGTTCCTAATTCTATCATGAGAAACTAGTTGAGTACATTTATTACATTTATTTTGAGAATAAGAGTGTTATTCAAATCCATGTCAAACACAGTTCTGGACTTTAATCTCCTTATCTGACATAACTCTGCACTTAATAGTAGGTTTTCAATAATCAAAAGCATAAGAACACAATACTTATAAAACAGAAATTGCGTTAATTCTATTCTGAAGTTCTCTTTGAGATTTTATTTGTGTTCAAAATGTAAAACAGCAAAAACTTCAAGAGATAATATTTTTGCTTGGTAAGTACAAATTTTAGTTCATACACAATTGCAGAGGGTGAATATTTTTAAATTTATAATTTCTCATTTTGAAATATTGATATTTTTAAGGCTATAAAAATTATCAACAAATAATAATTTTTATTTATTATTACTGAATTATTTTTTACAGAGAAGGGGAGTTAAAAAAGTGATTCACTCCAAGTGTCAAGTATGCTAGAAACATCACTAGTTGAGTATTTAAAGGCTACTAGAAATCTGTCAAAATTTATATCTCAACTTCTTAGCAGCCACCACAAAAGAAAACAAAATTAGCAAATATTTTAGCATGCTTTGGGAAAAAGTGAAGTTGTTAAAGTGCATTGTTTTTCTTGGTGATATAATCTAATAAACATTTCCCTCATGAGTCACTGTAAAAATTGTACCAGTGGTGGACAGAGTTGACAAAGTTTCATAAGAAATTGGATAGCAAATATCACTGGCCTGTTTGTGGTAATGGCCTTAGGCGAGGGTTGATGGCATAAAAATTTAGAAATTTTGACTAGCCAAAATGAAATCATCTAGATAGAGAGACTTTTTATTTTTTCTTGAGCCAATGGAAAAATTGTTTTCCAAAGTGTCATATGGGGAACATGTAAATGACCCTTAGAGTTAATTACCTGAAGTTAAATAAACTTGGAAAAGCAGTGATTTCTGTCACTCCTAGGAGATTTATAGAGCACAGTCCAGTGTTAGAAGATCAGAGAAGTCACTGGGTTCAAAAAGCTTATTGAACTTTAGTTCAGTGTTTTCCATATTTAATTTGAAGTAGCCCTCACTTTTCTCCTCAAAGTAGCATTCCTTAGGATTTGTATTCCTTAGAAAACAATTTGGAAGTGAAAAAATTTTGTATCCTTCAAGAATTGCTCCATGGTACTCTTTCTATTCCCTGTAAAGAATGGCAGTGTTTCTGCCAAAGATCACACCAACAAAGACTAAATGTCCACAGATGTGCAATTGAAGGATAGTAATGCTAGTTTGAAAAAATATGTCAAAGTTGCTGTTACCAATAGTGTTACATTTTCCTCAGATTTTCTAGTGGCATCGCTTTTCTCCAAGGTAAGCTTCATGCTCCTTTTGAAGGTAGGCACTCCCCTAAAATCAGGAGGTAATACTTACTGAATACTTTTTTCTTTTTCCCTTTGTTCAGAAGAGCTTCATGAGATACCATTTATATAAGAAAGATTTCTGAAGGAAATTAGTTCAAAGAAATAGGGTGAACATACCAGGAAACAATGAAAAAAGTAAAACAGAGTGGTTATAAGTATTTTTATTATGATTAAAAAAAAAAAAACAATACCCATCAGCAGTACATTTATAGAAAGAGGAGACTCCCCTTTAGCAGAGTAGAACAGTCTTTAAAATTACAGTAAGTGTGATTTAGATACATAACTTTTTATTTAAATCACGAGAAAGTCATCATTGCATAGTCATATGATGAAATCTAGGAAAGAAATTTGTCAGTAAAAAGTCATGGAGAAAATAAAAAAGTTCCAAAAGTAGTCAAAATGTTTTCTGGAGAAAGTTCATGAATTAAAAGAAATAGTCAAGCTACAAGATATCTAGGATTCTGATAGAGCCACTGAAATTTGAGAAAGGACAAAGTTGTATTTTGTTATATATTTTCATCGAGACTTTGGAAAGTTAGGGAAAGTGGATCTTATTAAGATTTAAAGTCAAGTGTAACTCAACTCTCTGGCTTTCGAGGGTTTGAGGGATAACCCTGGCTTGGCTGGTGCAGGTGTTCCGGGTTAAGGTTGGATGTAGAAAGCTCTGTTCCTGAGATCACTCTAGGAGAAATTGGAAAGGCCATCGGGAGGAGGGGTCCAGGTAAAGAAAGAACTTCTGGGAAATTCTAAAGAAAGAACTTCTGAGATGATACATGGGAGGCCAGTAGGATAGCTATTCCAACACAAGCTGTTGCCAAGCAGCCTAATTTTCAAGTTCTACATTTCAAATATCCAGACATAGCTGAAAAGGCAAAACAGAATAGAAAATGGAGATCAATGATTAGGAAAAAAATCCTTCAAGTCAATAACAGTAAAAAAAAAATTGTGTAGTGCTGAAGACACACACATTTTTACAGTCAGATGACCTGTTTAAATTTCAGCTACAACACCTGACTAGTTGTATAACTTGTGCAATTTATTTAATCTTTTGACTTAGTTTCTGTATCTATATAATTGAAATAATATCATCTTCTGCCTCCCAGGATTGAAAAGATAGATTTGTAGTTTAAGACAAAGCCTAGCCTTTAGTTTTCTTTTTTTTTTTTTGAGCAATTACTAATAGAGAAGCAAACTATGAATTTCAAAGTAATCTAAAACCAAATTTTTGTTTTCTTAGTTTTCTTATTATTTTTTTTTTAGTGTGGTAAGAACACTTGACAAGAGATTTATCCTCTTAATTTTTTAAGTGTGTCATATTGTCAAGCATTTCTTGTACAGCAGACCTCTGGAATTTATTAATCTGGCATAATGGAAACTTTATACTTGGTTAATAGCAAGTCCCCATTCCTAACTCCCCAACACCGCACTTGTAAACCAACCTTCTTCTCTCTGCTTCTGCATTGCCGAATCGTTCACAATAGCCAAGGTATGAAAACAACCTTAACATCCATCAAAAGATGAGTGAATAAAAAAAAATTTAGTATCTACACAGAAAAAACTATTATTCAACCTTAAAAATATAGGAAATCCTGCCATACTCGACAACATGGATGAAACTTGACATTACAGAAATTAGCCAGGCATAGATATTACAGAAAGGACAAATACTGCCTGATTGCACTTACATGAAATATCTAAAATCAAATTAAAACACACCTTTTGAGGGGCTTTTGAATATGTATAAAGAATATTTATTTCAGTATTTTTTCTTTCTTTGTTTTTAGCAATATTGAAATTTAAAATACAAAAATAGAGGAAAAGCTGATTTCTAACTATTTTTAACCTGAAAACCTAGCTATAAAAAAAAAAATCTTGTGATAAAACACCTAATTTTAGAGTATTGCTCTTTTTTTTTCCGAAGAAAATTCAGAGAAAACGCTTAGGTATCTGAATGCCAATATAAACTTTGTCACTGAGCAGCAAAGTTAATTTTCTAGTAAGTGCCATTAGTGCTGAGCATATCATTGCCACAGAAGGAGAGGCGTATTCAAACTGATACACATAGAATCCAAACTTCTGAGTTATACATTTTCCTAGTATAACATAGCTTGCCTCTATATGAGCCCAGATGTTACATGAGTCTATCGAGGAAAAAAGAATACAAAGCAGAAATATTGTGTTCAGTGAGTAGTGTGTTAAACTCTCAAGCGACTGAGACAGCTTGTCTCCAGAGAGAGGGTGGGAGCATGCTGGGTTTTCCTAAATGAATCTTAAGCTGGGGGTGCATGTTCACATATCTTCTTATCCAGAAGGTGGGCTGTATGGAGCATTCCTGTACATCAATATCAGTGTGTCATTGGGCATTAATTCATTCAGAAAATATTTACCATCTACTTGTGATATGCCTTGTATGCCCTGGGGACATAAGCCTAGACAATGCTGCACTCACAGGGTTTATGTTCTCATTTGGAAAGACAGACAACATGCAGGAAAACAAGCAAGATTATTCCAAATGAGCATAATTTTCATGAAGAAGTAAAACAAAGCAATGAGACATAGAATAGGCAGTCACAACATTTCTATGGAATGAAAGAAGGAAAACAGTTTCTCCACAAATGTCACTTGGCAATTGCTCCAAGCAACACAGATGCCCTTTTCCTGAGGTTACTCATGGTAAATTTTCTTCTGTGCTAGCTATGCAATAAAAGTCCATAAAGAGAGAGTCCCCTGGTCCCCAT
The DNA here is from genome assembly GCA_004027375.1 of Macroglossus sobrinus. Taxonomy (NCBI): domain Eukaryota; kingdom Metazoa; phylum Chordata; class Mammalia; order Chiroptera; family Pteropodidae; genus Macroglossus; species Macroglossus sobrinus. Next base: position 33,472 of record PVKZ01002324.1, on the reverse strand, counting down.
CATGTTCTTCTATTTCCTGCCCTCCACACACATTTCATCATAAAAGATGGTTTGGCTATTCTTCGAAAAAAATCTCTGTTGAAATCTTGAATCTAAATAAAGATCAAATCTTTTTTTTCAATCACTGTTAACATTTAATAATATTTTGTATTAGTTACAAGTATCTAAAAAAATAAACAAAAAACAGAAATAGATTCATATACAAAGAATAATCTGACGATTATGAGATCAAATCTTTTGAATGATCTCTATAATACAGGTCCTGTCCCCCAAACTCTATGTGTATATTCACTTTCAACAGACATGACAGCCTTACCATCTAGATGCTATTTTTAATTCTCTTTTTTACACGTGAAGGTATTAAGGCACAAAGGAATTTAGTTACTTGCCTAAAGTTCATGCATCTGCTAAATGGCAGAGTCAAGATGTAAACCAAGGCAACTGGCTTCAGATTCTGAGTTCAATGTCATGGTAAATGAAAGAGTCATAATAATAAGGATACGGTACTGTCCTCCCCACTCCTCTCCTCAAACCATATATACACTTTCTAACCAAGTATTTGTATGCATGAGTTTTTTTATTTGCAAGAACTGAGAGAGCCATTATTGAGTAACATGCCCCATACCTGCAAAGGAGACCTACTTCATTTTTCCTTTTATTTTCCTCAATGTCCTTCCGTTAGACCAGGGGTTCCCAACTCTGGGGCCGCTGACTGGTATAGATCCAGTCCGTGTCCTGTTAAGAATGGACTACACAACAAGAGGTGAGTGATGAGCTGGTGAGTGAGCAAACCTTCATCTGTATTTGCAGACATTTCCCAGCGCTAGAATCTCCGTCTCAGCTCCACTTCAGATCATCAGGTGTTAGATTCTCATAGGAGCACAGGTTCCTGATGCCGAAAAGGTTGGAGAATGCTCCTTTAGATAATCAAACTGACTCTCGACTTTCTAATGTTTAGCACCTCTGGACTCCGGAAAAGAAGTGTTATGCAATTGAGAATATAAAGTTTTGCTACATGAAGTAATGTTTTTATTTCACTCTCTCTCACTAAACTATAAACTGCTGGAGGGCACAATCTACTTCTTTGTTAGTATTTTATCACCACTATATAGCAAAGTTGCAGATACACAGATTATTTACTAAGCACTTATGAGATGAATGAATGAATGAGTAATGAGATAACAGTATATATATAATGGCTTCTTGATTTGTTTCCACTCTTCTCCAGCGGAACAGTCATTTTTGCAGAGAGCAATGACCATTAAGCAGTAAAATGCTGCTGCTCTCAACTGGGCCATCACTGTCAGTAAGAGAAAAATTTAAAAAAATGAAAATAATCATTGCTTTGAACGCTTCACAACTAAAGAACCTTCATTTATATTCTTTTCTAAAATAATTATTCTTTTATAAACAGGCATTTGATCTCGTCCACTCTTTCATGAGTTATTCCTGTGTTTGGTGCTCTGTTTTGACTTCTGGGCCCCCATCTGTCAATTGCAAAGTGTTACAATTATGACTTCCCCTCAGTCAAATCTGCTAGTTTTCTCCTACTCAGTTTCTATAGCTCTTTAGCCTTCCTTAAAGATCCTTGCTTTTAATAAAGATCCTTGAACATCTTTCTCTATTATTCATTGACTTACTCCCTTTCACAGTTTTTTTGGTTTTGTTTGTTTGTTTTTGTCAACATGTTACTGACTTTGACACTTGACAGTTTTCTGAGGCTTTTGCTAAGTAAATTGAAAATCAGGACAGTGCAACAGGAATTTAGCCTCCAGCACGTGTCATACTTCTTTTTCACATCATCTGAAATCTTAACATAGTCACCACTTTCATATGAAACTCATGATCTAACTCCATTTGTTATGGGTTTACCACATTTGTTTACTATGTTCAGTGGTGGAACTTTAAATTGTAAGAAATTTGAAAACTTGTCAAAATTAAAATAATAAAACAATCAGTGGGAGAAAATATTTAAAAAGCACCTTTCTGATAAAACATTTGTACCCAGAATGTATAACTCTGCAATAAAAAGACATGTAACCCAATTTAATAATAGAAAAGAATTTGCATAAACATTCTTCTGAAGAAGACATACAAATAGCGAAATAAGCACATGAAAAGACCACCAACCTTGTTTTTTATTAGGGGAATGAAATCACAATGTACAACGCTGACCAGTGTGGTTATAATAAAAAAATAAAGACAATAACTATTGTAAAAAATGTGAAGAAATGGGAACTCTCATACTTGCTGATGGGAATGTAAAATGATTCAGTCATTTAAAATACAGTTTGTAGTTTCTCAAAAAGTTAAACTTTCAGTTACCGTACAACTCAGTAATTCCATCCTTAGTCATGTACATAAGATAAATAAAAACATGTACTCACAAAAACTAGATATAACAATGCTCATAGCAGCATTATTTTTACAACCCAAATGTCCAACAACTGATAAATTAATAAACAAAATGTATTTGTATAATGAAATATTACTCTTCCATAGCAAGGAATAAAGTACTGATATGCTATAATTAGATGAACCTTTGAAACATTGTGCTAATGAAAGAAGCCAGACTCAGAAGACCATATATTGTGTGATTCCATTTATAGGAATGTCCATGATAGTCAAATCAATAGAGAAAGAGAGCAGTTTAGGGATTGCCAGAGGGAGGAAAGGGAAGTCACTGAATATAGGTATGGGATTTCTTTGAAGGATAATGAAAATGTCCTAAAATTAGATTACAATGATGGTTGCACAATTCTGTGAACATAATGAAAACCATTGACTTGTACAATACAAATAGGTGTATTTTATGGTATGTGAATTAGATCGTAATAAATCTATTTAAAAAGAAGAAGAATACTATGGCCCTCCAAACGCTACTGAAAAACAGTTGTCATTGATTCAAGGAGGTTGTAAACTCAATGGAAAAGGTTGAAAGAGCAAAATTATTTCCCAAACTGAGTTATTAGTGACTGTGAGGGGCATGTCACTAGAGTATTGCAAATAAGTGTTAGAAACATGTTTATCAAAGGAATATGCATGTTTTGTATTTTATTTTGTGAGATTAATAATTTCATTAAATAACACATTTATATTTTGAAATTTATGTATATTGGAGAAATACTGAAAACTTAATCAATGGTTTCAATATAAAATAACATAAAAAGGACAGATTAATATAAGGACTGAATTTTTTTATTTTCTAGACTTTTAGTTTCTTGGAGAACTATACAGGCATTATTCGCTACAGGAAGAAATTCTGTGAATTTCATTTAGATTTCTGGATTTTGACCTAATTATTTTTATGTCTGTGATATCGGACTTGAGGATCACCATTGATGAGCAGAGATGATGCCCCTCTTACACTTTGTCACACCTTTTACATGTAGATTTTCCTAGCAGAATGTTCCTCTAAAATAATGTCTCAAGAGATGACCGAAAACAGGCACCTTATTTATAGTGTCGTGTGGACTAGCAAATAAATGCATGGATTTCTGGGTGTATCTTTTTCTCTGTGTGTTTGTGTAAGGGGAATGTTTGTGTATGTATGTGTGTGTGCATGCATGCGTGTGTGTGTGTGTGTGTGTGTTCATATCCCCAGAAGATATAAGACCTCATTTCAAACTGTTAAATTGCATAGGAAGGTAATACTATATATCAAGACATTAATTCTCTTTATAATGAAAAAAATGAAACTAGTATGAAACTAGTGTATTTAATTTTGGAATCATATTTTAGTGAGAGAAACTTGGTTTCTATTGACTCAATAGAGTCTTGTCATATCTAATTTATTGTGGTAGAGTTTTGTGGGTGAAAACATATATAAATGTATAAGTTTTATGTATAATTGCAAAGCATAGATAAAAATAATTTGACATTGAAATTTATACTTAAGAAATGGTGCACTTCGCCGCAATCAATTTTTCATTATGCTGTTGAGATCAATAGCTACAAATAAGATATAAAAACTCTATTATTGATGGGGTACACGTCAGTATAAAATGTGCAGCTTTCTATAGCATTTCAGAAGAAGAAAATTGTATTATACGGTTTTCAATGATATTCATATTGTTCTGTAGAGAATGTCTATTAAAATCAATGTACAGTAAGTCAACACAGGATATTTTATAATGTTGAGAAAGGACAGAGTGCATATAAAAAAGACACTACTGTGTTTTAAATATTACCTTAAATTCCTTTTGTCAGAGGTTGTATTGGATTGCTGAAATAATGAGGATACATGAGTTTTTTTATCCTTTAAAAACTAGTCCAGCTTGGTCATTACCAAATCCAACAGTTTTAGAAAGCTGTTTGGTCTTGTGACAATTGTTAAATAAAATGTGTGTGCCCACTAACCCCAATACTTCACATCAATGACAAAGCTGCAGAATAGCCACAGAGCATGAATTTAGAAAGAGGAGGAAACTAATGCATTAAAAAAAAATCTTTGGATTCCAAAGAAATAAAACTGTGATCACAAGCCCAGTCAACTTATCCACTTAGAAAATAAATATCATCTCAGAGATGAAAATAATAGGGAAGATTTTGATGTTAGATTGATTAGAGTAGTGGGCTTGGCTTAGGACATTTATTTTCTTTTAGAATCTCCATTTTTTTGTTAAATTTTACATATAACTTTTTTTCTGATGCATAACAGAGTAAACCATAAAGTTCTCAGATTTATTTTATATAGTCATACTTTTTCTATTCAATTAGTTCTACTTTAATGATAATCTATTAGGCAATAATATAAATACATTTTAATCTATGTCCAATTATGTCAATTTGTCCTATTTGAAACTGTACCAGTTTTTCATTTCTTGTGATTAAAATTAGGCTTGTTTAAAACAAATAACTCTACAAAGAGACATGTTACAAAAGATTCATATTATATTTATGGTCAAATGATATTTATTCATTATCTGGACAAACATGGTGCTCTGTGAGGCATCTACGCCTCCTTAAAAAGCATAAAAAAAGATGAAATTTGCCTAGAGGGATTGATATTCAGATTTTGAAAGATATATATTTCTAATTTAGAGAACAATTTATTTCCAAGTACACTGACTATGAATAAGCAGACTTTGAAGGTAAGAAAGAAGAAAATTAGAACTTAGTAGGTAACCTAAAAGTGTCATCACTGATAAAATTTTGTCGACCTGCAAATATTCATTAAACCACACCCCAGAGTGGTAGAAGAGTACAAGAAACTTTCAATTTTATAGGGGAGGTGTGTAAGTATGTTAGGGCAACCATAAAAAAAAATACCATACATTAAGTGTCTTAAAAAATAGGAATTTATTTTCTTATAGGCTTCAGCCTAGATGGCAAAAATCAAGGTGTGAGCAAGCTTTCTCCTTGGTTTGCAGATAGCCGCCACCTTGCTGTGTCCTCGCATGGTCATTTCTCTGTGTGTGCACACCCCGGTATCTCTTCTTTTTTCGTAAGAACACCACCAGTCCTATTGGATTAGAGTCCCACCCTTATGAGCTTATTTAACCTTAATTGTATCTTTAGAGACCTTCTCCAAATGCAGTTGCTTTGAGGGTCAGTGCTTTGACATATGAATTTTGGTGAGATACAATTCAGAGTATATGAGGAACTAAGAAATATACATGAGTACCTTTAAAATAGTTAGTGGGTTTCCTAAAAGTGCTCTGGGGTTTAGAAGGGAGAAAAAGTTTTAGAATCTTTTAGAGTCTGAACATAAGTTATTTCATTCCAAAGATGAAGTGAGAATGACCTATATGACATTTATAAACTTTTAAAGTCAAAACTACCAAGAATCTTTGAAACTGATGAAGATAGATTTTATCAGTCCAGCAAATTACAGGTAGATTTTTCCTGAGTGGAGGTGAAACAATGAAGGCACCACCTGCTGTGGACAAGACCTGGGCAAAGCAGGGGCAGACATGGCAACCTTGGTCAGATAATAAGAATATAAGAAAGCAGTGAGAATGACACCTACATTGGTGAGCACAGAGTCTTGAAAGTCTGAAGACATATTTTCATTAAGTGCCAATGACAAAATTTGTAGCTTTTGAGCCTGAGACAATACACTTAAAGAGATCAAGGATTCTTTGTCTTAGAAGGAGAATGGATTGCAAGGTTAGTGGAAGAAGGGAAAGAGGTGAACAATTTGTGTTCTGTCCAATTCTTATGGAACCAAAGGGTGCAGCCACAGAACTGTGGTCACTCTCAAGTTTCAATCCTACCTTGATTCTATTTATGACACATTTTGTTATTTTCTTTATAAAAAATATTACTCCCTGAGAGGGCAGAAAATAAACAAAGATTACTGAGTATCTCACCAATACTAGTTGCTCTACATTTATCTAATTTAACTCTTAAAATAGAACTGTGAGATGGGGTATTCCATCATCATTTTATGATATTGTTAAGCAAGGTTGGAGAGGCCCCACGGTTACCACAATAGTTATAATAGTTCATACAGGTTGTTGGTTTTATCTGCTCCAAAGAATGAGCTTTTTACAAGGCATGGTACATAATTCCAGTACTCTAGCATGAAGCAGCTTGACATGAACTAGTTTATAACAAAACAGACAAATCGGGAACAAGATGGAAATCTGATAAACTAAGCTAAGGTTCAGGATGGGAAGTAATGAGAGTAGAGGACTTCAGGAATGCTGAGGGGCATTGGAGATGGGCAAAGTTCCAGAAAAATACCTGACAACACAGCACTATGCCACTCCATTGCATCATTCTACAATACTGCATCATAGAGCCCCATTGCATCATCCTGTCCCACTGCATTGCACCATCTAATTGCATTGAGACGCCCCAGTTTTCAGCCTTGACTTCTATGAGTGTAACAGAAGATCATGTCAGAATATCATGTCAAGTTCTACAACTCACTGCATTAAAAGGTTTTGTTAAGAAAAAAATAGAAGAGGAAATGAAAATAAGCAGTTCTAGTTTGAGTTTATCTCAAACAAGAAAATGAATAAATAATTCATTTATAATTATTGTGCTTATACAATAGCCCTTAAGCTTGAGGTAAAAGGACACATTACTGTACTGGTGCCATTTGAAAGAGGCCAGATAGACATAATAATTATTTATAGATTAAAATCTATGTATAATATGGCCAAATGGATTAACATTGAAGTAATGAGTGAAGTAATTTAGAAAAAGTCTGACTATTTAAAATAAATCTAAAAACCTGATATCTTATTGTGTTATTCATCAGAAAAAAACCTAAACAAAAACAGTCAAGATTTAAAAAAAATGAAATTAATGTCCTCAATTAAGCCCACCACTCTTAAGCTATCTATCACCAAAATAGTCCTTATTACCTTCATCTCTGAGATCATATTTCTTTTCAAAATGAATGAAATTACAGGACTTATGATCACAGTTTTAGGACCTAAAGTACCATGACATAGACAGCCAAACTGGCTTTTAATAGTAAAATTTAATTATTTGCACTTATTAATAAGAGAATGTTACCTATTTTTTTGAGATGGAGACTGTTTCTTTTACACTCTTCACTTTTCGACAGCTTCTTAGTCCAGTGAAGTTATTCTTTATTAAATATGTTTAACAGATGCTTCTAGTATTATGGTGAATAGAGAATAGTTTAAAATATGCTGTCTTAAAACTCATCCTTGAACATATTAGTACACACACACATACATACACATACATACACATCATCTTTCTGGCTCTGGTAATGAATCATGGTTTAAATATGCATAGTTCTATGGTATTCCCAAGTTATCAGTAGGCTAACAGAAATAAAATGGTACTTAAATATAGCAATACTTATGTGTGTTTACTTAATATTGTAATATTGAAGTTTGGTAAAATTAAATCTAAAATAAAAAATAACAAGTAGAGACACAATATAAAGCAATCTTTACCTAGAATGTATAATATTTGATCTTAATGAAAGTTGAAATATATTCATTTAAAATATATTGTACAAATTTTCTAGGAATTCATTTCATAACATAGTAGGTGATACAAGCAAAAAACACTGCTCCTTTAACGGAGCTTTGGATAAGACTTATCTTGTGAGGACTAGATCTCATTAAAGGTACAGGGTAGCATGCTTTTGACTGCCTATGTTTTGAGAGTAAAGTTTTCATGGCTAGATATATCAAGGTAGGTTTCCTAGAGAAAATAAATTAAAGTAATTTTATTTTAATGAGGACAGTATTATTTAAATCTTAAAGATCTAATGAAATAAAATTGAATTAGAAGATAAAATGATAATAAATATTAAATAAGTAATAAGCTGAATGGTGGTGAATCTTGGAGACAGTTGGCAGATAACAGAAAGAGAAGTGATGCTCATTGTATAGACATATTTGAGGATCATGAGATGTCATTTAGACTATAAATCAACAAAATTTCAAATATGAAATGCAACCAATATGTCATTTATTCTAAGGTAGCAATATAATATAGAGTAAAAAATACAAATTCTGGAATCTAACATTCTGGGTTTATAACCCAACTCTGAAATAAGTTTTTTTCTGTCCTTTATCTTCATTAGTTACTTTTTGTTTAATTTCTTTAAACAATCTATGCTTCCATTTTCTTATCTATAGAAAAAAATGGGATAAAAGTAATGTGCTTGAGAATTGTATTAATTAGAACTTTTTAAACAATTAAACTGCTTCAATCAGGCTAAACATCATGATATTAATTTGAACTGCCACATAGATATAATGCATTTAAAAGTATATATATAATCTAATATAAGTTAAGGGATGTATTATATATAACATAATATACTCAAAGTATATATAATATAGTGATATGTAGCATATACTATATTATATATAATACACTCTTACACAGAATATAATACATAGTATAAGTATACTATATATAAAATCTCCTAATGTGAATATAAAATAAATCTTGCTAATTCAAGAAACATACACAAGCTATTTTTAATTAAAATTAATTCAAACATAGCATATAAATTTAGATAGTTTTCATTTATCACTTAAAAATTAAGTTTTTTAAATTGATTTTAATCTCTTTTAAAAATGCTGGTTAAAAATTATTGATCATGTACCATGTGCATTGTGCTATAAATAGGAAGATAGATTCAAAGACTATTGTATTTCACTCTTTCATTATATAAGATAGGGGAAATTTTGAGAGTCAATATTAACTCTTTCAGATTGTTGGGACACCATTTAAAATATAGGTTATAACTTAGCACAATAAATTATACCCCAGTGACCTAGTCTATAGAAATAAGAGGGAAGTTTATAATGATAAATGCCCACATTAAGAAAAAAGAAAGATCTCAAATAAACAACCTAACTTTATACCTAAAATGACTAGCAAAAGACCAAACAAAGCCTAAAGTTAGCAGAGGACAACACATAATGACTGTTAGCAAGGATTTATAGAAAAGGGAATCTTGTACCATGCTAATACTAATGTAAATTGGAATAATCATTATGGAAAATGGTATGAAATGCTCCTCAAAAATTTAAAAATAAAACTACATATGATCCAACAATTTCACTTCTGGATATGTATCCAAAGGAAATGAAATCAGTATCTCAGGGAGATATCTTCACTTCCATGTTCCCTGCAGCATTATTCACAATAGCCAAGATACAAAAAAAACTTAAGTGTTCATTGGTGGACGAATGGATAAAGATAGATATCAATATTATTTGAAAAAGAAGAGAATCCTGCTATTTGCAACAGCATGGATGAACCTAGAAGATATTATGCTAAGTGGAGTTAGCCAGACAGAGAAAGATAGATACTGTATAATCTGACATATATAAGGCAGCTTAAAAAAATTAAACTCATAGAAACAAAGAGTAGAATAAGGATTTAAAAAGACTGAGATTTGGAGGAGTTGGGAAAATGCTGGTCAAAGGGTACAAGCCTTCATTTATAAAAGAACAAGCTTTCGGAGTCTGATGTACTACACAGTGATGAGAGTTGACAATGTGTCATGTACTTGAAATTTGCTAACAAAGTAAACCTTAAGTGTTCTGATCACACACACACACAAAAGTTAAGGATGTGAATTGATAAATGTGTTAATTAAGCTGATTGTGATAATAATTTCACAAATTATACATATGTTAAATTATTACATTGCATACCCTAAATAGATATAATTTTGTGAATTATACCTCAATAAAGCTGAAAAAATTCTAATAATTGAATGAACAACTAAAAAATAATTAACACAATACTTTTTTTGAGTACAAAAAATATTTGTAGCCCAGGGAACTATTAAAGACTAATAAGGATTTTATTATTTGTCTTTTTTCTTTTATAATATATTACTCCGAATTAAAGAAACAAATAAATATAAGGCAATAATGACGACCATTGTTTTATCACAGAGTTGAAGGACATCCTCAAATTGACTCTGACCTTCAGTTTTCTAATCTGTTAGGTGCTGGCTCATCAGTCATAGGACCACAGATGTTTTTAGAGAAAAGAGACCAAAAAGAATGACTCCTACATTTTTTTAATCTCTAGAAATTTGTGAAGATCACATAGCTCCCTTATATTTGCACTAACACATGTCTAATGATATTACTATAGTTATAAGCAAATTATAAATGGTTGGGTGCAGTATTAGTAGCTGAGATTTATGAAATATTGTAGATTTACCTGGACTATAGGTTTCATACATTTCATTAAGTTAGAACAATTTTTATTAAGTCGATTCATTGTTCATTTTTTATTTATTACCTACTATGTGCTAGTTATTAAAGATAGAAAAAAATGAATAACCTAAAGTCCTAACGTTTAAGCCAAATATAATTTGATGGTAAGTATATATGCATAAAAAGATAACAATAGCACAGTGTGACTTTGATGATACAGCATGCAGAGAGAGATAGGCACAGAGAAATCACAGCATTTACAACACTAAGTTGAATGCTGGTTGTGTGCAGGCATTGCTCTAAACTTTTCAAGTGTATTAATGATTTGATCTTCCCCATAATCATGAAGTAGGTACTATTTTTTACCCTCATTTTGTGGATAAAGATATTGACAGGCAAAGATGTCAAGTGACATACCTAAGGTCACATAGTAAGTGGCAGAACTAGGAAACACAGGAAGTCTTGTTCAAGAACTTGTCAGGAAGGACACATAAGCCAGGTGAGGGGATCTTTACTGAGGAGGGGTGGACACAGATGTAGATAGAGCATTCTGGGTAGAAAATGCAGCTCGAAGGAGCTTTGGCAGTGAAGGCCAGCTGCTGGTATCTCAGAAGATACAGTGTGGGCAAAAGGCAAAGTTCCCAAAGCAGGCAGTAGGGGCAGAAGATGAAGCTTGTGGGGAAGGCATGCTGTGACTGCCCTGCCGCTTATGTGGTCTTTCACCTGAAGGCCTGGGTCTCCCAAATTGTTCTCCGCGGTTGTTGCTTGATACAAGAACTCTGTCATCAAATAACCCTGGGAATCTCTGAAAAACACGTTTGAAACAGAGTTCTTTTCAGCAGGATTTGGCAGCGTTCTTAAGATGCTAATATATGGTGAATTTTTACGAGAGAGATACAGCTTTCAATCTTCCCCACAGATTTGGAACCATTGAAACTTTTTGTTACACAGCATCTCATGGGACTATATTGTCCCTCAGAAGCCACTGTGGGAAATGCATTCAGGCAATGAGTACTTGCTTAGTGATAAGAGCAGAGACATATGATTACAGACATGCGCTTGTGTTGATCCTTTGGAAACTGTAGGGAATCTGGATTTGAAAAAGCTAAAACAGGGGTTTAGAGACAACTAAGAGCTGTGTCCGCGGTGAGTAAAATTGTCTTTAACACAATTTACCTTCCTTTTCAGGAACCCTTTCCTCCTGAAGCTTCTTCTAACCTTCCTCAAATTCAGGACAACATTTTTTGTGTTTGACTATTATCCCCAGCTAAGTCATCAACAGTATTTAGCTTTATGTCTAGAACATAGGGAACATAGTTTTATTTTATGTTCTATGATTTTATTCTTGGGCTAACTCCATGCCACTCTCACTTTGCTTTGAGTTTCTCAGCACTACCTCTCATGCCATAACACTCCATGGGCCTTCCCAGTGGCTTATATTAATTTGTATATGAGTGCATGAATACTTCTGCTAGATATTACAAAGGAACAATTATTTTGACAACTTTTTAAAATTTTATGTTTGTAGAGGGAAGTTAATTCTGAACCAAAAGATAAAGAACAATGCATGGCGACAGAAATGCTGACAGATGATGCCATGTAAAGCCTTAACTGGTTTTAAAACATCATAGCATCTGAATAATTTGAAGAAATACATGTTATGAACATTATACCTCCAGCATTCCCATTCATTCTAAACATATAATTTTTGTATTTTAATATAGTTCTGTGTGTCTTAGAGGAGAAAATTAAGAAACTTGAAAAGACAACATAGACCCCCAAATCTTTCATTTTAATGAAGAATATTGAATTATTTTTCTTGTCATTTCTCAAAACATGAAGAGAACATTTGAATTCTTAATAGTCCCAAACTACACATAATTGTTTAGGTTAGAAGCAGAGCCAGCTTCATAGCCCCTGTGGGATCAGTCAAATCATACAGGGTATCATGATGAGAAAAGGTCCTATACTTGGTTTAATGTTCTATAGACACTATCTCAAAATTCTTAATAATTTTATCTTTGATTTTTGTGTTTTCTTAAGTGAACTGGAACACTGGTATGGGCAGGGGGTGTTGGGGTCTCCTCTGTGGTCCCATCTTCCCAGGAGGAGGTCTCAGTTGCCCACTCCTCCATCCTTCCTAGTGACCAGTACTGCTTTCTGCTTCAGGAGGGTCCTGGGCATGTGGAGAGGGGGCCCAAGTAGCTGTGAGGGTCTGCTCTCATCCTGAAGTTATCCCTGTGTCCAAGGAAGCATGACTTGGCATATTAAATAAAAATGACCATGACAGATTCAGAGACAAAGATTTGCCATGGAAGTAAACATTTTTTTTTTAACAAGGTGCCCTACATTTTTCATTTCATTTTGCACTGGGTTGTATAAATGGTGTAGCTGGCCCAGGTTTAGGAAACTGTGTAAATAAATTGTGACTAATATTAGGTGGATCTAATAATGTCCCTAATACCCTTTATCTCCACACCATTATCTTATTTGTGGTAAATGAGTGATCCCAAGTGACTCCCATAACTGGCACAGATCAGCCAGTGGGCTGTCACTCAAGGAATGTGTGTGGTAAGGAAGAAAGACATAGGGTAATTGATTCTTAGCTAGTGTTTGCAATTTTCACATGGCCACAGGACCTGAGTGAACCCTCTGAGTCCTGGTGACAGATGCAGCCAGTGAATGTCTTCCTGAAGCCACACTTGGGCTTGGGCTACGTGGTGGCTCCAGGGTGACTGTGGGAAGAATCCATAGTCTGTTCCTGCCTATGCCTACTGAGTGAGCTTTACTCAGTCCAAGAATGAAAGGAAAGAAGATAAAAGGCCAATCTCTTTTTCAATTCTCAGTCTATAAAATGAGAGGTGTTTGTTCTTTGTTTGTTTACTTTTTTTTTTCTTTCCTAACTGTGAAACTGACTCTGGATTCAGGACATGGCACTGCCCGAGGCAAGCTTCCTGTGCTTCTTGTGATATAAATTCCACAGATTTTATCCGCATGGCCTTCCCTTCCTTTCCGGTTCCCACATGGGCAATTTAAGTGTGGTTGGCTCACTGTGTCTTTGGATCCTTTCTGGTCAATTTAGAAGGTGATTAAACCTTTTCAAACTCTTTTACTCTGTCATGACTCTATTTTTTCCCCCCTGTTGCTCTTTTCTTCATTGTGAGTCATTACCATATATTTCAATGCCATCAGTATTGTTTAATTAGAAGATACAATGAAAATATCTTTTCAATGCTAACTCACATATTACTCTTCATATGCTATTTATCTGATAATTTAATAGTGCATTAAAAATTAAAGTAACAATATATGCGTGAGAGGTTTATTTATCCATGATTTTTCTTTACCCCAAAATAATCATTAAGCATTCCTAGAGTTAGAGGGTTTCATTTTCCAAGTTTTGAAAAGAAAGTCTGCCAATCCATTTTTAATAGTCTTTGGTTTTGTTAATATCAATGCTAAGTGTTTGTGCTCCCACTGAGTTATTTGATGCAATTTCTTTGAAACTCACATAATAGTAATGGGAAACTCTACTTCTGTTATTTCAATACACATCCCTGTCTTGGACCAGAAGGCACAGACCCACAGAGGACAAAGCTTCACCATATCATTCTTAAACAGCATGAGTAATACAGACTGCCTCCCTGCATGCTCTGTCTCTGATTAACCTCAGTTCAGGAATCTGCCAGAAAACAGGGTACGTGCAACCTTGAATTCTGATCAAATTCATGGAGGCTGTATTAAGAAAGAAACATATATAATGAAGGAAGTCCTCCCCTGCTCCCCGTCCTGCCAGCGTGCCCTATCCCATGCCCACAGAAAGTCAGTGGCAGGATTGGCTTCCCATTCAGGAATACTTGGTTCTGATTTTCTATAGGCAGAAGCAAATTGGGCAGCAGTTCCCGGTGGCGGGTGGTGTGGCTAGTCGTTATTGCGTTCTCCAGATGTCTGTGGCTGCACAGCCCCAGCGTGAGAAAGGATCCTGCGAAAACGCAAAGCTGTTTTGTTATAATTAACCCAGGACTCTGTATTGAATGATATAGATAAACATTTACAGAAGTGTTTTTAAATTTGCCTGATTTGCTTTTATATTTCATGCTTTGTGAAAATTATACATAATTTAGTAAAAAGTCTATTTCCCAGCAGCAAAAATACTTTTCTGAAAATTCATCTTGTCTCACAATTTATCACTCCTTATTGACAATTAGAACATCTTCCACAATACCTGTGACTTGTTCAAACATTTTGGATCTTAAAAGCCTCGTAATTATACCTTTGGCTTGAAATCTGAATATATCTATGGCATAGAATACCCACTCCCTTTATAGATGGCTGGCAGGATTTGCTTTTCACTTTGGGGGAAATCTATTCTTTGTAGAATATTCCCACACATGTCTATGTCTATTTCTCAGAGCAGTGACACAAAGGATATGACCCCTTTGCTCCCAGTCACCTTTCATGGTGCTGAATCGCCTTGGACGTTGGTGCCAGTCAGCACGATTTGATTTGCTATGGTAAGAATAAGATTATATCTAACAGACGATGTCATTTCCAGGTTCAATAGGCACAGATTTAAAACTAGTCCTCTCTTTGACCCTCTGGGTTCTCTTGAACTCTTGCACCTTCTTTGACAGTGTTTGTGAATGAGTGAATTCATGAAAATTCAAGGTTATTTTAATGATAATAGCACTGCAGTGACAAAGGAAGAAGGAAGGGCTGGTCGTCCTAGCTCTGGCGCTCCTTCACCATAGCGACTTCCTTCCTGACAGACTGACTGCGGAGTGAATTCCTGTTGATGGTCAAAAGCTGAGAGCAGTTGTGCGTCTGCAACAGTGCTGCTGCTACTGGTCTGTGAACATGACATGCCTGAGAATATCGAATCACCATGGCAACAACAAACATGGGGCTAAATTCCATTAGCTGCTGTGACTCAGTGAGTCAAACAGATAATGTGCGGGGCCTGGACAACTGCCTACAAAAGCCTATGTGAAAGTTGTGATGAATTAACTTCCGCTTGTGATAGCTGTTTTGGTATAAATTCCCTTTTTGGTTACCTAGGTTCTTATATTTACAATTGTTAAAAAAAAAAAAAAAAAGACGACCACCTTAAAATACTTAAATAGTTCACTCCCAAGAGTGTACATTTGGGACTACTCTCTGCTTATTTAAAATACTCACTGCTACATCTTTTTAAAATTATTCCATTAATCTTGATTAATTTTTAAAAATCTTTTTTGTTCCCTAAAAAATTAGTGACAAGGAGTTGAAACAAAATTTTACATTGCACTTATCTTCAAATGATTTTCTTCAAAAAGTCTAGAATGAGTTTAAAGTTGACAACATTCTTCACTGAGGTCAATGATATCAAGATTTTTGTAAGGAGAGAGCTCCTGGGTCAAAAGGAGAAAAAAGGTTAAGTCATTTGATATATTCAGTACAATTGAAAGACAGTTCTAGATAAGATTAAAGAGTGTAGCTATTTTCAGAATTATTTTGACTGTAGGAAAATAGTTTTAAATTATCTCATACAAATGTACCTACATTCTAATATCCTAAATTCAAAAAGTTATGATTCTTTTAAAAAGAAAAATCTGATTGAGTAAATAACTTGCCATCTCTTTCATATCTAAGCAGTAACAGGGATAAGAAATAAAAAATGCTAATGTAACACATGAAGATATGCCATCCTGCCTTTTTTATACCAGGTACCCATGTTTTTTTATCAGGCCCACTTTTCTCTTCTCCTCACTTCTATCTATAGCTAGATTCCATCCTGCTAACTTTCTCTGCAATATATCCATTAGAAATTTGGCCACTTTGTGGATTAGAGATGAATATGTGTATTATTATTGACCAGATGAGAAATCATTGTCTGCTACAAAAGAATGATGCAACTGATGAACTTCAGGGAGTATCTACCTTTATAATTTAGACAAAAAGTATAAGCTCAGGCTACTAGTTAGTTTTCTCTGATCATGTCCACAATCTGTCTTTGGATGATAAAAATAGATCATTAAAAATATTAAGTGAGAAATTTTTAATAATTATAAACACATATATTATTGTTTTTCTCTAGAAACCTTTAAATGAACAAAATCAAATAATTTCTCTCTCTCTCTCTCTCTCTCTCACACACACACACACACACACACACACACACAAATTTTCTTCTTATAACCAAAGACATATTATTTCTTAGCTGTCCTTTTTTTTTACTCAATAAAGTGATAATTTTAGATCCTGTAAAATCTCATGTTTTATATTGCTCCCTCCATCCAATACCCATCTTCTTTTTAAACATAAAGATAAATATCATAAATGTATTTGTCCTAAAGCATGCATCAGTTACAAAGAGAAGTGGAAGTACGTATCAAGATCAGTGAACAGTCCACCTGGGCTGTGCAAATTGTGTTGGGGGCAGTAAACATGAAAGGGAAAGGGCCCAGTTTATGCAGGACTTGCTCTGTAAGTGGGCAAAGGAACTATGCTTGGGAAGACTTTTGGGTAGAACAATGATCTGACATAGGTGATGTTTGAAGATAATTTAGGAATCGAGCACAAAAGGCTGATGTGGTCATTTTAATAGTCTAGTCATGAAGTGCTACAGTTTAATGAACTGATACGAATGGAAAGGAACTGACTGTTGCAAGAAAAATTGCAAATTAAATAGTTTTTGCTGTTCTTGTTATGGCTGTAACTTTGATGGACCTTTCTCTCATGGAAGCAATAATAATGATTTTTCTGTATCTATTTAAAATATTTGAATGCAACCATTCTGCCAGGAAATCCAACATGCTTGAAAATACCAGGACATACACTTTGGAAAAGTCTATCTGTATTAGACAAATAGTGAAAATTCTTCATAACCTAGGTTATTTTAAAGCATCAAACATAAACTCTAAATTTATTAGAATCATTTTTTTTCTTTCGAAGAACAAAAAATAATACCATTGAGTCTTGTACTGCTTTAATATTTTAATAAAGCTTCCCTTACTTATAAGCTTATAAAAATTATAGAAAATTATAAAATTGAGAACTGTTTTTCATAAAATAAATATGAAAACCACAGAATCTTCAACCAATCTATTTTTTTCTTTTTTTTGCTTTTGTTTCTTTTTTATTTTTCTTCAGTTTTTGCTAGTTAAGTGTTTTAATATGAAATTAAACTAAAATAAAGCAATATTATTTTAAAGCCTTTTATACAATTTCAAAATATGAAATTCTTCTTTTTTTTTCCATAGAGATTGTTATAGACTGTTCAGTAATAAATGGTTAAAAGTTATGTGCAATTAGCATATACATTTCTAATCAGAGTGTTTTAGGATGTTTGCAAACAGTTTGTCCTCTTAAATATGTCAAGCATTCCCTTCTCTCATGCTCATTGTAGAGTTACAAGGTAAACTTTAGCTGAAGCCTCTTTTCTATATTTTAAATCCTAAATAATATTTTTGAACTGTTGAGACTTTTTTATGCTTAAAATAATCAATACCTATTATTATACAAAAAACTTTCTTTAAAGATTATTGTTTCTGTGCCATCTTCTTGAGCCCCAAACCCCTGCTGCTAACCACTGTTTTTAGTTCAAGTCCTCTAGTGACTAGGGCCAATCCCTTTCAATATAGTATCTTTAATAACCTGTGAGCACCAGCCCTTTAATTCTTTTTGTTGTTGTCTTAGAGGTGAGCAAGGTGAACTTCTTTCATCCCCACTTTATTCCTCGTCTCTATGTGCATGTGTGCTTCATATCAGCATTGCAATAACTCTAAAGGGTCAAAATGTAAGAAGCCTATGCTCTATGTAACTATATAGCAGTTGTGTTTTCAGCATTTTTTCTCAGCTCTCTTCTGTGCTCCTGTTACATTTTATTATTGCCAGCCTTTTTGATATATCCAAACCTGCCCTCTCATCAGTCTCAGTGTCAACATATGCACCAGGTGACAGAATTATCAGCAAGTTCAGCGTCAGCACCCCGTACGCCACTGTGTCAGCAACTGACCCCATGTTGGTTCAAAGTGTTATTTTAAATTCAAATTCATCTATTTCATGCTGAGATTTTACTGATATTTAGAGGGAAATTATCTATTCAAGGTAAAAGGGAGGACCAGACATCTTTTCATTTTTTGTGGATTGTATAAACTAAAGAAACTAAAGGGTGAAACCCTTGTTCTTTTAAAGGGGCTATGTGTAATCCTTATGCTTTCTGTCTTAGTTTCTTCTAACCTATCAGGTAACTTCTTTTCCCAGGAAATTACTGTTCAATTGTTATTAAAGCTTATGATCTCCAGGTGAAGCTGTCCTTTAAGACTAAAGGACAAAAAGCTCTTTATGAAACAAAAGTTATGAATGTTAAAAACTCTATTGCACCAAGCCTCTATTTAGCTGGCAACCTCCCTTAAATTTTTTTTCTGCAAATGCTTTAGACTAAAATTATGATGTTCTTAATGCTATGAGATTATCTACCATAGAGGTGACCTTTTTGTTTACAATCCTGTGAAACACTCTTATCTACGCCTACGGAGCCCTATTGTTCTTACTCACATCTCACCTCCTTGATGCTTCTTACCTAATTTCCAGGCCAACCTGAAGTAGGATTTTCTATAGTACTGGCAAAAGAGAAGGAGACAGTAGATGTACATGCTTTTGCCCTTTCTGCTTAAGAATAGAAGCAGCATCCACATTCTGATTCTGTCTGGTCACTCATTCATTTATTAAACAATATTTACCAATGGTTTCATATGTGCTTGTTGCTCAATGAGATTATGAAGGCATTTTTACATCTCCAGAACTAAATATATTATTCCCTCAAGAAATATGAATCCACCAGTAAAAAAAAAAAAGGATGTAGCGTTTTTCTATATTAGTTAGCCTTTGAAAAGTAGAAAAACTTAGAAATTCTAGTTCCAAAAATCAAAGATAACAAAAAGGAACATTTTCAAGATCAAAATGGAAATCAGCTGTAGAAAATGCTGTTTATAACGATTAGACCATACCTGTCAAAACTGGTGCAACTTTTCTGAATATAATTTTTTTCTTGGCAACTTTTTGTCTACTGAACTATATTGGACATGTTATTTCATCTGAAACATAATTTGCAAGCATTTAAATCAATCATTTGAAAAAAATTAAAGATCATTTACTATGTTTCAGACTCAGGATAGATCAGAGGGCTTTCATCCAACAAACATCGAACAGAAGGGACAGATTAGGACAGGATGCAAATTATTGCAATTCATTGAAGCAAGTGCACCAAGGATCAAGTGACCAAAAGTGTAGGAACAAGGGTCAGGCAGAGCAATAGCACAGACAAACACTTGAGATGAGAAGTTCTCTGTCAAGCACGAGTACTCAGTCTGGCTGGAGAGGGTCTTATTGACCAGAGATGGCAAAAGTTAGGCTGGAAGCTCACAGAGAAGGTGTTACTTTATCCTGAAAGACCTTGAGCATGAGAGAAACAAAATCAAATTTTCATTTTAGAAAGGGCAGTGTGGCAGAAAGGTGGAAGATAAACTGGCACCAGAGGAGACTAGAGATAGAGAAAGGAAGAGAGAGATAATGAGAACATCCATGAACTTGAAGGGCAGTACATCAGTATTGCCTTCTGAAATTGGTATTTTGCCCTTTCTAATCTCTCTTTCTCTCTCTCTTCTCCCCAGTCTTTCGTCTTTCTCTCTCTCTCTCTCTCTCTCTCTCTCTCTCTCTCTTTCTCTGCCACACATTGTGTAAAGTTTACTTCTAATTAGTCATCTCTATAAACAAAGTCTCATACTATTTTATTACTTGAAAATATAGTGTGGTTCACAAATATATTTTAGAAAACACATTTGCTAATATTACACTTAATATATTTTTTTGAGTCCAAAACTGCTCGGAGAGTACAATGGTATGATTACAATTACGCAAATACTAACTCAGTATTTGACTAAATACTTTTATTATATTTAAATAAAGAAACAAACAGACTAGGACAAGTGAGCAGAATAATAATTAAAAATTAATAAGGTAAATCATGAGTAGTGTTTGGATGCCAAGTTTGTCATAAGAAGAAAATACTGTGAAATTTTTAGCCATTGTGTTACTGAAATTCTAGAAAAGCCAGAAAATGGAGAAAGTACTGAAAGACTTAAAAATCACAGGATTTCATAAGCCTCCTTGGCATAAAAATGGTTGGCATTTCCTTTGCACATATGTCATTACTCCAGCATTTCACTGCCTTTCCACCCAACATATCTGACCCCAATAAATTAGAGCCCTGAATTTGGGAATAGAAATATGGGGAAGGCATCAAACCAAAGATTTTCTAAAATGCCTCCCTCAGAGATTGTAATCATGTAATCATATATGGATATCAGCCACCTCTGAATCACCTTGTGTCACCAGGTGCCAAGTATAGATCTTGCAATGAAAGAGACCTCTAGTGCTTGTGAACCATACCATGAGCTTGGTATTAATTAACAAATTAATGATACGATGTACACATAGGGAGAGTGTTGTAATTGTTGAGTATAATTTCTACCATATTGAGCACTAGTCATGCAATTATTAGAATACTGATTCTGACTTGCAGTTTCTTCGAGAGTTATGTAAATTAGAACTTGAAATAATTTAGGGGAATGGATTTTAGTATGGTTCAACAAATAAATCTCATCAAGTGTATTGAGTTGTTTTCATGGGATAATATAGTTATACAGTAATGTAACTTTTCAAAGACATAACATAGGTTCTCAAATGAACTTTGAACATTATTTATCATTAGATCTGCCCTATTAGCTGCACGTATTAGAAATAAGATGTGCTTACTTTAAATAATTGCCTTTAAAGAAAAAAAAAGGACTAAGCATATTGTTATCTGAAAAGTATTTTGGATACAAGCTAGATAATCTCTAGAAAATGGTTGCTTGTGGGGTTCTTTGGCCAAATTAATTTACATTTTTCATTTATTCCACTCACATTTTAAAATGTACCTGCTTTTAATAGTAATGACGTGCAATTAACCTGCTATATTTCTTTCTAACTTTTATTCTTGAACATAACATTTAGGTTTCCAACATAATTAAAAATGGTAAATTAAAAAAAACAACGTATTAAATATTTTTGTATCTACTAAAATATTTTTTCTTACTGAAGAGATAATTTTTTATATTTCTATTTGTGTGGGCTTGATAGAATATTATTGAATTCTAAAGTTCATGTTCAATATCACTTTAAAAAGCATTATAGTGCTAACTTTGGCTTGAAATATAGCTGAGGAAAAGGTCTCTCATACAACAGAAAAAACAAAGCACTACCCTTAGCATTTAAAACTGATAAAATGACATCGATCACTAAGCTACACACTTACTCCATAAGCAATGTTGAAAATTTGAATTTGGGTAAATATGTCCATATATCATTATTAAATTATGCTAACCAAACACTAAAAAATGCAGAGAAACATCTTACAAAAATGTTGATAACATAAACATTATATATCACATTATTTAAATTAATATGTAAAATCAACTTATTTTTAAGCAAAAGAATTTATTATATCTATATAATATCAGTTATACTGCTGTTTAAGCAAATAAATTTTAATGTAGCCTACAAAAATTGGTAATTTATTTTAAAGATAAGCAATATAAAAATTGCAAGAATCATGTACATGAAAACAAAATGTATTTTGTGGGTTTGAGGGCACAAAATTGTTCCAGACTTTTTAAAGCAGAAATATTTTAAATCCAAATGTAATTTAAGATATACTATGTTTTAAATATTTAATGAAATAATTCTTATTAAAATATCTTCCATCATTTCTAAATTATAGATTCTTATAAACTCATACTTTTCATCTTTATTGAATAATTCATTGGTTATAATTGTCATGCAAATTTTGACCAACATAATATGTGAATATCAACTTAATTCTTAAAATTAAGAATTATATTTTATTCAGTAGTCTTTTTACTGCAAAGTTATTAATATTTTATATTTATTCTCTTCTGGATATCTGTGAAGACAAGCATCAAAATGTTTGTTAGCCACATTATTTAATATTATATTAAAATCCTTTTTACTTTGCTCAATAATAAGCTATTTTTTTCTCCAAGGGCACGCTTTGCTCATTGAATTCATAACAAATATGGCTGAAATGTATTTGAGGGAAGAGAAAGCTTTCTTGTGTTTGTGTTTGTGTATGTGTAACTTTATCTCTTACACACACACACACACACACACACACAGAACTGAAAAAATGTACACTTGAAGTTGCTTCATATGTTTCTCTCTCATTCTAAGGTGCCCTTTCTAAATCATCAGTAGATGAGCCATCTATATCAGTCATTATATGTGAAAATATCTGGTTTAACTATATTTCATAATGTGCTTTCAACTTGAATAAACTTTGTCATTTTTCTATTCAGACAGCAGTGGAAAGGAACTTTCATTTCCACACCTTGAATGCTAAATAAAAACTGAGGAAGAAGAAATGAATTTTTTATTAAATGCATATTATGTGTTTAAATGCATCAGATATATATTAAATATGAATAGGTTTTGTTGATGAAAAGAAATAAAATAATGAAAAGCAGGAAAACATGCCTAACCAATTTATGATCTTGTGGGGAGACTGACAAACAAGTATGAAATTATAATGCAGTTCAATAAGAACCACAACAGGCAAAAAATTAGATATTGCCAGCTCACACAGGAGTAACACCTAATCCAGAACCTGAAGATTTTGAAGGGCTTCCTGGAGGCAGTGGCACTAAAGTAAGACTGGCTAGACTAGAAGTATCTGAGTGCAGAGAAGTGGTGGTGGACCTGGGAGCTATGAGAAAGCACACAGACATGTAACTGAGAGTGCTCTTTTAGAGAATGGTAGAAATTTGGTATAGCCCCTTATTTAATCTATTCAGATTTTCTAGAAAACAAACAAATAAGTAACAGCAAAATTAGGCTGCCTCATCATGCCTAGAGTTTGAGAACCAAAGCAAGAAAGTCTGGAACTATTACCTTTACTTTTCATC
Source organism: Macroglossus sobrinus (assembly GCA_004027375.1). NCBI lineage: Eukaryota > Metazoa > Chordata > Mammalia > Chiroptera > Pteropodidae > Macroglossus > Macroglossus sobrinus. The sequence goes on along the minus strand of PVKZ01002324.1, from coordinate 9,837 downwards.
TTGCCATCTGTCCATTGAGCTCTGAGCTCAGTAAAGCTCGTAAGAGCCTGAGCAGATGAGAAACTAAGACAAATCAGGGAGAAAAAAATAAGTAAAAAATAATATTTGAAAGCCGTATCCAAGTGCATATACCACATCTCTGAGGCGAGTGACTGCAGAGTGAAAAGCCAGGCACAAAGAGAGCAGTGTAACATACACCTGGCTAACAACCCAGGAAGGACCTCCTGAAGACATTGGTTCTGCCCTCTCTTACTAGTGGATTTCCTCTATTGTAGGAATTTGAAATCCATGCTATCACAGCGGACATCAGGCTGAGAGCCATTCCATTCCATTGGCCAGTTTTTGCTCCATTCCACACCCGCTTCCAGGGTTCTGGCTCTGTCCAGGCTGAGGAGGAGCGAGGCCTCTAAGGCACATTGAGAGCCCTGGACTGGGACAGTGGAAAACTGCAGCCATGATGTTGAAACTAAGCGACAGTGGGACTGAGGCGAGAGACACTTCCTGTGGAGGCAGTTTGATGGAGGGGAAAGAGGGATGTTCAGGACGCTTGGTTTGAATATGAGTCCTCTGGTGGAAGGAGGGTGATGCCATAGGTGCCGACCAAAGTGTGGGGACTTGGTCTCTGGCATTGGACTGACACAAGCAGTCGTACTTTAGAGGGAAACTAAGAAAAATGGGAAAGAAAGGAAAGAGGCTTTATCAGCCACGATTTGGGTCAAAAACCATAAACATCGTAAGTGCCCTTATGGACAGCAGAACTCGTTTTGACATTTCTGTGGTGAAGGCTGAGATTAGTGAATGATGCCAGGATGTCCTCAGCTATTTATTCCACAGGACTCTTTCTGTGTGACTGGATCTTTGCTTAGCCATGCTTGGAGCCGTGAACACACAAACACAGATGTATATGTTTGGTGACTGAGGTCGTCCACACATATAAAAAAACAGTAAGGATGTAAAACGCCGCTGAGACTTTCAATTGGGAATTTGAGCTTTCATTAGATGTAGAAATACTTAGTTCAATGATTTCTAAAAACTTTCCAAATGTTAGCAATGAGGTCACTCCAATTCTAGATTATAGCATACTACTTGTTACAGAAACATATTTTCTTCATTATTTCTGTCTATTCTTTCTCGATGGGAGACTAAAAAAGCTGCCAAGCCTGGAGATTATTATTCTCCGAAGATTTAGACAAAGGTAGAGTGAGACAAATATTCCAGCTGCCAGGCCCATTCTTTCACGTGCCAAGGGTAAACTGTGTTTCTACACTGAAAATTGGGAACAAAGCCAAGAAAAACCAGAACAAATTAATCCTACCAAAATGTTCTATTAGGGAAGGGCTCTCACCCTGGGTGAGCAAGTCAAGTGAAGTGAAATAAGGAGGGCACAAGGCTTTCTCAGCAGAAGGATAAACATATGGAATGTTCCAGAAACTTGAAGTATTTCACTAAGGCTAGAGCAATAAACGCAAAGGAGGAGTAGCCTGGCAATGCACTGGAGAAGCATGAGTGGGCTGCTTCACGGAGGGTTTTAGATGTAGTGCTGGAGGTTACACTCTTATCCTGCAGATATCAAGGAGCTACAGAAGAGGGTATTATTAACAACTTAGAAGGCCAGTCAGCTGTTCCATCACTTGTCATTTCCTTGCAGTCTCAGATCTATATGCTTAGGTATCCAATGTGTGAACTTGAAATTGATTTCACTTGTCTATGTACAAATGGCTATAATACAATATTAAACACATGGGTATGCCATTTTATATAATTGGAGATATTGAGATTGAAGTACAAAACATAAAAATAAATTTCATTCATTGATCAGGAACTAGATGGTTAAAGAAAGAGGTACATTAATTCTATAAAGAAACTATCTTGTAATTGGAAATAAGTATTATGCATTACAGTAGAGGGAGGAAAAAAAATCTAAAACTTAAGGAAAGGAGATACTAAAACTCAGAATGAGTTTCTTAAATAAGACTAAATTTGTGATTAAAATATTTCCAAAATAGAAGACAAATAAGCAAACACTAATCTGTAAGTGATCTCTTGCAAAGATTTTTTTTTTTTGGATGAATGTTATAGAGATTAGTACATAGAATGGCACTGAAAAGTTAGGTCTCATGTGGGTATTGTGATATTTCTAATTGGACAAAATGAATCATATTTTGAATCATGAGTAGTTTTATATATAAGTATGTAAAACTCTCTGAGCTTTATCTTAAACAATAAAATAGTAAACTAGTTCTAAACAGTCAAGCTGCCACCATAAGAAATGTAAGGTATTTATTTTAAACATCTATAATTACCTGTCATTTATAATTTATTTCTATTACTATGTATCTATCTCTCTCTATATAAATATATGTATATTTACTTGCACATATGTGTACATTCACACACATAGGCACACACCCATAGCTTAATCAATAATTTACCATCATTCAAAGATATGTTTGTGCTTTTTTATTTTAGATTTCATAAATACACATAAGAGATCTTATTTAAACTACAACTATTTGGGCTATGGAAAACATGAATTGATTTTAGATTTCCCAAGAGAATGTTTTAATGTCTCACAAGAATATTCCACAGATATTACATTAGAAATTATCTTCAGAAACAATAAGAGCCAATTTTAGTGAGGCATTGGGTATTTTTCCCAGAAAATTTGTTAATGTATATAATCAAACCAAATAATAAGCTGTAATACAGTGAGCATGCTGTTTTGTTTGAAAGGTATTCAAATGAAATCTTGCTCTGTATTTCATGTTTAGTGAGAAAATTAGTAATAATTCAACAAAGAAAATCCAATAAAGAGATATTCCTGTGTAGCATAAATCTCCTTTCTCTTTAAAATCTACAATAAAAATAGCACATGTGCACATGCATGCCTGAACAAACGCACACGAGCACACACATGCACACACAAACATAAAACACAGGGAGTAGAAACCTTAAAACCTGTGTCAGGAAGGCAAAAACCTAGAAGGAGCTCAACTTTTCTGAACATGATAGTAGCAATGTTAAACAGGTTTGCAGTGAGAGGGCCAGCTATTTCTCAAGGCTATGGCATATGGTTAGAGACCAAAAAGGTTGCCATAAAGGCTCAAGCCTAATTTTGCATGTCTTTTCTAAATCAAAAGAATGAAATATATTGCTAAGAGCAGAGCTCTTCTTCTAGCCATGAGGCAGTAACAGGTAACAGTTTACTCTCTTATGTTAAAGAGCTAAAATGCAAACAAAATCTATGAAACAGCAGTGTTTAGTTGTTTGGCAACAGGCAGAATAAGACAGCGATCCCTGAGAACAGAGAAACAAAGACATGGAGTCCCGTGGTGGACTCACAGACTGATGGACAGATCTCCAGAATGCAGTGCAAAGATGAGGTACTCAAACAGAGGCCAGCACTTTCAAAGAGTTAGAAAGACATACAACAGATTATAGGTAAGGTAGGGTAGCTGGAATTTGCAAGAAAAAATTAAAGAGGGGAGAGAATTTTAAAGAGAAAACTCAGGAGATTTGCAAAGAGTTTTTACTCTTACACCAAGATTTGTACACAAATATTCAAGCAACTTTTCTTTTCAGTAGCCATAAATTGGAAAAAACCCAAATGTCCATCAAAAGTCAAAAGAATAAATGGATAGTGGTATATCCATTCAATGGAAAACTATTCAGCAATCATGTGGAATAGAATACTGATACAAAAAAATGGTTCAATGTAATATGTGGAGTGGTGGTCCCCCATAAATATGCCCATGTGTTACCCCTTGAAACTGTAAATGTTACCTGATTTGGAAAAAGAGTATTTGCAGATATAATTAAGATTCTTGAAAAGAGGTCCTCCCAATTACCTGGGCAGAATTTAAATCCTATGACAAGTGTTTCTATAAGAGACAGAAGAAGACACAGACACAAAGAGGAGAAGATAATGTGAAAACACAGACAAAGATTGATGTCATGCAGCCAAAAGCCAAGGAAAATCTGGAGCTACCAGAAGGTGGAAAAGGCTAGGAAAGATTCTTTTCTGGTCAATACCTGAGAAGTACTGATTGACTTAGTGACTACCACAGTGACTATCACACACACATTCAAAGCTGTCACCATTATAGGTTACTCCATACATGGATGCAACCAGCATACCTAATGCAATATGATTTGCCCACAAAATTCAGAGGCATGCAAGGCATTGTGCCTCTTTCCAGAGATAGGTGATCATGCAGTGCAACAACTCATCTGTATGTCCCAGACCACTAGACCCTCAAAAATTTGAGGATATTTTTAGAAAGTTTATCTTCTGTGCTTATGTTTCTTCTCACAACATTGAGGACACTTGTAACTTTATCTTCACCAGGTTCAATTATCATTGCATAAATAAATGGGTCAGTGAGATATTTTGTAGAATGGTGAGAAGATCATGATGCTTCAAGATTTTATTATGATGCAGAGATGAAGAATTGGCTTAACTCTAAGTTAATATAGGAAAAGTGAGTGATTGTCCTTCCAGTTAAAAGAAAATTATTTCTGATGTTCTCTGTTTAATGGGACAGATAAAAACCAATTGTCAGAACGATAGCTCCAAGACAGGGTTTCTTTTCTCCAAAACATGCTTGTACCATCATGAATAGCAACTGAAATTTGAGTCATTACCTTCTCTTATGAAAGACCCACCTGTTTTCAGCTCTGGTCAAGCAGCCTAGTTAAAAATCGATTCTAGAAAAATTTCCATCCCCTCATCCAAGTCTGACTATAGTACTAAATTGTAAATGTCCCAAGACCTATAATTTTGACTTTTGTACAAAATTGTTAGAAGTGATTGAAGAGACTTCACTTTGACCCCTTCTACCTTAATGGGCCCTCATTTAATGTGTCATGGAGGCAAAGAAGGTTTTTTGTGCTAGCAAAAGTGTAAAAAGTAGGGCCAACCTTTATGGTAGAGTTGGGTCAAACCTCCATCATCTGACTCTCTGAAGAGAGTAATTGGGGTACCACAGAGGTATCCTGGGTAACCAGAAATTAATTTTAATGTAGAGCTAGTGTTCAAACATCTCAGCTATATCTATATTTCCAATTCTCAAGTACAGTTGGTACACAGTAGCTGTAAGTCTTTAGTGGCTTTATTTAGTGGTATTATGGTGGAGTCACCCAATAAGTCTACCTGATCTTCATTCAAAAAATTCTAGAATTCAAGGTTTGAAATTGGACAAGAGAAAATAAACTTCCATCGTGGTGTCTCAAATCAGGCCTTCTTTCCTGAAAACTAAAGTTCTTTTGTTTTTGCAGGTATAGGAGGTTTCTAGATATTGGTTAGGACTCTAGTTGCCCCAGAGATTTCCCGATCAACTTACAAATAATAAATTTTATTTGACACTCCATCTTCACTGCTTTTTATTGTAACTGCGTCAACTTTGGTTCAGCCTAGCCACTTAGCCTGGGTTTCTCCAGAACCAAATTTTCCACTGAGATGAAGGAATTCATTTAAATGGCAACATCTTCCAATTTTATCTATCTTCAGCCTTCAAAGGACAACCATTACAGCACTTTTCTGAGCTTCTTGGGCTTTCTTTGGATGACATAGATATGTGAACTTCAGAAATGTTGCATGGATCTCAACTGCAAAAGTAGTTGTGAGAAAGGACAGCCACCCTCATAGAAATGCAGAGAAATTGTTTAATGGAAGAAATAAAATATGGGCAAATTTAAAAAACTGATAGCATTTAGATGTAAGCTGAAGTGAAGAGGAAATTCATGTAGAGAAAAATAATGTATCAAGAGATCTGTGGGAATTAGACATCAACCAGCCAACTAGCCAACCTAGCTGAAGGTCAAGGTCAGAATGGAGTTCAAAGTGGGAAATAAGATGCCTCTTCTATATTGTGCATAGTCCTATAAAATTGTTTGGAAATCAAATATCTAATGTCTAAATACTTGATTAGATAGTCATTTAAGAGATTTAGGAAATAAAGGAAAATAAAGGAAGTTATTAAAAGAATCAGAAAAGGATATATATAGAAATATTATGAATACAATTAGAAAGTCTTAATTGATGATCAGTTTTTATAGTGGTTGTTTTAGGTTTTTAACCTGTAGCATGAATTTGGGTTTCACATCAGCCTTGTAGTTTCTGTGCCTCCCCACCCTCTCTCTCTCTGAATTTTATTGTTACTTTTTGTATTCATGTTAGCATCTCTGTATTCAGAGGTGGAACAGAGCTATTCAGAGATTAAATGGAGTACTATTGTTCTAACTTCCTCTTTTTCCTTTCTTTTTCTTTTTCTTTTTTTTTTTTTTTGAATTGTTCTTTCACTTGATTATCAGTATTCCCTCTTCAAAACTGACTGGTGACATCTTTTAAGAGGAAAAAAATCTATCACTTATATGAATGACAGAGATCAGGTATCACTTAGACAAATGTCTTCTTTCTGCAATCAGTAATCCTATTTATAGCGAAAGATAATATACTGACATTATGAACCATTTAACATATGCTTAGTGGGTAAAATTATTCTTTCTTCTCTTTTACATTTTAAAGTTATACATTTCTAAGTTACTTTCAAGTGCAATACATCAGTGACTAGGTGAAATTAATTTCCTCTACCCTCCAAAGCAACACTTACCTGGTTGTTAGATAGCTTTTTAATGCCATTAAAGGTTATATGCTTTGGAAGAAATGTAGTTTGCTTGAAGTTTTTATTGTTTCTCATTCATCAGTGGTCTTCCTGATTATTCTTTTCTAAAGTATAATTTGATTTTTAGTTAAACGATTCTCAAACATCTCAAGCACAGTATTGTCTTTCTGGAGCATACCTAAGTTTACTTACTTTTAATTAAAGTATTGTTCAAAGGAGTATTTTAATGGACAGAAGTAAATGCCAAGAAATCATCAGGTTTAATCTGTCACTAGCTAATAATTATTTTTGATTTCTAAGGTCAAAATACTAGTCACTCTTAAGTTCCCTTGGCCATAGATTCTATCTCAATATTTTTAATGAATAAGCAATTACTGAAGTAAGCAAGCGAGTGAATCATATTTTTATTGCCAAAGTTTCAAAGATCCAAATTGTTTTTATTCCACATATTATATATTTTACAAGATAGTTTATCAAATATAATAATAGTAAGGAATCACTAGAAATGAAATATTTAGAAATGTATATTGGAAGAAATAAAAAAACATTGATATTCATACAAGTACAGGGAAGTATATCAGCATGAAATAAAATAAAACTAAATACTGAACAGCTCCATATGCTCTGTTATAATTTAGAATTCTTGTTTTCAATACAAAGTCCTGGTTTTGATCTGGTTGCAGCTAATTTATGAACTATATTTAAAAAACTATCAACTCACTATTTAATTCCCAGTTTTACTTATCCAACTATCTTCAAATTTCTTAGCCAAGATTTTAATTGATTTTTGTAGTAGCCAGTTGTTAATGGGGTAATTTGTCAATACAATAATAAAACAATAGTCTCAATGGTTTTAGTTGCTCAGTTCATTAGATAACAGAGCTGAGTTTTGTTTCATTAATGGAATGCAGGTGTAGAATTTGGTGGATGAAAGATATAAATCCCTGTGGAACTGTGAAAATCTGGGTCAGAGATCACTGAGAAATTAGTTAAGTATGATGGGTCAACAGCAACCCAGACAAGTGTCCCAGCTTTGCTTCTCTGTGTCACTTCCCATGCTTTTTCTTAAACACTGATCTGTTGAGCTTGGGCATGTAAGTCAACACATATATTTCTGAGTCTGTAGTAAATTAAAAGACAGGCTAAAATACCTGATCCCAAATACATGATCCCAAACACTCGGCCAGTATTAACCTCTTAGGGTAAAAATATTTTACTACATGTTTAAAGTTTTCAAAGAAGCTAATGAGGATATTTAAAAATCTTTTAAGATTGGTGATATTCTAAATACAGATGCAATTAGTTTTCCTTCCTTAACAAATAAGGAGATATAAAATAAGACATTCATTCATCACAAAAAGGTATATAATTGTTGAGAAAAGAAATTAATGCTAGTTTAAATACATTCTCTATTTTTAAAGCCATCCTTAAAATTTCAGACTTTTAAAATTCTCTAGTTAATCTACAGCCGTGACACTTGCAGTTCTTCCTTACTGTCATTTTATTATACTTTTGAAAGTTGCCACTTACAATTCTTGTCTATACCCTATTACATTTCTCAGTGATAGCATAGTAGAGTTATCCTTAAGTATCTACACAGTAGTTACTGTAGACTCCAGATTGAACGCAAACCATAGTATCAGAGACTAAGAGAACATTACGGTGAGAGCTTTCTGAACATATAAGCTTATTATGTGAGCAGACAAGAACAGAAACCCTAGCTTAATTATGGCTTTATTTATGACTTCCTAACACACACACATACACACACACACACACGCACACACACACACACACAACATATATCTTTTTTTCTTACAAAAAAAATCTTTTAAAAATAAATTTAACAATTCTTAATTCCAAAGTTAAGCCTAAATCAGGAAAAAACATTAAGACAAAGAAATTTAAGGTGGAAAAAATTAAAATTATAGTCTATACAAGTAAGTTAGCCAACCCTGGAAAGAAAAGCTAAGAGAGCAATGAGAAATTGATTGAAATATTCAAACTAAATCTATTTTAAATTGTATTGGAATAATTATTTGCACTACATGTTAAGAAATGCTTATATGTCATTTAAGTCTACTTTGGTCATATCCCATTGGGTAAATGTGTATTTTTCCTATTTGCTATCTTTTATAGATTCCAAAATGCATAATTTTATTTTAACAACTCTGAAATTGGAATATATTGTTACATCACTGTTTTATCAGAGTTAATGGCAGCATTGTTTTTTTCTGTCTTATTGGTTCATATAATAATCATGCATATTATACTATGATGGCATCTTAGATTTGAAGAAATGCGATGTCAAACTAGCCTTCATTTCTACAATAATATCTCACTTGTGCAGCATATTTTGGTGTGTTTGTGCATTATCATAACTTATGATAGTGGGACTGGATGGATGGGGGTGGGGGAGATGGGGTGCCACAATAAAAATGATTTAGTTTTGTTTCCATAGGTCCCAAAATGACTAATGAAACAAAGTCTCTTTCTAAAAATGAGTGTTTATTGTCCAAAAGTTTCACTGACATTGAGAAAAATTAAATTTTCAAAAGATGTGCTTTTTCATTGGATCTGAGTAAGGGAAGTGGCAGATCCATACTTCTCATATCTCTTCATGGTTGGGAGACTAGAATTCAACAAGTTCAGTGAGACTTTGTTCAGACAGGGACAAAAATCTTTGTTTCCCAGTCTGAAGTCTGGGGCACTCAAATTTGGGGACTCAGGAGGGAACCAAGACTTCATTTGGGAGTGTGAAGTTTTCATGAGGAGCTGAACTAGTCAGTCCCATGAAGAGAGAAGAGATAGTCTAAGCAGAAACCTGAGGGAGAAGCACTAATGCAATATGAAGGTGACATCCAAAGGAAAACTCTTCTTAAGCCGACCATCCTTGGGAGTGTTAAAACTGAAGTCCGATGCCCACAACAGCCCTACAATTTATTTCCTGTACTGTCATAATCATGGTGGATGCTGAGTGAATATGGCATCAGACCCAGGGGGTGGAGATTATGCTGCTTCTCTGTCAATTTGTATTAAAATGAAAGGACACCCTCTCAAGGAGACACAAAGAGAATGATCTGCAACAGACCTTCAGTTATGCCAGAGAAGCAGTAAGATTAACCTTTCTGATTGTCCCAAAACCCATTAGGTCAGTCTTACTGAGGAGAAAAGGTAGTAGTGAGTACTGCCTGGTACTCTATATGGTATCTAT
>PVKZ01002323.1:33573-239378 GCA_004027375.1 Macroglossus sobrinus | reverse complement strand
CTTACCTCTCTTCCTTCCTTCCTTCCTTCCTTCCTTCCTTCCTTCCTTCCTTCCTTCCTTCCTTCCTTCCTTCCTTCCTTCCTTTCTTTCTTTCTTTCTTTCTTTCTTTCTTTCTTTCTTTCTTTCTTTCTTTCTTTCTTTCTTTCTTTCTTTCTTTCTTTCTCTCTCTCTCTCTCTCTCTCTCTCTCTCTCTCTCTCTTCCTTCCTTCCTTTCTTTCTTCTCTTAATTTTTTTCCTTCTTTTTTCCTTCATTAATCCACTCTATGTCTTTTGATTAGAGGATTTCAATCCATTTACATTTAAAGTTATTGATAAGTAAGAACTTACTAGTGCCATCTTATTAATTTTTTTTCTGTTTTGTAGTTCTGTTGTTATTTTCTTCATCTCTTGCCTGTCTTCTTTTGTAGATTAATTAATTTGTGGTATGCTTTGATTCCTTTTGCTTCATTTTTTTTGTGATTCTTTTGTAGGTTTTTGCTTTGTGGTTACCATGAGTCTTACCTAAAACATCCTATAGATATAACAGCCTATTTTATGCTCTTAACTACTTCAATCACATAGTAAAACGCTACCTTTTTATTCCCCTTCTTTTATATTTTTGAAGTCATAATTTACATCTTTTTTATTATGTAATAATTAATAAATTATTATATAGTTACTTTTAATATTCTTGTCCTTAACCTTCATATTAGAATTAAATTGTTAACTTTTCACTATATTACAGCATTAGAGTATTCCAAATTTGACTATATACTTACCTTTACCAGTGTGCTGTATATTCATAGGTTCTAATGTTACTAATTAGTGTCCTTTCATTTCAGCTTGAAGACTCCACTCATCATTTCTTGTAAGGTAGGTCTCATGGTGGTAAACTCCCTCAGATTTGTTTGCCTGGGAAAACTTTTAGCTCTCCTTCATTTCTGAAGGACAGCTTTTCTGGGTAATGTGTTCTTTGTAGATAGTTTTTTTTCTGCCAGCACTTTGAATATATCATCCCACTCTCTCTTGGTCTGGAAGGTTTCTGCTGAGAAATCCTCTGATAGCCTTATGTGGGTTCCCTCATATGTTACAAGCTTTTTTTCTTTCTGCTTTTAAGAGTCTCTCTTTGTCTTTGATTTTTGACAGTTCTTTCATTCTTTTTCATTATTTTTCCTTGTTCTCTGACTGTATATTTTCAAAGTTCCTGTCCTCAATCTCACGGATTCTTTTTTTTCTGCTTGATCAAGTCTGCTGCAGATGCTCTTTCTTGCTTTTTTTCTCATTTCATTTTTTATATTCTTCAGCTCCAGAATTTCAGTTTGGTTCTTTCAAGTAATTCCTATCTCTTTGTGAAACTTCTAATTTTATTTATGTATTCTTTTTTGATTTCATTGAATTGCCTTTCTGTGTTTTCTTACAGCTCATTGTTTCCATAGAACAGCTATTTTTACCTCTTTATTTGGTAAATTGCAGATTTCTCTGTCTTTGGGTTTAGTTAGTAGAAGATTATTGTAATCCTTTGGTGATGTCATGTTGACTTTATTTTTCAGGTTCTTTGAAGTTTTCATTGTTGCCTTTGCGTCTGAAATAGCAGTCAACTTTTCCAATCTTTACTAACTTCTTTTGGGAGAAAGATAACTTCCATCAGCCCTGCTAGAAATCCTGAGGCTATCTCAGGCCTTCTGTGGATACATCTATTCCATGCTTCTGGCTCCCTCTTGTGGCAGATTCTTAAGTTTGTAAGCCTTCTAGATCTTGTAAACACCAAGCCAAGTGTGGACAACCTCTCTTTTGTTTCCTCAAAGGTGGCACTAAAGCTCCAATTTGTGGTCTCTCGCTGGCCTGCAGATTCTGCTGTTTTTTGCATGTGTTCACTAGCTGTCTATTGGTAGTGCACACAGAAAGCTGGCCACAGGGTAGGGGAGTTATGTGGGTGAGGTATGCAAAACCATGGAGGTGTCCATGAGCCATTTGGGGAATCCCCAAGTGAGGAGTTCCCAGTGACTTGTTTGCAGACTTCTTGATGGAAACCGTAATGCAGATAGTAGGATCCATGTCCCTTCAATGTCCTCTGAGAGTCTTATCTGCCTCTCTCTCCACCTCTTCCCGCCCCCACCCCCCAAGTCATGTAGCTCACAGTTCAGTGCTCTCGAGATCTCTCTTGGCCCTAAGTTGTGCCACCCTAGTGGAGAGATGATGTAGATAAAGTCAAACTGTTTCTCCTACCCTCTTCAGTGTATCCAAACTCATTTAAATTCCTGCCCCCTCCCCCACCTCCAATGGAGTACTGAAACTTTTCTAGAAACCTGGACTTCCACAAAGTCTTTCCATGGTGATTATCTGAGTCCGTGTTCTCCAGGGGCTTCGAGACGGTGGCTGAGAGGGGCTGGAGCCTGTTCACAGGCCACAAAAGGGTCCACAGCTGGGAATAGGGTCTGTTTACTTGGCAATATTTATGTGCATATTTAACACAGGAGAATGTATGCACATGGACTGCCATGTCAGCATGCACTGGGTTGTGGCCCTTCCTTTTTCCCAAATCCATTTCAGTGACAAAACACATTGTCAATGTTGTTTTTCAGTTGATATTTTGGGGGCCCATCTGGGATTCCAGAGAATAACAACACCAACAGCTTCAAGACAGGTGAGCAACCAGGTGCTGAAGCCTTACATGGAGCTGCATGGGCTCACGCTGCTCTCTGATTCAGAAGCTTAAGGTGAATCTACTTCTGGGGTTGAACTTCTGCTTTTTGCGTTTTGAAGCTCTCTGGGCTTTATTTGGGAACTATTTAGAGGGTTTATTATTGTGTCTGCTTATGTTAAAAGGCCTTGCTTGTTTGTTTGTCCTTCTGTTGTCTGTGAGTACTTGATTTGGCATGTTGGCCTGATTTCCTCAGAAACAGGTTGTCCCTTTGAGACAAAACTGGGTTTTGCCAGAAGATACCTTTGAGTCAGAGGTTACTTCTACTGAAATTAGTCAGTTTGGCCTGGTGTTAGACTGTGTCGATTCATTGAGAAGAGCGTCACCCAGCTCAGCCTCTAACGGGGCACCCTGAGGTCGGTTATTTTCTTAGAATTGGCTCTTAGCCTTCAGCCTTGTCCCCTGTGATCAGACCGTTCTACAGTGTGGCTGGGTAGTGTCTGACCTGCAGATTGCTCAAGCTGTTGTAAAATGTCCTGGGCTCTTTGCTCTAAAGAAAAGTCTCTGGAAAATGGCATCTCAGCTATCTCAATATTCTATGACCATCTCTCTTTTGCCACAGATGCCGGCTCAGTACATAGTTAAAAGCTGCTAGCAATTTTCATGAGCACATTTTGTTATACCCGACTTCGAGTCTCCACGCACACCGAGGAGCCGACACTGATGTAAGAACAAGAGGGAGTTTATTTGCAGGCTTGAGCCTGAGCCGAACACTGATACACTGACGCAGCAGTGGAAGTGTTGGCCCCGACTTACAGTTTCAAAGGGTTTTTAAAGGGTAAAACCGTAAGCAGGTGAGTACAGCAGTGGTGTTACAGGTTTGGTGAGTTTATTTTAACCTTTAAGGGGATTGGTTAAGCTTCGAACTTGGCAGGTGGGACTTATAGATCTCTGACTGGCCAATTGTTGGGTGGGGTGACTCTTAGTCAGTTGGTGGTTTTTTTTGTTATTCCACTTAAGTTCAAAATGGAGGGTCACTCTGGTTCTACAATTTAACTAAATGGACAGATCTGATTTAAAGAGATTCAGAAAAACAGTGGCTACTCTGGGGAACATTTGAGATTCCCAAACTTAATTTTCTTAAAATGGAATTGGACAATAATAGTGCTAAGATTGGTAAAACTGAGTGGAAGGCCTATTGTGAATGGTATTTTGAGGCTTCCAAACGAGACCAAGAATCTGAAGTTGCCTCTTTGCGAAATAAAGTCTTAAAATTAATAGAAGCTACTGAAAATTTTAAAAAGGAAAGCATGCCATCTGAAGCTGAAGAGGAATTTTTCACTCAAATGGTTAACCTTATAATCAGCTCTTTGTTCTGCTTCTGTAGATATGCTTGCTGCCGAAGGGCAGGGTGACCTTGAAATTATCTAAAGACTTGTCTTCCCTTTCGCTTGTTCTATCTAGATAACAGATGTATTGCCTGAGTTCCTGTCTGAAAATCTGGGGCTTTGTAACTCTTTGTAACTGCCTGTAACCTGTAGCAACTCCCGTGCTTTGTAACTAACTGCCTGGAGACAAATTTACCAATTGACCCATGCCAACTGGCCAAATGTAACTACGAGGATAAGCTGTATAAAAGCAAAATTGCATCTGAGCTTGTGGCCCAGATCTTCAGAGCACTAGCTCTTCTGGGACCCCAGGAGTTTTAAACCTGAATGGTACTTGGTTTCTCAATGGTCTGATTTTGCAACAATTCTGCAACAAAGCCACCATTCTTCCTCTGCAGTGCTGTCTTACCCTTCCTTCTCTCTTCCATCTCTCAGGATCTATCTCCAGGTCCACCCCATTCTTCTATGAGGACTTTACCTCAGGCATATTCCCCAACTAGTTTGCCTCAAGCTCCACTTTTGACGCCATCTTGCCTTCCACTCCCATCTTCCTTATCTTCATTTCCATTTCTGGTGCCATTTTCCCTTCTTCTGAACTTATCTTTAAGATTAACCCCCCTGAGGATCCTCATAGAACCCGTTTCATGTGTCCCCTGGACTAAAGCTGAGTTATGAGTTATTGTGAGGGAATTCCCTAATGTAACTGAGGATCCTCCCAAGTTCTGAGGAATTTTATATTATTGTTCAAAAAGCCTGGGTTCTCTGATTAATATCAGCTACTTCATATGTTAGTTTGTGAAGGCCAAGCTTGACACTGGATGAGAAGTGCTGGATGGGAACATCACAAAAGGGACTTAGAAAAGTAAGCCTCCAATTCTGGGGAAACTAGAAAACTTGCTCAAAAACTACATGAGGGGTAGCTCCATAGTGTAGTGTTTAGCATGTCTGCTTCACATGCAGAAGGTCTTGGGTTCATGCCCGAGGTGGAGCTATGGACCACACCCCCAGTACGCCAGGCCCACGGTACGCCAGGTCCTGGGTGCACCCTGTAAGCACCCGGCAAGCGTGTGGGAGGAGACACCCCACCTTCAAAGGTCCAGTTCTTAAGGGGAAACGGCAACTTTCATGGTCAGGGGTGGAAGTGGGTGGGGGAGGAGGCGGAATTAGAGGGGGAAAAAAAATTTAAAAACTACACTGAGCAATTCTCAAGGCTTCCCCAAAGCCTGTTAATTGGAGAAAAATTCAGACTTGTTCACAAAAGTCTGATGAATCTGTTCATGACTATTACAATCAGCTCCAGGTGATTTTTAAAGAAAATTTTGGGTCTTCCTTCAAATGCTAATTCCACTCAGGGTACTTGTAATTCTTTGTTAATGGGCTGAACAGAGATCTCTCCCTCTTAGTTAAGAGAACCAGGATGGAATGGGAGACAGTGGCTACTGTAGGTTTGGTTAATTTAGCCAATCATTTTTCCATATTCTAGCTGAGCCACTTTGAAGTGAGTTTGCCAAGATTTCTTTAATTTTTGCATTTAGGAATTTAAGATTTCAATGTTGACCTCCAAAGATCTGTCATGTCACAATCTGCTAACTGGCTAAGAACAAAGCTTAGATGTTATCTTTAAGAATGCAGATTTCTATTGAAAAAATAGCCCTGAACAGAAAGCTAACTGCTCTATAAATTATTATTTTCTTGTATTTAGACTCAAAAAAGGATTGAAATGTTTGTATTAGTTTCCTAGGGCTGCCACAATAAAGTACCACAAACTAGGTGGCTTAAGAAAACAGAAATGTATTCTCTCACAATTTTGGAAGCCAGAAGTCTGAACTCTAGGTGTCAGCAGGGCCGTGCTCTGAGACTCTGGGCAGAGTCCTTCCTTGCCTCTTCCTAGCTTCTGGTGGTTGCCTTCTGTCCTTGGTGTTCCCTGGCCTGTAGTTACATCACTCCAATGTTTGCCTGTGTTGTCACAGGGTGTTCTCCCTGTGTATGTCTGTCTTTAAATGACATTTTCCTCTTCTTTTAAAGATACTATTTGTATTGGGTTAGAACCCACCCTGATCTTAACTTGGTTCTGTTTGCAAAGACCCTATTCCCAAATAAGGCCATGCTCACCTTTACTGGAGCGAGGAGACACAATTCAATCCGTAATATGCTCATTTAAATTTTTCAGTTATCTTTAAATATATTTTATAAGAAAAATTAAATGCTAACATGGTTTCTCAAATTGGAAGATAAAGAAATTGTGACAATTCAAGTCAAAATTATTATAGTTTTATTATGTACACAATTCCAAAAGAACTTCAAACTTCAAATATTTCAACTTAATTCAACTTAATTTATTAACTTAATAAATAGTACTTTCCAAAATTTATAGAAACATTAACTTAGCACCATAAACATTGTCAATGTCACTTTTATTATAGTTAATTTATAATTCTATAATTCTATTTGCTGTTATAGTCAAGTTTATTCAAAGATACAATCAAGAATTACAAGGGCCAGAGTCATTGCAAATACTCTAGCTCATATGATATTCACAACTAAATATCTATCAAATCACATTCAAGAAGCTGATGATATAACTTTTGGCAGTTTTCAAAAAACATTGGTCAACCCATAAATAAATCTCAACGCATTAGTTAATATCTACTGATCACCTCCTCTTGTAGTTAGGATTATATTAGTTGTTTAGGGACAAGTAGTTTGGCTGAATAAATTTCAAAGATATATATATATATATATAAATTTCAAAGATATATATATATATATATATATATATTTAAGACTTATAATATTATTCACAGAGTTCTTGGCAGAGTTGTATTTTGAGGTTTCTACTGCTGAGAAATTTGTGTTGTTTCTCTTTCACTCCCCAAAGCTCTGTTTTGAGTTTCCAGGCTTTGGTGGAACTTCAGGTAGTGTCAGGTTTGGCCAGCAGTACTTGCATACCACAAGGAGGCTGGCTGCAACCATTTTTATGTAGGCGGCCCAGGACACACGGTCATGGTTGGTGGGCACAGAGTGCACAGGTGCTTGCAGCAGCTCAGAGTATTGGAGGAAGTGCCATTTTGGCAAGCTTTTTAATTTTTGGCCTTGGCAAATGAGAGCTCTATGCAAAACCAAAAGACTCCAAACTTTTGCCATTATTGCGAAGAGCTAGGAAACTGGAAAAGAGATTACTGTAAATTTAAGCCAGGGGTCTCCTACCCCAGGGCTGCGGACCAGTACTGGTCCATGCCCTGTTAGGAACCAGGCTGCACAACCCGAGGTGAGTGGCGGACAAGAGAGCAAAGCTTCACTTGCATTTGTAGCTGCTCTCCAGTGCTAGCATCACCACCTTGAAGCCACCTCGGATCATCAATCATTAGATTCTCATAGGAGCACCAGCCTCTGGTGCCAAAAAGGTTGGGGACCACTGGTTTAAGAATGTCAGATGATCACAGCCTTCTAACCAGCCTTCTCAATGTCCTCCTAATCTCCAATGACGGGGTTCCAAGGGACTACAGGGAGTGTTTCCTCTGTTTCTATTTAGTGGGAAAGAATAAACAGAATCGATATAATTTTTCCTTAAATGTTTGGTAGAATTCACTAGTGCTTTATTTTATAGGAAGGTCATTAGTTATTGATTCAAATACTTTAATAAATAAAGGTCTCTTCAGATTACCTGCTTCTCACTTTTTTTTTTATTGAGGTATAATTAAAACATAACATTATATTAGTTTTAGGTGTACAACTGTGGGCACCAGGCCTGACTGGCCCAAGGTCTAGCAGTTATCAAGGCCTAGCTGATTCAAGGCCTGATTGGTCCAAGGTCTGGCTGATCCAAGTTCTGGCTGTAATTCAGGTCTGCGGCTAGCAATAGGACCCCAGATTTAGAAAACATGTAAACATACTTCAGCTTATTATATCACGCATGTGTGGCTGAATGCCACTTTTGTATTCTGCTATGTGAGGAGGCATGTGGTCCTCCAGGAAGGAGAAGGGGAGAGCAGAAGGGAACACAAGAAAGGGGAGCATAAGTGCACGTAAGACTGTACGCCCCATGCAGTAGACTGCTCCGCCCCGATAGAACTGCACTTCCTAACAGAAGTGCGCTTTGCACAATAAAGTTGGTGCCTGCCATTTCATCCTCATGTCTGTGTGTTGTGCATTCTTCCAACTGGACATTTCACCATTGAACCTTCTCTACTCTGTCAGCAATACTGCTGACACTTGGCGGAGCAAACACAATCCGCTCGTTTCTGACAACTGGTGTAGTTGGCAGGACCGCTCAGCTCAGCCCTGACATGATGATTTGATATTTGTATATGTTGCAAAATGATCACTACAATAAGTATAGTTAACACCTGTCACCATATAGTTATGTTTTTTTCTAGTGATGTGAATTTTTAAGATCTACTCTCTTAGCAACCTTCATATATGCGATATAGTATTATTAAATGCAGTCACCGTGATGTACGTTATATCCTCGACTTATTTTATAACTGGAAGCTTTTACCTTTTGATCCCTTTCACTCATTTCAACCACCTCCCCCAACCTTCTCCCCTCCCTACTCCCCTCCCCCATCACCTCTTGCAGCCATCAGTCTGTTCTTTATATCAGTGGGCTTGGCTTGTTGTTGTTTGAATTCCACATATAAGTGAGATTATACGGTATTTGTCTTTCTCTGTCTTTGTATTTCACTTAGTATAAACCCTCTAGGTCTATCCATGTTGTCACAAATGGCAAGATTTCTTTCTTTTTTATGGCTGAATAGTATTCCATTATATGTATATACCACATCTTTATCCATTCATCCATTGATGGGACACAGGTTGTTTCCATATCTTGACTACTGTAAATAATGCTGCAATGAACATGCATATAGCTTTTGGAATGAGTGTGAGTGTTTTATTTTCTTCAGACAACTACCCAGAAGTGGAATTGCTAGGTCTAATGGTATGACCATATTGTCATATGTTTCTATTTTTAATTTTCTGAGGAAGCTCCATACTATTTTCCATAGTGGCTACAGAAATTTACATTCCTACCACAAGTATACAAGAGTTCCCTTTTCTTCACACCCTCACCAACACTTTCTATCTCTTGTCTTTTTTATAACCATCCTAATAGGTGTGAAGTGATATTTCATTGCAGTTTTGATTTGCATTTTTCTGATAGTGATGTTGAACATCTTTAAAAAAATTATTTAGTTTTAAATATACAGTACATTGATTAGACATCTATATACTTCATAAAATGATCTCAATTGCTCCCTCCCTCCCCTGATCCTCCAACTAGCTAACATATTAATGCTAACTTCATTCCCTATGCTGTGCTCCCCAGCCTCGTGAACATCCATCAGCTACTAATTTGTACTTCTTTAATCCTTCATCCCTTTCTCCCAGCCCTCCAAATCCCCCTCCCCTCTGTCCATCACCAAATTGTCCACTATATTTGTGAATCTGTTTTTGATTAGTTTGTTCTTTTATTCCTTAGATTCCGCATATAAGTGAAATCATATGATGTTTATCTTTCTCTGTCTGACTTAAATACCTTCTAGGTACATCAAAGCAATATCTTTTTCCATTCCTTTCCTTTTAGTCTCTGTGTGTCATTTAATCTGAAGTGAGTCTCTTATAGGCAGCATATAGGGGTCCTGTTTTTTTATCCATTCATCCACTCTATCTTTTAGTTAGAGCACTTAATTCTTTTCCATTTGAGGTACTTATTGATAGGAATCTAGTTGTTACCATTCTTTATTCCTGTTTTTGATATGTGTTTTTTTCTTAAAGAAGTCCCTCTAACATTTCCTGTAATACTGGCTTGGTGGTGATAAATTCCATTAGCTTATTTTTGTCTGGGAAGCTCTTAATTTGTTTTTCAGCTCTAAATGATAGCTTTGCTGGATAAAGTATTCTGGTTGTAGATCCCGGAACTTCATTACATTGAATATTTTGTGCCAAGCCCTTCCTACATAGGTCCTACATAGTTTCTTTTGAGAAATCAGCTGCCAATCTTATAGGTGTTCCCTTATAGGTAACTATCTGCTTTTCTCTTGCTGCTTTTAAGATTCTTTCTTTGTAGTTAACTTTTGGTATTTTAATTATGATGTGTCTTGGTGTAGGCCTCTTTGGATCCCTGGAATTCTCTGAGCTTCCTGGGGTTGTATGTCTTTTTCCTTCAGCAGGTTAGGAAAGTTTTCCATCATTATTTCTTCAAACAGCTGTTCGACATCTTGATTTTCTTCAGTTACACTGGGAAGATGGATATTTGGACCTTTAATAGTGTCCCATAAGCTCCTTAAATTATTTTTATAGTCTTGGCATCTTATCTCTTGCTATTCTACTTGCATGTCCTTGGATTTCCTGTCCTCTAGATAGGGCATTTGATCTTTTTCTTTATTCATTCATCATTTTCTTTATTTATTCACTTTGTTTATTCCTTTCTTTATTCCATTTAATATACTTTTCATCTCAGATAATGTGTTCTTCATTTCAGACTGGTTCCCTTTTATAATTTCCACTTTCATTTTTATGCTTTTTCTTTTTGTTAAAGTTCTCACTGAATATATCTACACTTCCCAAAAGTTTATTGAACTTCTTTATAACCAGTGTTTTGAACTCTGCATCTGTTAGATTACTTGACTCCATTGTATCTAGATCTCTTTTCTGTTCTCTCATATGGTTTCTGCTTCTTTGTCTTCCCATTTTGGCTGCCTTTCTGTGTTGGTTTCTATGTACTAAGCAAAGCTCCTAAGTCTCCCAGTCTTATTTCTGTGGATTTGTGAAGTAGGTGTCCAGTGGCACTGTCCTGAGAGGGGTTTAGCTGCAGGCCAAACTTAGTCCAAGCCTGTGCCCCTCTGGGGCCACCTTTTAAGATTCAGCAAGCAATCCTCAGATGCTGTGCTAATAGCATGGCTCAAAAAGCCACACCAGAAACTGAAGCCAATTGCCTCCAGTGTGAGTCTAGGCGCTGCTCAGCAAGGAGCACCTTACTTGCTGAGGATATACCTCGATGTGGCTTGGGTGGGGCTGTGATTTGGGCAGGGCAACCTCTGTTATCCAGTTTGCTGACATCTCTGCTATGGCGGTGTTGTGTCCATGCACTGGGAGTGGGGAGGGCTCAACAGAGGAACAATGGATACCATTGGCACTTCTGTACAGAGCGAGTCTCACCTTGGCCCTTACTCTGACAATGTCTCCCTGTAAGTCCCTGGTGCCCCCTGTGTGCAGCTGAATTGGCACTGGTGCTCAGAGCAAGCAGGTCCGCACTGCAAAAGTCTGCTCATGGATGCAGCCCCTTTAAGAGGCTTCTACCACTGCTGCTGCTGCAGCCTCCATCTTACTCAGCCATTTGGGACTTGACATCCCCACTTCCTGGCCCCGTCCTACTTTTTGCCATTGCAGGGTGATTTCTTGGATTTCTCCCTAGTTGCATGGCTTGTTCATCTAGATCCCAGGTGATTTTTCCTTGCTGTTGGCTCCTTGTTTCCATCACAACTTTGATTTTGTCACCAGAAGGATGAACGAAACCGCTATCATCTATGTCATTTTTTTAAAAATCTCTCCAGCATCTTTTTATGTACCTGTTGGCTTTATGTATGTCTTCTCTGGAAAAACATTTATTTAAATAGAGGTTGTTTTGTTTTGTTTTGTTTTGCTATTGAGTTTAAGAGTTCTTTATATATTTTGGCTACTAATCCCTTACCAGATATATGATTTGCAAATATTTTCTATACCCATTGATTAGGTTGCCTTTTCATTTTGTTGATGAGTTCCTTTTGATGTGCAGATGCTTTTTGATATGGTCAGACTTGTTTTCTTTTTCTTTTGCTGCCTTTGTTTTTGGAGTCAGATCCAAAAATGCATCGCCAATAATGATGTTAAGGAGATTCCCACCTGTTTTCTCCTTGGAGTTTTATGGTTTCAGATCCAACATCAAGCCTTTAGTCCATTTTGAATTTATTATTAATTTTATAATTTATTATTATTTATTATTATTATTTATGCCTACAGCACCTGGTCGTCCTAAGTGGTCTCCCATTCAAGTACTAACCAGGCTCAAACCTGCTTAGCTTCCAAGATCAGACATTGGGCTTGTATTATTATTTTTTTTATGGTGTAAGACAGCCACAAGAGTGGATGCCCAGTTTTCCCAGCACCATTTATTGAAGAGACCATCCTTTTCCCATTGTATATTCTTGGCTCCTTTGTTGTAATTAATTGACCACATATAAGTGATTTTATTTCTGGGCTATTTTGTTCCATTGAGCTATGTGTGTTTTTATACTTATACTATATATACTGCTTCGATTACTATAGCTTTGTAATATAGTTTGAAATCAAGAATCATGCTGCCTCCACCTTTGTTCTTCTTTCTCAAGATTGCTTTGGCTTTTCAAGGTCTTTTGTGGTTTCACACAAATTTTATGTTTATTTTATTTTAGTGAATAATGTCATTGGAATTTTGAACCTGTAGAGTGCTTTCAGTAGTGTGAACATTTTAACAACATTGATTCTTAATTCTTCCAGTCTATGAGCATGAAACCTGTTTCTATTTATTTGTGTCTTTTTCAATTCTTTTCATCAATGTCTTATAGTTTTCAGTGTACAGGTCTTTTGCTTTCTTGGTTAAATTTATTCCTAGGTATTTTATTCTTTTTGATGTAAGTGTAAATGGGATTGTTTTCTTTATGTCTCTATTTACCAGTGTATAAAAATGTAACATATTTTTGTAGGTTGATTTTTCTATCCAGCAATTTTACTGAATTCATTTACTATTTCTAACTTTTTTGTGTGTGTGTGGAGTCTTTAGGATTTTCTCTATATAGCATGTCATCTTCAAATAGTGACAGTGTTACTTGTTTCCAATTGGATATTTTTCCTGTTTTTCTTTTTGTGGGCTTTGGTAGATTATGACTTTCAAGAAATTGGTACAATTGATCCAGGTTATCAAATTTATGGGTATGGAGTTTTCCATAATATTCCTTTATTATTCCTTTAACGTCTATTATATCGGTTGTGATGGCCTCTTTTTATTTTTTGATATTAACTATTTGTCTTCTCTTTTTTCTTGGTTACTCTGGTTAGAGGTTCATCAATTTTGTTGATCTTTTCAAAGAATTAGTTTTGGTTTCGTTGATTTTCTGACTGATTTGTGTTTTGTTTCTTCTGACTCATCTTTCTCTAGTTCCAAAGGTGTAAGATTACATTATTGATTTTTAAATTTTCTAATGCACGTATTCAATGCTATCAATTTCTCCCTGAACACTACTATTGCTGCATCTCACATTTTGATATAAGATGTATTTTCATTTTATTAGTTGAAATATTTAAATTTTTTCTTTGGACTTCTTTGATATGTGTGTTATTTAGAACTGTGTGGTTCAATCTTCAATATTTGGTGGTTTTCCAGGTATCTTTCTGATACTGATTTTTGGTTTAAAGCCATTGTGGCCTGAGAGCATACTTTGTTGTATTTTTATTTGTTACGTTTTTCAGGTGTGTTTTATGTCCCAGAACGTGGTATATCTGGTAAATGTCCCATGTTATCTTGAGAAGAATGTTTATTCTGCTGTTGTTAGACAAAGTGTTCTATAAATATCATGTAATATCAGTTGACTGATGGTACTGTTGTCTTAAATTATATGTATATTGATTTTCTTCCTGCTGGATCTTTCATTTACTTACTGATAGAGTGATGCTGAAGGCCTCAGTTGTAATTGTGGATTTGTCTGTCTTATAGTTCTGTACATTTTTGTATCAGTTCTTTTGACAACCTGTTGTTCAGCACATATATATTGGTTATGTCTTCCTAATATAATTGTCATTTTTATAATGTTCCTCTGTAGTTTGCTTTGTGTGAAATTAATAATTATTTAAAATTCATAGCCTGGTCATTAAAAAAATCTCTGCCATATCTGCTTGTTTTGATAGGTCTCTTCAGAATGTTTCTCTTGCCTTCTAATTTCTGGTTAAAGGTAAATAGGCCTTTAGTGTGAGCTTTCATGTGTTCCTGAATAGGCGTTAGACTGCTTAATGTTTGCTGTAGCTATAGATGTTGGAGGCTCAATATCCTCCATTATCCTTGTATTTTTCTCCCTCAGTGTATTTGCATATCCTTAGAAACTCATTCTTTCTTTAAATTTTTAAAAATTTATGTATAGTTGGTATAGAATATTAGTTTCAGGTGTACAAAATAATGCTTTGACAGTTATACTGAATGTTTTGTGAGGTTGAGAACATGTCAGTTTTAAAAAAAATTTATTGTGGTGACATTGGTTAATAAAATTATATAGGTTTTTTAAGTGTACAATTCAATAATACGTCATCTGTATATTGCATTAAGTAATCTGTGTTGTTTAGCTCTCTATTTTAATTCACTGCTATTATAGTAATGACATGGTGGTAAGGTATTTGAAAAGAAAATGTTCTATTATGTTAGGATTAAACCTGCACTGTTTTGGTGGGACAGAATCCCTGGCTATGAAAATCAGAAAATGTTTTCTGCCTTTATTTTACTTCTGGTTTTGTCAAAGAGGAAAGCTAAAGAGAGCTAGAGTTATCTAACTGCTCTTTTCCCAATCAGATAAGCCTTTGACAAATTAGTTTTCTTTGAGGAGACCAGAATGCATTGTATGTCTATCAAAATATATTCTCATTTCCTGCATAAAGTATGAGGTGATTTTTCCCGTCTTTATGGTGAGAACCTGATTTGGCTCCTGCAAAAAAGAATTAATTCAACACTGGTGGTTTTCCAGACCTTTTAATTCTCAAGTTACTCTGTACTGTGTCTCCAGCAATTCATCTATTACAGTTTATGTTCCTATAGATTATTGGCTTGAGTGGCTTCTACTTCTGGTTTATTACTCAAAAGCACTTTTCAAGAGAGTACAGCAAGTGAAAACAGGTACAAGTGACTGAAACAAAGGAGTAAGACTGTGTGAAAGCATTTGAGGCTGAGGGTTTTTAAGGTTTGACCCTACTATCCACTGGTACAAAAAGAAAAGGGGCAAATGTGAATCTTCTTAATTCCTTGTTGTGGGCCAGAGTGAGTGGGTATCTAAAGCCAATTAACAGTCAAACATCAAAAATGGAATCAGTATCTTTATTAAAGTTTACTCCTGATGATTGATTGAATTCTGCTACATCTCATTTACATATATTTAATTTTGAATATGAATTTTAAAAGCCATGTGAAAATCACAAGCCACAGTTGAGGAAGCCTTATAAGTATCAGTGGGAAAAACATCAGTGGGGTTCCAGAGTTGTTCAATTACTTTAGTAAGGTTACTGATTTTCATCTGTGGTCTTATTTGTTGTGTTAGAGGTGGCACCTTGCCAGTGTAGCCTATCCACATTCAGCAAGGGAACAGAATTTTAAGGGAACAGAATTTTCTCTGGCTGCTAATAGTCCAGTGCTAAGCATTCCATCATCTACTATAGCTAGAGGAAATCTCTCTTCATAGACAGCCTCTAAAACATTAGCTGTCTGCTGCATGTTTAGAGTGTTTTGGATATTTCTTGGTTGAGATAAATGATGTTTGTTGGATGGCAACATGTGTCAGTACCAGTGACTCCCACGACAGTAGTTGCATGAGTGCAATTGGAAGGAAAGCAGTACATTTGTGTTGAGATGGGCCAGAGGGTGTTTTTGAAGGTGTGTGTCCAAAATGAAATATTGACATTCAGAGTGCAGAATATAGGTGATGTTAGGAGGAAGGTCCAGGAGTGGGATAAAAGGGTATGCTACTGGGCACTATTAAACAAAAGGTCTGTGGTAATGACCATTCTGACAGAAATATCTGGTTTAAAAAGGCCTCTACTTAAGTTGATCATCACGCTTACTGGCAATGGGTCCATACATGCAAACTGGTGGGTGTCTATTGCCTCAAAGAACATAAGGCTTATTTTAGAGGTTAGCACGGTTGTCTTAGGAAGCCGTTCTGGTTTTGAAAGCCGTTCTGGTTTTGTGAGGGCTGTAGCCTGGGGTTATAAGAGGCCAAAGTCCCACCGAATGCCTTTTTTAAAGAACTCACTATTGTTTGAAAAACGAGTTGATCACATGGATGTGTAGAATGTCTTGGTGAGTCCTCACATTTTGACCTTATTGGTGGCAAGTATGATAGGATATGTCTATATAAGCACATACCATGGTCAGAGCATAGCAAGTAGCCCTGCAGAGTGGGTAAGGGGCCCGATAAAGTCTATTTTCCACCAGCTGTTGGGACCCCTTCCTCAGCCTGGGAATTATGTCCATTGATGTTACCAATGACATTTCCCTGCCCCTTTCAGGTGCATGGGTCAGTCACTGTTAGCCACAGCAAAGGGGGCAAGCCCCTGACATTCTGCCTAGAGCTTCAGGTAGAGGTCTCTAAATGATTTCATATTTTGTAGGCTCACAGACCAAAGTTTAGACCCTCAGGTCTGAAGTACTGGTATTCATCTCGGAAATTTGACTGTCACCCTGAGAACTGAAATGAGCATCTTGTTTGAGGTTTAATATGCAGAGTTAGGAGTCACCTTGATTGGGTAATTTTGAAGGGCAGCCTTGAATAAGGAGTCCTTGTTGCTGTTGGTGGGCCCAGACAGCAAGATCATTGGCAATGGCCAAAGGATCTATAAAAAGTGCAGGGGAGTTCAGCTCTTGGCCAGGGCACCTTTTAGTGCTGGCATGCCCTCCAGAATGACTGAGCTAATGCTGGGGTGCAGTCTTTGATCAGAATAGCCTGTTTGATCTGGGGACAGAATGCAGCACCTCTCCATTGGGCTCCATCAGGTCTGGTGGCACATGCTCCCATAAAATATATGAACTCTCCTGGCCATTCACTCGACCCCAAAGGACTCTCCAGCTGGCTAATGAGTCTAGAAAAAGGGGTGACTTCCTCCAGAACTGCATCCTTCGGAGGACAGGGGAACACACTTCTGTAGGGTGGACAAGCTAGAGGTCCCATTTTCTGCTCCATCAGTGAGGAGCCCTCTGTGAAGTAATCCTGAGGGATCCAAACTTGATGATGACTCAAGGGTAAATGAAAGGCTGCCTATGTTGGATCATCAGCTTATGGCCTATGAAAGCCTCCATTTTCAGGACTTTTTTTTTTTTTTTTTTTTTTGGCCAGCAGTGGCTGCTCTAAATGTGGATAGCACCAGGCTAAGAATTCTATGGCCATCATGGGTGATTTAGAGATACTGGGAAGCATGAAAGGGAGACACTAATGGACTGCCCGTTATTTGATTAGAATCTAGAGCCACTTGTTTCCCCAAAGTTGGTCAATTTTTAATTATTTTGTGACTAAGCAAGTAGAGCTGATTAATTATACAATCCCTAGGATTGTTGTGGCTGAGGGGCATGTGTCCCTCTCACTTCACAGCTCCCTGGAGTTGTCATAGGGAAATTTTTCTGAGTAGAAACAGGTGTGGATTTCTCAAGACTTTTCCCAGTAAGCAGGCAGAGTAGGCTTGACTTGGGCAACTGAGAGCTGTCAATGACCTCAAGACAGTCATGGAGAGACATGATGCTGATGATGCCAACGAATTATGATGCTACTGGGCAACTCCACTGGGGGAGAATGTATGTGCCTTTAGATTTCAGAACCACAGTATTCCCAAAGATCTGACCAAGAAACCTGATTTAAACTCAAACGTTCTGGGGGGGGGGGCTCTCTAATCTCCTGTTCTGAGACAAGGGTGAATGAAGCTCTAGACAGTGTTTTTAAAATTAAGATGGAATTTCAAAAAAGGAGGGACCATGTCCTCCTTCTTCAGTCATTTGATTCTTCCTCAGTTGTACCAAAGGTGGGGGAAAGAAGTATTGCACAAGTAAAAATCAAGGTTTAAAGAAGTTTAACATTCTTCAAGCATATGAAAGCATTTTTGTTTTCTATTAATAATTTTGAGTATATATGAATACTATTTTAAATATGGTTCTGAGTTTTCACAAATGTATACTAATACTACTATCAAAAGTAGAGAACACTCTACCTCAAAAGAACTTTCGTGATGCTCCTTTGTATTAAATGCCTTCACCATCGACTGATTTAGGTGTTTGCCTTTTCCAGAATGTAATAGAAATAGAACAACCTATTGTCATGAGTCATTTGTGAAATTTTGTACCATATTTGTAAAAGTGCATAAATTCTTGCAGTGTTTTCAGTTTATAATTTTGACAGTGCTCAGTTAATTCAGGTGGCACACATTATTAGTCTTTCAAAATCAAGACATTCCAGTACTGTGCGCTCTATGAGTTTGGGTAAGAACCTGTTCTATGCTGAACTTTCTCATTTGCAAAATGGAAGAAATTGACTGGCAGGGGCATCAAGGGAGAGACTAATAATTATGAAATGACAATCTCTACAGTGCTAAGCAAACACAGGTTGGCACTGAAAGATGAAGAACTGGCTTTCCTTTGCTCTTTAATCAAACTCAAAGCTGTTGCTTTTGTGTTCTAGTCTATAACATGTGCTAGAAGTCTGAACATATGGAAATACCTGTGAACATTAGATGGGCTACGGGGCTTTGTGGGTCAATGAAACAAAAAGTTTCCAACTACTCCTTAGGAAGGCATTAAAAATGCCCCATATCTCCTTTTACATTAGGATATTACTCAAAATGATACGTTCTCTTTGCCACTCACCTAAATTTATCCTTGGATGATTGTATTCTAAACATCCAGAGCTCTTTTTTAATGTTTCCACCAGGAAATTAGACCAGACTTGCATAAATATCACTCTATTCACAAAATAAATTCAGGATGAATTGGAATAGTGCAGATAAACATAACCCTTTCCCCTGGGAGGAACTCCAGGGTTTAATGATGTATGTGTTGTGTCAGTTAGTATAGGAACAAAATGAAAATGCCAAATGCTATAAAACTTTAAAATAGCTAAAGGTGAATTAAAATTCTCTTAAATGCTATCAAACACAAAAAAACATGAATGGAAGCCTCAAGTCCCAGATACCCATGTCTAAACTCACGATAACACATTACATATAGAAAGCTGCAAAAAAACAAAGATAAACCATATCTGTAACTTTATCTTTAAGGAGAATCTTTCCTGTTAATCATAGGAATGCAGGGCTTTCTACACTGCTGTCCTCTATTCACTTCCATACAAAAGCAGTTCCTGAAACAATGTTTAAGGTGTAGATGTGGAAATTCAAGTGACTGGCAATAGCACAGCACTGTCACTGAGACTCCTACATTCACAGAAAAAATATATATGATGCCTCCACCTACCTAATATGTCACTTACTTTTTTACATTCCATCAAAGCCCTTATATCCATTTATAAACCAAAGTTTTACCATTTGTTAACCATCTCTTTTTCCCACCAAAGAATGAGTGCCAAGACTGCAAGAACTTATGTCATGCCTCTATATCCAAGCTCTACAGTGCCTTGCTTACTTGTGTAAAATTGAGTATGCTTTGGATTTAGTGAGACATGTTAAAAAATTAGCATCAAGCATATAATCTCTGAACAAGAAAGGTTTCATTGGAAGAGTGGTCCTGTCTTTCTCCCTTGCTAGGTTTGTGCTCTCTTTCAACTTACTGCAGTATACAGGCCTCAGTTGAGTCATAAAGGAGATATTAAAGGTTTCATGTACTTTACTAAGAAGTGAACTTGTATATTTTCACTGAAGTACATCCATCCAAAACACAACAGGAAATGTATCAGTATATTTAGATAATTAGTAGGAAAAACAAAACCTGTTTCAGTGGACTGAGGGGCTGGCCTTGCATTCTCTTATTGTGCCAATGACAAAAATGTCAAACACTTCTACCATCAGACAAAGGTATTCAGTGATCATGATGTATCAAGACAAAAATAAAGGTATTTTGTAACCATATCTTTAAAACTGGTGAGACAATTCTAAATCATAAAAATGACCAAAATGCTACCCTTAATGATATGAACTACTGAAACTTCTTACGAATTAAATTTAGCTCCACTACAGTTTTTGCTTTCTAGGAAAAAAGTTATGATAACCAATTATAGAATTCAGTTCGCTTCCTCAGAGCATACATCTAGAAACATCTTGCTTCCTTGAATAGCAACTGAATCACTTGTAAAAGCCCAACATTTTGAGTACCCTTTTACTGGCCAATCCTAGTCATTTAGGGTTTGCAGTCTTTCTTTTTCCTTATTTATTTATTTTTTCCCTCCTCTCTGTTGTAGTCCTTCTTAATACTACAATACACACCACTAATGTTGACTGCTGGTGTGATCTTGGTGGGTTTTGGTGAGACAGCACTGATAAAATGAAAGAATGAGAAATTAGTTTCAAGACAAAAACTACATAATTTAAAAAATACAATTTATCTGAGGATAAAAATAACTAAATGTGTATACACATGGTAATAGAGTATGTATAACTATTAACTTATAAATTGGCCTAAAAATCCAGAGTTATAATAGGATATTTTAATATATGTGCTCAGGAAATTAAAGTCACAATAACTGTTACATACAAATTATATAAAACAGTTAATATTTCTAAGAGCTACAGAAAATTTTGTTTGACAAAAATACATTGTTTTTAATCACACACACACACAATTGAAAGCGTACTGCAGAATTATGTACAACTGTGAGCAATGGGAAGCATCCATAATCTGCTTGATGAGAATGGTGCTTATTCTCACACAGAAAGAGTAGGTTAGAGAAATCACTACACAGTGAAGCAGAGGAACGAACTCCATCATGGTTCTTCTGGACAGCACCACTGCAGCCATCACAGCAGAATCAGGAAAACATGGTCACTAGCAGTATTATCAGAACAAAGTGTTTACTACACAAATCAGACCTTATATTAATACAATCTAGAAAAGATATAAGTCCAGGCAGCAAAAGATACTCCAACCATTCAAATTCAAATTTAGTTACCTTGTGGATACATGGAAGACCAGAGTAAAGTCCAAACGATGATGGATCTTGGGTGTGAAATTTATGAAGATATGTATGGAAGTCCACACCTGAGAAAATGGAAGTTGGGCAGTTGATTGTGGTTTTGAGGATACTTTTGATTGGCAGAACAAAGAATCAGGAAAGCAGGTTGGAAGCATCTGCCTCCCTCCTCCTGCAGTGACTCCAAAACTATACTGATGTCTCCTGTACCTCTGCATTTCAAAGCTCATACAAGGCTATAAGTGAGTTTCTAAGTGGAATCGTGGAAGATTCTAGGTGTCACATTACCCAGGTGACAAAACACAATTTAGAAGAAAGAATTCTCCGTTTTATAATAGCAGGTATGTCTTAATGCAGTCTACTATTCAAATCCTAGTCTAAAATAATGATAAAGAATAAAAGACTAAAAATGTAAATACAGTTGCCCCTTGAACACTGAGGGTTCAAAGTGAGTAGGTCCACTTATTCATGTTTTTTTTTTTTTCAATTGACAGCAGTTCAATCAACCCACACAGTCCAAAAGTCAACTCCAGGGTTGGGAATCTGTGTATGTGGAAGGCTGACTAGTTATATTTGGACTTTCAACTGTGTGGGAGGTCAGGGCCCCTAATCTATTGTTCAAGGGCCAACTGTAACTCATATGAGACTATATCCTATGATAAGCTCTGCATTCTTTATTAATAAAAAAAATGGGATAAGGGTTTTCTGGCCAATACAAAAAAAATTTTTCTCATAGAAAAAAAGAAAGATGGAATATGTAAATGGTAGAAGACATCCAGTACCTGGCACAGGAGGCCTGTCGGAAAATCCCAACAAATACCAAAGTATTATTTATTAGTAAGCCCCTTACAAAACAATCAAAATATAAAAAATGAAACCTATCTGCATATTAGAAATACACTATGATTCACCTATAGGTCAAACAAGCTCCAAAATGGAAAGAGAAAAATACTATTAACTGATTTAAGGAAAAAGACCTAATAATCTTTGTGGTATTGTGTAGTGTATTATCTCAGTATTCACTTTTGGAATGAAGTGGTTAATATATACAGTGCAGAGTTCTACCTTAAGAATGTGGCACTGATAAAGACAATATGTAACTTATAATGATTCATGGTATAGTTTTCTGGAACATTATACATAGATGAATTTGTATCAGTCTTTCTCTTATTTTTATTCATAGGACTGAATTCCAGTGGGAGTTTTCATATATAAGGATGAAGGCCAACTGATGTCTTTTCCATACTGCTTAGAGTCAAGAGGTTTTTTATTCAGTATGAGATCTTTTATGCCTTCTAAAGGAATTGTGGCGACTGAAAGCTTTCCCACATTCTTTACATTTGTATGGTTTCTCGCCAGTGTGCATCCTCACATGTCCTCGAAAGGTAGTGCGATAAATGAAGGCTCTTCCACATTCCTTACATTCATAGGGTTTCTCACCTGTATGAGTTTTTTCATGTGTTCGAAAAGATGTATAACAACTGAAGGATCTACCACATTGTTTACATTTATATGGCTTCTCTCCAGTGTGAGTTCTTTCATGTATTCGAAAGGAACTGGGAAAATTGAATGCTTTCCCACATTCCTTACATTTATAACGTCCATCTCCAGTATGCATTATCATGTGTGTTCGAACACTTGAGGGAGAAATGAAGGCTTTTCCACATTCTTTACATTTATAGGGTTTCTCTCCAGTGTGCTTTCTCATGTGTCCCTGAAAGGTTGTTCGATAAATAAAGGCTTTCCCACATTCCATACATTCATAAGGCTTCTCTCCAGTGTGAGTTCTCTCATGAATTCGAAAGGAACTGGGCCAACTGAAGGTTTTACCACACTGTTTACATTCATATGGCTTCTCTCCAGTGTGAGTTCTTTCATGTGATCGAAAAGAACTGGGACAAATGAATGCTTTCCCACATTGCTTACATTTATAAGGTCCATCTCCTGTATGCATTATCATGTGTGTTCGAATGCTTGAGAGAGAAATGAAAGCTTTACCACATTCTTTACATTCATAGGGTTTCTCTCCAGTGTGAATTCTTTCATGTATCCGTAAACCTAGAGGAGAACTGAAGGTTTTTTCACACTGTTTACATTCATATTGTTTCTCAGCAGTGTGAGTCCTTTCATGTCTTCGAAAGGAACTGGGACAACTGAGGGCTTTACCACATTGCTTACATTCATAGGGTTTTTCTCCAGTGTGATTTCTTTCATGTATTTGTAAACCTAGAGGAGATCTGAGGGATTTACCACACTGTTTACACTCATAGGGTTTCTCTCCAGTGTGAGTTCTTTCATGCGCTCGAAATGAGGTGGAACAGCTAAAAGCTTTCCCACATTCCTTACATTTATAAGGAGCATCTCCAGTATGAGCTATCATGTGTCTTCGAAAGGTTGTGAGCCATGTGAAGGCTTTCCCACATTCCTTACATTCATAGGGTTTCTCTCCAGTGTGAGTCCTTTCATGTCTATGAACAGATTTTCGGTAACTGA
This sequence comes from Macroglossus sobrinus, assembly GCA_004027375.1. Classification (NCBI taxonomy): domain Eukaryota; kingdom Metazoa; phylum Chordata; class Mammalia; order Chiroptera; family Pteropodidae; genus Macroglossus; species Macroglossus sobrinus. The sequence continues at coordinate 215,991 of PVKZ01002323.1, read as the reverse complement.
AGGCTTTCCCACATTCCTTACATTTATATGGCTTCTCTTCACATTCATGATATTCATATGGTTTGTGTCCAGTGTGAGATCTGATATGCCTATTAAGGGATGAATGACACACAAAAACTTTTCCACATATACTACATTTACAGAGTTTTGCTCCAGAAGAAGTTTTCTTGTTCAAATTAAGATCTGGAATCTGGCTGATGGATTCTCCACACTGACTACCTTCTTTGCTCTCATGAAGTTTTTCTACCATATGACTTCTGTAAAAAATGAGAAACGTTATTAATGATTTCTGTGTTAATTTCAATTTTACTAGCAGTGTATCTGAATTACTTTTTTATAATTTTATAACAAAATTTTATAACAAAATTGAAGATTTTCTGTCCTTTCTAAATTGTTTGAAAGTAAATATACTGAATGCTCCATAAGAAAACTTGATAATAGCTACCATGAAAACAGTAATATTAATATATGGGGTTAAGGATAAGTACATTTAAAGAAGGGGTTGTTTTACTTGCTTGATTTAAAAAATTCATGATGGACTGGAATGATGCTATCATGTGACTCACCTTAGTTTTCTCCCATGGGATTTGTACCTATCTTCAATGTTATGACCTTCCCATTTTTCCCCTAAATTCAGACGTAGAAAAATAATTCCAAATTATTAGAAAGCATGAAAAAATTATTAGATTCTAGATCCATGATGAGCTGTGACCATGCAAAGTTTATTTACTAACGTATTCCTTTTCCACATCTTGAAGCAACATTGATACTTGTTTTCTAATTCAAAGTAAGAATATTGTCATCTTTACCTATTGAAGCCAAGTTCCTGAAGGTTTCCTGCATCACAGCTCTATAGAGTTTCTTCTGTGAAGGATCCAGTAAAGCCCACTCCTCCGAGGTGAAGTTCACAGCCACATCCTCAAAAGTCACTGAGTCCTAAAACATTGCAAATATGTGTACAGTAGGATGCATGAGTCAGACAGTGCTGGAGAATAATACACAATTTATAGGGAAGTTACATATGATTCTGCAGTCTCCAAACATTTATTTTATGTCTTGGTCATCAGAAGCTTACTCTGTCCACACTTCCTCATAAATTTAACAGCAACATGAATACATGCAAAGCATTCTTTTTTACCATAATCACTTTAAATATTATTGCTCTCTAATAGAGTCTACAGTACTTTGGAGAAACAAGAGAAATGCTACAAATAAAAACAAACATTATTTTAATTGCATCAATTCCTTGTGAGAAAAACTCTCTCATCTCCATCCTCATTACCTACCATTTAACTCAGCAGTCCATGATGTACAGGGTCAAATCTACATGAAGTTTTAATGAATAAAAACACAGTGAAAAACAGGAAGCTTTTTCTTCTATTCCTATCATCAAATATGAGAGTCCAGGTGACCTGGGGAAAGCCAACTTGTAACAAGGATCAGATTGCCAGGTTGACCTAAAGTACTGTAGGTCATTTGAAGTAGCCAGATCCAGATGTGTAAATGAAAGTTTTCTTGTAAAGAAATAGTACTTTTAACTTCCATAATATTTATCACACTCAGTCTTCCCATTTTCTCTGTCCCACTTAATGGGACTAGGAAGTTCTTTGGAAGCTAGGGATCAGACAACTCAGCATAATGTGGCATGCTAATGAGACATGACAACTTAGACCTCCAACAAAAATCTTATACATATGAGCCTCAAAGGTGTTTCTCACCAGTTTTTAACACACAAGGCACACTTACGGAGATAAGGTAACAGAAGAGCTCTTCTGTCAAACCCTACCAATAGACCTTGGCTTTTGCTGACCTGAAGGAACACACATTGGAGCTGCATATTGCAAGGGAGTTCACCGAAGTCCACAATGGTCTGATGGACTGCTCACTACAAAATACATAAAGGATTCTGCAGTGCTTCCCTCCAAAAGAACATAAAACCTCCATTTTCTAATTTCAGGAGGTCCCCTATGGTGCACAGAAGCGTAACATTCCATCACTAGATTGATGTCACCATACACTGTCAAAAGGATATGAGTTTATTACGTCCATAAATGAGGTCTCTGAGGAGTCAGGCAGTCTTCTCATGGCATAAAATGATTTGAAAGAGCAAGGAAAAGCACGTGATTTCTTTTTTTTTTTTTGAGGTTGTGGGAGGACTAACTGAGTTCACTCACAGGGCAGCAGCTTGCATGGATTTAATCTCCTGCCACTCCCAAAGGAGAAAGCAGAAAGGCTTTCTTATCACTTTGCACAGATGTGTGGCACAAGGAAGAGGAGAAGAAATGAGGCTTCAAGCTGTCAGCAGTCAGTCATCAAAAACTGGAGGTCAGGGACTTGTTATGTTTTTTTGGTCTGACATATAGTGAACTTAGAAGACATTGTTCCCAACCTCACAAGTGAAAAGCAAAAAAAAAAAAAAACAAAAAAAAAACTTAAAATGAATAAGCCTTCTTATGTCTATCAAAGAACTACGAACATATGAAAACCAAAACTGGAGAAACAGTAAAGAAGCTATTTTAAAATATGACCAGAACAGTCTACTCTTAACAAAGCTTGTCCTCAAAATAATCTATTTCACCAGGACCAACAAAGACAAAAAAACACAATATGCAAGAACTTTAGGACAATTATCATTGTAAAATGACAGGTGTAAAATATACATAATGGGAATACTTAATAAAAAAAAAAAAAGGGCAAAGAGAACAGAAAAAAGTAAGGGAAGCAATAACCATTGAGATTTTCCTAACAGTAACAGGCCGCAAACTGCAGATCCAGTAAGCTAAGAAAACACAAAACAGTAAGCAGAGAAGTAGTTAGCTGCCAAGCAGCCCAGGTTCACAAAGGCTCTCAGAGTCCCACGACCTGCAGGCACTGACACTCGCCTGCCCTGCTGCCACAATGCCCAAGAAGGTCAGCTCCACCGAGGGGGCGGTGAAGGAGAAGCCTAAGAAGAGGTCAGCGAGGCTGTCAGCTAAATCTGCTCCTGCAAAAGTGGAAATATATGACTTTTTGTTTTAGATTCCACATATGCATGCAATCGTATGGCATTTGTCTTCCTCTGACTTATCCACTCTGCACACTATCCTCTAAGTCCATCGTGCAATATCTTTTCCCATCCAATTTAGTCTATATGCTTTTAACCTGAAGTGAGTCTCTTGTAGGCAGCATATGTAAGGGTCTTGTTTTCTTATCCATTCATCCACCCTCTCTATTGACTGGAGTACTTAATTCTTTTTTATTTAAAGCATTTGTTAATATATATACATAGTTATTGCCATTCTTTATTCAAATTTTTTCTTCATATTTTTTCTTCTTAAAAGAAATCCCTCCAACATTTCACGTAATGCTAGCTTGGTGATGATGAACTCCTTTACCTTTTTCTTGTTTGGGAAGCACTTTATCTATCCTTTGACTCTAAATGATAGCTGGCTAAAATAATCTTGGTTGTATATCCAGGATTTTCATCACTTTGAATATTTTGTGGTAAGCTCTTCTGGCCTGCAAAGTTTCTTTTGAGAAATAAGCTGCCAATCTTATGGGTGCTCCCTTGCAGGTAACTGCTTTTCTTTTACCACTTTTAAGATTCTTTGATTTAACCTTTGGCATTTTAATTATGATGTGTCTTGTTGGAGCCTCTTTGGGTTCATCTTTTTTGGGACTCTCTGAGCTTGCTCAATTTCCTTCACCAGGTTAGGGCAGTTTTCCATCATTCTCTTTTCAAAATAGGTTTCTCCTTATTCTGGTACTCCTATAATGTGAATATTGTAACAACTGATGTTATCCCACAGGCTCTTTATAATATCTTCATTTCTTTTTCTTGTTGCTGTTCTGATTGGGTGTCCTCTGCTACCCCACCCTCTATCGGTGATTCGACCTCTGCTTCCTCCACTATGTTGATTCCCTCTAACATACTCTTCATTTCATATATTGTATTCGTCATTTCTGACTGGTTCCCCTTTATATTTTCCATCTCTGTTTTTAAGTTTTTTATCTCTTTGTTAAAGTTCTGAGTTCAACTACTCTTCCCCCAAGTTCCTTGAACATCCTTATAACCAGTGTTTTGAACTCTGCATCTAGTATATTGTTTGTTTCCATTTTGGTGAACTTTTTGAAGCTTTGTCTTGTTCTTTCAAGTAGGACAAGGTTTTTTCTCTCTCCATTTTGGCAGCCTCCCTGTGTCTGTTTCTGTGTATTAAGTAAGGCTTCTATATCTACCAGTCTTAGTAGTGTGAATTTATGCAGGTGTGCTATGGGACCCCTTGGCACAGACCTGAGAGGGTTCAAGCGGCAGGCCAAGTTTAGCCGCAGCCTGTGCATCTCTGGGGCCACCTGGTAAGAGTTACCAAGCAATCCACATATGGCTGCCACCCATGCTAGGTTTATAGGTGCCTTGAGGAGTCAAGTCTAAAACCAAAGCTGGCTGCCACTAGTGTGGGGTTTGAGGTTGCTCAGCAGGAGGTACAGAGCATGCTGAGGCTAGATGTTACTTCTTTGGGTTTTGTGAAACTTTGAGAGATTTTATTCAAGTTCGCAGCAGGAGCCAGGACAGCCTGTTTTTATGCAATAAAATCACTAGAAGCTGCTTGGGTGCGAGAGGGGGTGTCTCAGGGAATCCCCCGGGCAGTGACCTGCGAGTCTGCTGAATAGGAGTGGGGAGGGCTCAACAAAAGAACAATAGCTTCTGCCTGTACCTCCATCCAGGAGCAAACTGCCCCTCCAGCCCTCACCCTTAAGCCTGACAGCTCAGCACCTCCCTGTTGTCCCTGGTGCCCCTTAAGCAGCTGCCCTAGCGCTGGAGCAAAGAATAAATGAATCTGTCAGTGAGTAAGGCCAGGCGTGGGCCCTTTAAGAGAAAGGACTCCGTTTCACTCAGCTGCAACCTCTGCTGGTTTTCCCAGCTAGAGGTTGTGGGTACTTCTCTTTCTGGAGCTGGGACCCTAGGCTGGGGAGCCCCGTATGTGGCCAGGATACTTCACTCCTCAGGTGGGGGAGGTGGCTCTATAACCAAGAGAGCCCCCATGACTCTTGATTGCCACTCGTGGTTATGAGACTGGGCCATTTCTCACATATCTGCTCCTCCTACCATTTTGAGGTGACCTGTTATTTGAGGTGAGGTGACCTAGTTGTAGGGCTTCTGTTCAGCCAGACCTCTGGTGATTCTGTGTACTGGTTGCTCTGCAGTTTTGTTATCATTTTGGTGTGGTTGCTAGAGGAGACATGTATAGCCTTTACCTTCTGTGGCATCTTGAATCTCCTGGAAATACGTCATTTGACTGACAATTCCAAAGTGTGGTTCTCCAAAAACTCAGTAAGATACAAGAAAACTTAGAAAGGTAGCTTAATAAACTGGAAAGTGAAACTATAACAAAGAACCAAACAGGAATACTGCAACTGAAGAAATCAATAAAAAAATCTTCAGCATAAACTAGGAAGCTTAGGAAACAGAACTGACCAGATGGAGGGTGGGGAGAATTGAGAGTAAAAAAATATATATGAAAGAACTCTATGATATCTGACTCCGTCAGAAAAACCAACAAAAATAATGGGTATACCAGAAGGAGAAGAGAAAAAATGAGAATAGAGAACTTTTTCAAACAAATAGTCGATGAGAACTTCTGAAATCTATGGAAAAAAACTAGATCCTCGAATCAAAGAAGCTAATGGAATATCTAATTATCTCAATCCAAAATGGCTTCCCAATGCACGTTATATTAAAATTGTCAAAAAGTAATGATAACCAATTCTCAAAGCAGCCACGAAACGGTAACTTATGAAGGAAATCTCATTAGATTATTATTGGATTTTTAAGCAGAAACCCTACAAGCTACAAGATAGTGGAATCAAATACACATATCATTGAAAGAGATAAATCACCAGCCAAGAATAATTTACCCAGTACAGTTATACTTCAGAGATGAAAGAAAAATAAAAGCTGATCCAGACATACAGAAGTTATGAGAATTTTCCACACAAAAGCTGTATTACAGGAAATACTGAAGGGGGTTATTCTACCTGAAACAAAAAGACAAAAGGATACAAAACTATCAGTAACAGTAGAAAACTGCAACATTTTTAGAATAGGATATTTAACACTTAAATATAACACAAGGGTTAAAGAAATCAACACAAAATTTAAAGAAAGAAGGTTAAAGTTACTCCAACTTGAAAACGAACTAAAAGTACAAAAAAGAAAGAATTTGTGACAACAAAAACATAAAAAAGAAGGGAGTAAAAGAGTACATATGCACAGGGGAATGGAGAAAAGAAGCAATAAAAAAAAAGACTACTGTCTGTGTGAAGCTTTCTTTTACATAATGTAATTATAATCATGCACAAACAATCCAGAACTGAGATAACATAAAAAGAGGAAAATCCACAGAATACTAGAAAACTAGAGTAACAAAAACCAAGAAAAAAGAAACAATAGAGACAAAGAACTACCAGAAAACAAAAGATAAAATGGCTATATGAAATCCTCACATATCAATAATCACTCTGAATGTAAATGAACTGAGCTAAACAATTAAAAGGCAGAGAGTAAGAGGAAACATCAAAAACAAAACCCAACTATCTGCTGCCTGCAGAAAACACATCTCAGATGCAAGGACAAACACAGATTTGTAAAGGGGTGCAAATTGATACTCGAAGCAAATGGCTTCCAGAGTAAAGTGAGTATAGCCACACTTATATCTGAAAAAACACATTTCAAGATGAAAAAAGGTACTGGGAGACAAACACAGGCATTTTATAATAATGGAAATAACACATAAAGAAGACATAACGCTTATTAATATATATGCACCTAGCCCTGGAGCACCAAAATATAAATAAAACAGTTGCTAACAGAAATAAAGGGAGAAACTAACAAAAACATGATTATAGTAATAAGGAATAGATACAAATACCCCACTGACAGCCATAGGTCATCCAAACAGAAAAATAAGATAATATAGGCCTTAAATGAAACATTAGACCAACATTAGACATTTACAGAGTTTCTGATCCCAGAACACCAGGTTATACATTCTTATCTAGTGCACATGAAACATTCTCATGAATAGAGCATATTTTGGGGCACAAAACTAGTCTTAACAAATTTAAGAAAATTCAAATCTTACCAAGCATATTCACCAAACACATATCCACCACAAGTGTATGCAGATTTAAAAACATGCTAGTAAATAGTGACTGGATCAAACAAGAAAGAAAAAAAGGGATCAGAAGATACATAGGGACAAATGAGAATAATGATGTGACATCAAAATTTCAGGAGTACAGCAAAAGTGGTAATAAGAGGGAAGTTCATATCATTATAGGCCTACCTCAAGAAACAGAAAAGGCCTCAAATAAACAACCAAATATTTCACCTTTAAGAACTAGAATGAAGCGCAAAGTCCAGAAGGAACACAATAATAAAAATAAGAGCAGAATTAAGTGAAATAGAGAACAAAAAGACAATTTAAAAAATAATGAAACAAAGAATTGGTGCTTTGAAAAGATTTATAAAACTGACAAACTTTTGGTTAGACTCATTAAGGAAAAAAAGGAGAAGAGACTTGAATAAAAATCAGAAATGAAAGAGGAAAAGTTACAACAGACACCGTAGGAATATAAAATATCTTACAAGATTACTATGAAAAACCATATGGCACCAAACTTGATAACCTAGAAGAAATGGACAAGTTCTTAGATAACCTTCCTAGACTGAATCATGAAGAACTGGCAAATCTAAACAGACCAATCAACAGTAAGGAAGTTGAAACAATCATCAAAAATCTCCCAAAAAAGAAAAATACAGGACCAGATAGTTTCACTAGTGAATTCTACCAATAAAAGATGATATAATACTTATCCTTCTCAAACTCTTCCCAAAAACTGAAGACAAGGCAATACTTTCTAATTCATTTTATGAGGTCAACATTACCCTGATACTAACACCTGGCAAGGACAATACACACACACACACACACACACACACACACACACACACACACACACACACGAATATTCTAAAAAAAAACCTAGTAAATTGAATATAACAATACATTAAAAAGATAATAAATCATGATCAAGTGGGGTTCATTCCAGGGGTGCAAGGATGGTTCAACATATGCAAATCGATGTGAGACACCACAATGACAAAATAAAGGATAAAAATCACATCATATCAATAGATGTAGAGAAAGCATTTGACAAGATATGATATGTATTAATGATTAAAACTCTCAATGAGTATAGAAAAAAATACCTAAACATAATAAAGGTCATATACAATAAACTCAAGGTTAAAATCATACTCAATGGTGAAAATCTGAAATGTTTTCCTCTAATATCGCGAACAAGACAAGAATACTCGCTGTAACCACTGTTATTCAACACAGTACCGAAATGCCAGCCAGAGCAATCAAGCTAGAGAAAGAAAGAAAAGGAGTCCAAAGTGAAAATGAAAAACTGTCAGTTTTTGCAAATGACATGATTTTTTATATAAAACTCTAAAGACTCCACCAAAAAGTATTAAAAATAATAACCAAATACAGTTGAGTTGCAGGAGACAAAATCATTTGTGTTCCTATATACTAACAGTAAAATTTCAGTAAAACAGAATTTCATTTGCAATTGCAAGAACAACAACAAAAAAACACCTCGGAGTAAACTTATAAAATGTGAAGGACCTATATACTGAAAACTGTTAAGACAGTGTGGAAAGAAACTGAAGACACCAAAAAATGATATTCCACGTTCATGGATTGGAAGAATCAACATACTTAAAAGGGCCACAGTACCCAAAGCAACATACAAATTTAACACCATCTCCATCAAAATCCCAATGACATTTTTCAAAGAAACAGAACAAAAAGAAATCATCAAACTTTTATGGAACCACAAAAGACCCCAGATATCCAAAGCAATCCTGAGAAAGAAAGAACAAAACCAGAGGCATCACACTCCCTGACTACAAAGCTACAATAACCAAAATGGCATGGTTATTTGCAGAAAAACAGACACAAAAGACCAATGGAACAGAATTGAGAGCCTAAAAATAAACCCATATGTACAAAGAGACAAGTAATTTTTGACAAGGGAGCCAAAAACATACAATGAAGGCCTCTTTAATAAATGGTACTGGGAAAACTGGAAAGCCACATACAAAAGAATGAAACCAGACTGCTTTTGGTCACTGTACAGAACAATTAATTTAAAATGAATCAAAGATCTAAATATAAGACCTGGCTTAAAGTATATAGAAGAAAACATAGGTACTAAACCTATGACCTAGGATTTTATGAACTTGACCCCAAAATTAAGGGAAGAAGCAAAAATAAGTGGGTGGGACTGTATCAAAGTAAAAAGCTTCCGCACAGGAAAAGAAACTATCAACAAGATGAAGAGGTGCTCTTTGAGGAAGACGTGGTAGCGGTTGCAGCTGAGCTTTGTTCTGCTTGCTGTTGCTCCTGACTCACTGCTGTTTGCTCTCATGGAGGAACAAGTCAGTCAGGAAGCCACACTGCAGACTTAGCTTTTAAAGATACTGGAAAGACACCTATAGAACCAGAAGTGGCAATTCATCTAATTAGAATTACTCTGACCAGCCTCAACGTAAAATCTTTGGAGAAGGTGTGCGCTGACTTGATCAGAGGTGCAAAGGATAAGAATCTCAAAGTGAAAAGACCAGTTCAGATGCCTACCAAGACTCTGAGCATCACTACAAGAAAAACTCTGTGGGGAAGGTTCTAAGACTTGGGGTCATTTTCAGATGAAGATCTACAAGTGACTCACTGACTGGCACAGGACTTCTGAGATTGTTAAGCAGATTACTTCCATCAGTATTGAGCCAGGAGTCAAGGTTAAAATCACCACTGCACATTCTTAAATCAGCCCTTTTAATAAACTATCAGTTGTTAAACAACAACAACAAAGATGCAACCAACTGAATAGAGACGAAATTTGCAAACAATACCTCTCATATGGAGTTAATATCCAAAATATATAAAGAGCTCATACGACTCAATAATAACAAAACCAACTGAATTAAAAAATGGGCACAGGACCTGAACAGAGACTTTTCCCAAACAAACATACAGATGGCCAACAGATATAGAAAAAGATGCTCAACTTAACTAGCTTTAAGGAAATGGTAATTCAAGACTACCATAGCTATTATGAATAAGATAAGAAATAACAAGTGTTGGAGAGGATGTGGAGAAAAAGGAACCCTCTTCCATTGTTGCTGGGATTGCAAACTGGTACAGCCACTATGGAACAGTATGGAGGTTCCTCAAAAAATTAAGAATAGAGTTACCATATGACCCAGTAATCCCACTTCTGGGTAGCTACCTGAAAAAATTTAAAACATTTATTGGTAACGATGTATGTACCTGTATGTTTCTTATAGCATTATTCATGGTGGCCAAGAAATAGAAACAACTTAAATGTCCTTCAGTGGATGATTAGATAAAGATGTGGTACATTTATACAATATACAATGGAATACTACATAGCTATTAAAGATGAAATACTGCCATCTGTGACAACATGGATGGATCTTGAGATTATCAAGCTAAACAAATTAATTCAGACTAAAAATGTCAAGAAGTACATGATTTCACTCATATGTAAGATATAAAACAGAGAGCAACAAACAACACAAACAAAAAACTCGTAGATACAGACAATAGTATAATGCTTTACCAGAGAAGGTGCTGGGAGGTAGAAGAGAGTAAAAGGAGTACAAATACACAATGCAATGTATTGTATACATTGTATTAATGTATTCTAGAGCTGCATACTTAAAACTTATGTAACCTTATTAACCAATGTCACCCCAATAAATTTAATAAAATTTTAAAAATTTAACTGGTTTAATTGAAACCCACAGGATACTTCATTCGCTAACAAAATATACTTTTCTGAAGTTCATATGGAACACTTATCGAGATGAACTACCTTCTGAGACATAAAACACACCTTACCAAATGTGAAAGAACAGAAATCATACAGCACATTCTGTCAGACCACAGTATCATCAACCTAGAAGTAACAAGAAAATAGATGGAAAACTCCTAAAGTTATGAAAATTAAACACTTCTAAATAACATAAAAGATAAAAAAATTCTCTAGAGGAATTCAAGCTTATTTTGAACTACAGATGCTCCTTGACTTATGATGCAGTTACAGCATAGCTTAGCCTCATCTACTTTAAATGTGCTCAGAACACTTACATTAACCTACAGTTGAGCAAAATAACATAACGAAGCCTGTTTTATAATAAAGTGTTGAATATCTTATGTGATTTAGTGACTACTGTATTGAAAGTAAAAAACAGAATGGTTATATGGGTACCACTTTTACACCACTGTAAAGTTAAAAATTTTAAAGTTAGGGACCAACTATAAATGAAATGAAAATAGAATTTATCAAAGGTTGTCTGATGCAGCAAAGTAATGCCTAGAAGAAAATTCATACCACTGAGCAAACAGAGAAAAAGAATGATCATTAATAATGTAAGCATCTCCCTGAGAAAACAATAAAAAAGAGCAAATTAAACCCAAAGCAGAATAAAAGAAATAGTCCAGTTCAAAATGGTGATGTAAGATCCTGAATTCAACTTCCACAGATGCACTAAATCTACAGCTACATACAGAGCAATTTCCTTGAAATAAACCCTCCCAAAACTAGCTGAACAGTTCCTACATCTTGGTGAATGAGAGAAAACCCATAGCAAAGCATGTAAGAGAGGCTGACAAAAAGTTGCCATAAATCCCACCCCTGTTATGGAAAGCCATAATCAAAAGGGAACTCAAAATCCCAAACTTCTTGAAAAGCCAAGGTTCTGAACCCCATGCATGTGGTACACCAACTTTGAAGACCTGCACCTGAAGAGTAGTCCCTACAACATCTAGCTTTGAAAGCTAATGGAGCATGCATCCATGAGACCAACAAGGCTACATACAGCAAACTGAGAAACAGTTCTTATAGGGTGCATGTGTGTGGACTCACCCATGGCACAGCATAGAGGCAGCCACCCTGAGGGCAGAGAAGTGAGACAATACAATGTTGGTGGGATGTAAACTGGTGCAGCCACTATGAAAAATAGTATGAACATTCCTTGAAAAATTAAGCAGAACTATTCTATGGCCCAGCAATTTCACTTCTGGGTAGTTATCTAAGGAAACAAAAACACTTATTTGAAAAGATCAATGCAGCATTATTTATAACAGCCAAAACAAGGAAACAACCTAAGTGTCTGCCAGTGAATAAGAGGATTAAGAAAATGTATAAACACACAATGAAATATTATTCAGCCATAAAAAAGAAAATCTTGTCATTTGTGACAACATGGATGGACATTGAGGGCATTATGCTAAGTGAAATAAATCAGAGAAGAACAAATACTGTATGATCTCACCTATGTATGGAATCTAAAAACAAAAACCTGAGCCCATAGATACAAAGAACCAATTGGTGCTTGCCAGAGGTGGAGGGTGGGGGACGGCAGGTGGCGATTATGGGTGAAGGGGGTCAAAAGATACAAATATTTAGTTATAAATTGTGGGGATGTAAATACAGCGTGGTGATTTTAGTTAATAATATTATATATCTGCAGGTTGCTAAAACAGTAAATCTTAAAATTTCCCATCACAAGAAAAAGATTGTAACCATGTTATATGATAGATATTAGTAACTGGACTTATTGTGATATTTTACAACATGTAGAAATACTGAATTACTATGTTATACACTTGAAACTAACAATGTTATACATTAATCATATCTTGATAAGTAAAATAAAGTGGCAAAAAAATTAGATGCATAAAAATGCAGGAAATTAATAGAGAATATCAAGAAAACCAATATCTGTTTTTTGAAATACTTAATAAAATTGATAAATGTCTAGTCAATCTGAGTAAAGAAGGAGGACAGAAATTACTAATACAGTAGTATCCCCTTAATCTGAAGTTTTACTGTCCATGGTTTCAGTTACCCATGGTCAACCATGGCACAAAAATATTAAATGGACAATTCCAGAAATTAACAATCCATAAATTTTAAATAGTGCTCTTCTTACTGTGATGAAATCTCATGCTGTTGCTCTGTCCTGCCTAAGACATGAAATATCCCTTTGTCCAGCGTATTCAGGCTGTATATGCTTCCCACCCATTAGCTATTAGTAGCCATTTCAGTTATCACATCAGAAGATCAATAGTAGCCTTATACTACATTGCAATGCCTACATCACTCACCTCACTTCATCTCATCACTTAGACTATATCATCTCACATCATCACAAGAGTGAACCCAGTATAAAATATTTTGAGAGAGACCACATTCACATAACTTTTATGATAGTACGTTATAGTAATTGTTCTATATATTAGTTATTGTTGTTAATCTCTGTGCTAATTTATAAATTAAATTTACCAGTTATGTATATATAAGAAAAACATAGTATACATAGAGTTCAGTACTAACTGTGGTATCAGGCATCCACTGGGGTCCTGCAACATATGTCTACTATATTAAGAAGAAGAGGAGGAGAAAATGAAAAAGCATTTGATAAAATCCAATGCCCATTTATAACAAATTAGGAATAAAGAGAAGTTTCTATTCTTGAAAAAGAACATCTACATAAAACTTGTCTGTAACATCATATTGAATGTTGAAAAACTAGATGCTTTTCTGGTAAGATAAGAAACAGGGTAAGAAGTCTCCTCTCACCATTCTTATTCAACACTGTACTAGAAAACCTAGCTAATGCAATGAGGCAAGAAAAAGAAGCAAAAGGTATACAGATTGGGAAGCAAGATATAAAACTTTTTCGCATATGACATAATTTTCTATGTAAACACCTGAAAGAATCCACAACGGAGATCACTCTGGAAATTAATAAAAGAGTGTATCATAGCAAGGTTGAAGAATAAATAATTCAATTCTTTTCCTATAGACCCATACAAATACAGTCAACTGATCTGTGACAAAGGACTAAAAGGTAATTCAATGGAGAAAAGAGTTTTTTAAACAGTGCTGGAGATAGTGGTCATCTACATGCAAAAACAAAACAATGAGTCTAGATACAGACCTCACATCTTTTACAACTAAGAGTAGATCATAGATCTAACTGTAAAATGTGACAATTAAAATCTCCTAGAAAATAATACAGAAAAAATTAAAAGTGACCGTGAGTTAACTGACAGATTTTAAGATATATCACCAAAAGTAAGATAGTTAAGTGTCACTTCATTAAAATGAAATTCCCATTCTACAAAAGACAGTGGTAAGAGAATGAAAAGATGGGCACCATATTTTACTATTTAATAGTTTGTTTTTAATTAACTTTTGCTATTTTAAATTTAATTTTAAATTAAATTTAACTTTTCTATTTAGAAAATCATTCTAAGATTTAATTCTTTAAATACTAATGGGTATAAAACTGCAAACCATGAAAAATAAAAATTTTCAAATCTCTAAAAGGACAAGAGACATAGTTTATCCCTCCACTTCATTTCACCTTGAGGATATTGTCATAAGTGAGTAGTTTAGGGGTTTGCATTTAATTTCTGAAACCAATTCAGAGTTTCAAAGATTTACATAAGCTCAAGCTGTTTTCCTATCAATTAAAATAGAAATTCAATAGCTTTTTTCTCTCATTAAATAAAACAGAAAATTGTCTTAAGAATAGTATAGCTTTGTCTATGGCCATGCTACCCTGAACAAGCCCGATCCCATCTGATCTAGGAAGCTAAGCAGGGTTGGGCCTGGTTAGTACTTGGATAGGAGACCACCTAGGAAGACAGATGCTGTAGGCATAAAAAAATATATAAGGGACTGTAAACTGACAAGGTCTTTGCAATCTGTGAGGTCAACCAAGAGCTTCCACACCTAAAAAAAAAAAAAATGAATAGTATAGCCTTTTAAATATCAAAGTTCTCTAGGAACATGCATATAAAAATACTAATTGAAAACTAAAAAATGTGCCTGAGAACTTAAATATACCCATCTCAGAGCCTGAGATCCTGTTGCCTGAAATGGAACAAAAATCCTGTTTGGTTCCAGGAATTTCTTGCCTTACACACTTATTTCTCAATCAACTTAACGTTTTCAAAGCCCAAGAAATAAAAAATCTTCCACAGGAAATAAAATTGTGAACTGCTAAAAAAGCCTGCAGTTAAATGACTGATATATTCAGTAAAGATACCTAAAGGTAAGAAATATAAATATTAAAATCAGCTAAGATAAGCAGTTTGCTTACCCACGGTTAAGAAAAACTCACATTCAGAAAGTTGAATACATTCCCAAAGTTAGGTTCCAGGCACACCCCAGTTGAGACAGAACCCCTAAATCAGGTCAGTGCTTTGGGAAGGAGGAGAGGGACACCCCAGCAGTCCAGGAATGAACTCTTTCCTCTCCTCCCCCAGGCTTCCATTCTCACAAGTGAGGAACCTTTCAGCCTAATTCAGTTTAAGTTCTGACCTAAATGAACTCCAAAATTCATAAACCTTATGTCCAGGAGACAGGACTCATGGCCCACAGTCTTTCTCAATGTGCACAAATTATATCGAGTGCACCTACATCACGAATGCAAAACTCAGTATGTAAAAAACATCTAGGCCTAAGAAAACCCCCTTTGCCAGCTCAGAGTGGAACTTACTTTGGAGTCAGCGGTCTCAGGCTTCTGCTTCCCAGTCACAATGCTTTGGACCATCACAGATAATTTAAATGACATAAACCGACGTTTCAGTAATCCAGCAAAACCACTTACACCCAGTCAGTGTTCATGTGTAATGAAATAAGACACTGGAGGGGACTTTTACTAGTTCAATAAGCCCCGATGTGCCATTTCGAATCACGCAAAGGAAAAGAACAGACCTCACAATATTACTACTCCCTCCTTTAGGGGAAAAAGAAGAGAAACGAAAATTTTAAGAAATGTCTGTAATAATGAAATATTTTATTTTGAAAGTCACCTCTTCCTCGCCACTTTGGAAATACTTTATACTGTTTCCCAAGTTCTAGTGATTAAATAAATTTTAAATGTATTGAAAAACTAAATCTCAAGTGAAAAAAAAATCTTTTCAAAGTGACAAACATAGGGAGGGCCAGAACGGACCTGGAACTGTGCTGAAAGGACCTATCACCCAGGAAAGTTTCCCAAGAGGAACACCCATCCAACGGACTTGACATAGGATGTCTGTTCCTATAGGAAAGATAAGATCCTGCTGGGAGAGGAACAGAGATATCATACAACATATTCCAGGTGGTTGTCTCTCGCTTTCCTCTCAGGTAAAATATCCACAAGAATAAATCTTTGCAGAGCATCATCCATGGCTCGGTGGATAAATGATAAACGATTAAAATTCTGCATCTGTTTGAAATGCACCACGGAGAACAAACAGTTAATGCTGCTGCTAAGAACTAGAGAGGGGAAGATGGCGCCTAGGAATGCAGGGAAAGATCTGGAAATTTAGGTATTTACTGCCAGCCACGGGAAGAGCTAGGTTGGGGCAGCAGGTTCGTGGATGTGGGGCTCTGCTTGCCAAACATTGGAAAAGTAAGGGGAAGACGAGTCCCCTAAGGGGAAAGAAGAACCTGGGATCCCATAGACCACAGCTACTCCCACGCACGAACCCTGGATACCATGTCACGATGACCCTTCTCACGGTGACTGCACGACATGAAGGAGACGCGGCCGCGCGCGGCTACGGCTGCCGCGGCAGGGCACAATGCCTGGAGGTCTCGGCCGCCAGAAGGCTGAGTGCGGGAGGGGGCTGAGGTCCGAGCGGACCCGGGTCCGCAGACTAGACAGTGGCCTCTGTGAGGTCGGTTCCCGCCTCGGCTGTCCCCGTCTCGACACCCGTCTCCGTACACTTACCATGTCTCGGTTTCTGGGGTTCCCTGACAGCCGCCCTACGACTCCAGCGGCAAGTGCAAGTCACAACACCAGATCACGTGCCGCAGCCACCTGAGGCCTTTGATGGCAGCAAGAGAGCAAAACGTAGCAAGAAGATACTAGCACGCAGTGCACGCCAGCACGCCGCTATCGCAGAGCTGCCCCCACATACGTTCCCGATGAAGCCCCTGATTGGACAATTCTCAAGACCCGCCCCCTCCTGCCTGAGTGACAGCAGGCCGGAGATTTTGTCTTTGAGCTGTTGTCTTGGCAGTGGGCCAGAATCTGTCCTCTCCAAGGACACTACGTTTAACCATAAGGCCTCCAAGCCACTCACGAAACTGTGACCTTCACAAACATGGACACTTAAAAGTGACATTAACATACACATAATGATGAGTTTGGCTCCATTTTGATCTTTGACCCAGTTCCAGTGGGGAGACTTACCCTTCCCCCCCACCCCCACCCCCCCACCCCCCCACCCCCGTCATCTGGTACTTTAAAGAATCCTGTGGTCTCAGGAGCACTTGGCTGTGGTGGGAAGTTTGAACCTCACAGACCTAGTCTAGGCCCAACGCCAAAGGTACCAGTGTGTGTGAAACATGAAGCAAAGTAATCACTAGAAAACCTTTTCAAGGAACTCCATTAATACCCATTCAGTGAAAGGTCAAAGGAGGCAAAACTGAAAGAACACTGTTTAGTGAAAAATAATAGATGGCAAAGGTATAAAGAATAGTCAGGATAGTAGTCTTCTGTGGGGCAGGGCAGAGATGAGTCAAGGTCCGGAACATCAGGACAAGTTGGCCACTGCCCACTGGCCATTTATGAATCTTGAAGATGATTCCAAGGGTGTTTATATTGTCACTACAAAACTGTACAATAACACTGTATATTATTTTCTGCATATATTTGATGATAAAAATGTTAAGAAGAAATTCATTTTTGAAAACAATATAATATATGTTTGCCCTGTAAAGTGGCAATCACAGTTTTGGCAGCAAAAATTGGTTACAAGCCATGTGTCTATTTAGAAAGAATGGGTTATATAAAACTCATCATCACATATGCCTTTTAAGAACAAAGGGTGATATCTACTGATATGTAAAGATCTAGAGTCTTTATCAATAGAACAATTGAAATACATTGAAATATATATACACACCATGTTATCTCTTCTATAACTGTTTTATGGTCACCTGCAGAGTCAGATGGGCCCCCACTCTGCCAGAAACATATGAAAGAGTTTATGACTTCCATAACTGAGGTGTCTGGGGAGAACAGTGCAGGACTCTCAAGCAGGTGAGAAATTCCTTGCTAGAGCAAGGCAAGGAGCCTGGCCTGGGTTTTTATTGAGGTTAGGGGGTGGACTAGGGTGAGATTTTACACACAAGGGGAGGGGCTTCCAGGGATTTAATCTTTTGCCAGTGCCAAAGGAGTGAGCACTCAGGCTTTATCATCACCTTGCACAGATGTGGGGCACAAGGGGAAGGAGGGCTAAGCTGTCAATCATTAAAAAATGGAATCAGAGACCTCTGGTTTCTCCTCTGGCATGTAAGGAACTCTAAAGGTGACATTCTTATCCCCACCAGAAAAAAAACTAACAAATTTAAAACCAACAACTCAGCTCTATTAAAGTATTAATTACAGGGCAAACTGCAGTCTACCAAAATTGGAAAGAGAGACAGAAAAATAGCCATTTTGAAATATGCCCACAATTTTCTGTTCTTCTTAACAAGACCTGTCCTCAAAGATTGTTCCAGCACAGCTGAACTGACTGGGCTTTTACCAACACCAAATTGACATGAGGGAGGGAAATAGGCAACTTGAGTCCTCTCTAGCCTTTTTGGCTCACTTACATTGACGGTGGGGGGCGGGAGGGGGTAAACTCATAAACACTTGTGAGGTTGATAGACTTTTAAAAAAAAAATCCTGACAGCAAATAGTGCAGTGTGTTTTCCAAAACCACTTCTCCACTTCTCTGACAACAGCTGCATGGCCTACAGTTCATTTAGATTCTAATACTAACCAGAGGTAACATCAGACTCCATGATTTAAGGACTCAGTCCCACAAGGCTGTCCTACTTCAGACATGCCAGCCACAAATAGGGAGGTCTAGGTCACACACATTTCTGTATGGCTGACTACAAATTTGAAGGTTCCCTGGACATACCTCATGTTTGTTAATTCAAAAGAATGACTCTTAGAACTGAGAAAAGGGCTTTAATATTATTAGTTGATTCTAAAATATACACATTAGTAACGCCCAATGGAAAGGATGCACAGGGTAAAGTGAGGGCGAGAGTGTAGGAAGCTCCACGTCCACCTCAGGCACGAGTCTCCCAGCACACTGATGTGTTTGTTCATTGACTCAAATGATTCTGAATCCCAAGGTTTAAGGGTTTGGATGGAGTTTCCTCACCCAGGCATGACTGAATCATTGGCCAATGGTGATTAACTCAATCTCTAGTCCTCTTCCTTCCCCAGAGGCTGGGGTCTGGTCTGTAAGTCTTAAGCCTCTAATCAAAGGTTGGTCTTTCTGGCAACCAACAGCCATCCTGAAGCTATCTATGGGTGAGTAAACAGTCACTTCAGTAGGACATAAGATGCTCCCATCACTTTAGCACTCAGAAAGTCCAAGGCTTTAGGAAGTCTTTGCTAGGAACAGACAAAGACCAAATATCTATATTAGACCAGAAGGTCACGGTACAGTTGACACTGGCCAACTGAAATACTGAAACCAAATGAATTGTAGGGCTACGGAACACTTCCTCTCCACCCACAACACAGCACTATATCAGGAAGACTACTGATGAATAACAGTGGAATAAATTGAGAGAACTACACATTTCAAAATTTATTTAAGACTATAAAGCCTTAAAGAAGAAATAGAAGACAAAAGCAAGGACACCTGAGTATATTTTGGCCTCTGACAGTTACAGCAAATAGTAAATACAGCCTAAACACTAGTCAGATAAACATAAAACTTCCACTAAAGGCCTATTTGCCTCAGTTTCTTTTACACAGCACATCATGTCAGGCATTCATCATAAAATTAAAAGGCATACTAAAAGAATTAAAAGACAGTGTAAAGAGAAAGAACATAATTCATATGTAGTAGGTATGTTGAAATTATTAAACCAGAAATGTAAAACAACCATGATTTATATGTTAAAAACTCTAATGGAAATAGTGATCAACATGCCAGAATAGAGAGGTAATATAAGTGGAGATGGAAACTCTAAGAAAGAACCAAATGGAAAGTACAAGAAATAATAAAAAGAAAAAAAAAAACAGGACAGAAATGAAGAATTTCTTTGGGGAGCTCATCAATACAGTGGAAATGTGTGAGGGAAGAATCAGCTTGAGAAGTCAATATAACCTTCCAAATTGAAATTCAAAGATAAAAATTAAAATTGCAAAGGCAGAACAGAAATCCCAGAACTTTGGGACAATTACAAAAGGTATATCATATACATAATGGGAATACATAAAGGAGAAGAAAAGAATAAATAAATAAAGCAATAATGAGTGAGATTTCTCCAAAATTAATGATGGACACTAAAACAAAGTTCTAGGAAGCTCAAAGATGACTAAATAAGATAAAAACCTAAAAATGTACACCTAGAAATGATATATTCAAAGTTGAAAAAAATCAAAGACAAAATTTTGAAAAGGAAAAAAAAACTTATTAACAAGTATATGAATGGACTTCTTTTTAGAAACCATGCAAGCAAGAAGAGAGTTTTGTGAAATAAAGCGTTGAAAGAGAAACTACCCAATTAGAATTTTGTGTCAAGCAAAATTACCTGTCAAAAGTGAGGAATACTTTCCAAGACAAAAATTGAAGGAATGTCTTATCAATACTTATACTTTGCAAGGAAATGTTAAAAGAAATTCATCAGAAAGAAAGTAAATGATAAAGGAAGGTAGAATGTTAGGGAAGGAATAAGGGTAAAATAAAATCATTTGTTTTTGTCATTCTTAATCTGACAGATAACATTTTGTTGAAAATTATAATAGCAGCAATCTATTTAGTAATTATAGCTTTTGGATATGTAAAATGAATGACAGCAATGTTGCAAAAGACAGGGATAGAGGAATTGAGAATAGTCTGTTACGAGGCATTTTCACATCCAGAGAGATGCTTATGCTGTTACTTCAGAGAGGACTTGGGTAAATGCTTACTTCAAACTAAAGGGCAATGACTAAAAAAATAATAAAAAATTGCATAATTATATGCTAAGAGAAAATAAAATATGGATCAGGTAAAATGCTAAGAAAAAGGCAGAAAAGGTAGAAGAAAAATAGGAGACAAAAAAGAAACAAAGAACGAGGGCAAAAATTAAAAATGGTAAAAAATATGGTAGCTATTAATTCAGCTATATCAATAATCACTTTAAACATCAATGGTCTAAATATGACAAGTGAAAGACATTGTAAGTAGGATTGTGGAATAGGAATTTTCTACCCAAATCTCCCCATAGTTCACTGATTTTGACAATCAGCCAAGGATGAGAATACTTTTCTGGGAGATCAGAAGTTCCAGCACACCACTGGAGCAAATAAACTGAGAATGGCCACATTGCTGGCAAAGGATAACTCACCTGTCCCCCAAGACAGCACATCTCACTGCTGAGAGAATCCCTCGGTCTGCCTGTGATTCCTAGTAAAGAACTTAGTGATTGAGTGCCTCTGCTACTTCTGTACCTGCCACCTTCTTTCTTTCTAAAGAACTGCTCTTTCAGGAGTGACCACCTGATGGGCCCACTTCTTCCACAGGGTCTAGTCTCCATTTCCCACCCCAACCTGTGGAGTATGTCGAGGCCAGTCCAACCTCTGTCACAGCTTCACTCTAACACACAGATTAATGCCAGCAAAGACATCCAGGGCCCCACTACACATGCCTGCTCCCAAATGTGCTCTCTGGCCGGCTGCACACAGAATTGGGGTTTGGCAGGGTCAAAGCTGCCACACGGGGCAGCACAGCTCACAGCACCAGCCCCTAGCAGCCCACAGTGCAGCTGCCACCAGGCAGCAGAGCAGGCGAGCAGGTCAGAGCAAGAAGTCGGACCCACGGGGTGCTCACATAGGGACATACGGCTCATGGAGCCAACTATTATGGTCATCTACAGAGGGTGGCCCTTCCACCCCCACCGAGGAAGAGGCTTACAGCTCACAGCGATCTCCAAGGGAGCAAAGGAGATGCCTTTTGAGCAGCTTTGAAATGGCTTCAGGACGCAAGGAAAGGAGCCTGGCCTGGGTGTCCACTGTAGTTGGGAGCGGGGCCGGGACCAGAGTTCTGCTCACAGACAGAGCATGTGCAGTTGGAAACTGAAGCCAGCAAGAGGAGGGCGCCCTGGACTTTCTTCTCCTCAGCCTGTCCCTGGTGGATGCAGGGAAGGGGGAGGAGGAGGGGAGGGGCAGGGGGAAGCTTCAGTGGTCAGCAAACAAAAAAATGTAGAGTCCGACAGCTTATTACAAGGACAAACATGGGAAAAAATATGCATTTGCAATGGCTTATTTTTATAGAAAGGAATACTAAGGCAGCTCAAGAAATGATCAAAACTGTGTATATGGGGGTGGCTGGAGTAACAGTGCTGGAAGGGACCTGAATGTGTTTGAAGGGACCTAGAAGGGACCTTCTTAGACTTTTTTTTATGTTAGAGAAGTAAAATAAATGCAGAAATTTATATATACCATAATTAACTATTTACTAGCTATTCTAAAATTTAATCCTCTAAAACTAATTGTTACAAGAGTATAAACAATACAAAGAAAATTTTCAAATCACTTGCTAACTAAATGGACATGGGCATCATATTTGTTCTTCTATTAATCTCACATGTATTTTCAGGAATAAGTAGTATATTATGATGAAATAGGAGTTTGAGTTTAGCCTCTTAAATGTATTGGATTTTCAAAGATTTACATAAAGTTTTTACTTTTCTTCACATCTATTACAATAGGAATTCAACTGCTTTAGCCTTTTTACTGTCATGGTTCTTTAGGGACACACACATATAAACACTGATGTAAAAATGAAAAATGTACCTAAGAATTTAAATACATTCATCTCGCATCATCAGGTTCTTTTTGACTAAAGGGAACAAAAATTCTATTTTACTCCACCATTTTCTTGCTTCCTCACCTCGTATCTGTCAGTCATCTTACACTGTCAGAGCCCGAGTGCTCAAGGACCTGGAGGCAAAGGGCTGCACTGCTCAGTCGATAAAGGAGCCAAGGGAAAGAATCAGCTCAGATGAGCAGCCCTGCTTCCCACGGGACAGAAGGAAAGCTGCCTGCAGAAGGTTCCACATTCCAGACTCTCCTGCTGAGACAGAACCCCTGCAGTGGGTCAGTCCCAGGGGAAAGAAGGGAGAGGCACCTGGGCCACCCTAGGAATGAACTCTGGGACCCAGCACACTCCTCTCTCTGGGAAATAATGGAAACGATCCCTCTCTCTGGCTTCACCTGACAGTGAGGAAATGCTCAGCTGGATTCGGTATAAGGTTTTGACTCAAATGAACTCCCAATTCACAAACCCTAACCCAAGACACAGACTCCTGACTTTCACTGACTTTCTCAATGTGCAGAAATTATAGTATGAGGTCAACTGCACCATGTATGGATAGCTCAAACATAAGGTCTAAAAATGTCGAGGCCTAAGAAGCCACAGCCTCAGAAGGTGTGTCACCGCTCACTCCTCCATACGCAAGTGCACCCCTCATCTTTCCAGGGCCATAGCTTCTCCTTCCACGGTGGGTGTGAGCAGGTAGGATACCTGCAGGGGAAGGCTTCCCAGGGAGAACCACTGGGCCTTCAAGCGCTTCCCATTGCCTGTCAAGAAGGGGGCGCTTAGCTCAGTGACACCGACCTCAGGCTCTGCATCCCACTGGAGTGTCTCTGAACCACCACTGATATTTTAAATACACAAATCAGTGTTTGAACAATCCAGCAAGATCACTCAAACCCAATGTTTATGAGTAAAGGAGGGAAGAACACTGTAAGGTATTTGGCTCCTTAACAAGAAAATCCACAAGTATCTACTGCTTTCAGAAAATAATCATGTTAATTCATTATTATTTCCATGGCAAGAAATTGTTCTGTAAACAACTGATTACACATAAACAATCTGCTGTTGAAATTTCATCTGAAATCACCTCCGAATCATTTTCAAAATATACCTCTTTCATGACTCTTTGAAAGTATTTTATAGTGTCTTTAAGATCGATTGATTAAATTCCTTTTTCCTTTATTGTAAAATAATTTTTTATAAAAGGTGAGTGAATTTTTCCAGGTGACAAAGTTAGGGAGGAACAGTGCTGACAGAAGAGAACACCCAGGAAAGTTTCCAAAGAGGAGCCTCGGCCCAAAGGACTTCCCACAGGACGTCTGTGCCCGAGGTAGGTCCTGGCGGAGAGAAACAGGGATTTTATACAACATCCTCCAGCTGTTTATTCTCGTATTTCCTCTCATGTAAAATATCCGCAAACAAAAATTAAATCTTTAAAAATTATCCATTCATTGACTGTGGGAAAATGATAATTAAACGCTGAATGTCTGTTTGAAAGGACCCTCGGAGACCAAGTCATGAGTGTTCCCCAATCACCTTAACCGTGGTCACCGCACCAGCTGGGGAGACATGGGGCTGCGGACCAGGAGCTGCCCAGAAAGGCTCCAGGGACCAAACCGCCGCGCGCAGCGACGGGACAGGACGCCCGGGGTCCTGGCTGCAGGCCCAGCCCCCATGCTGTGTGCTGGAGGAGACTGAGGTCCCAGTGGAGCTACGGACGGACACGGTGGGCAGACTCAGAAGGTGACAGCGGGGAGGCCAGGTCCCGCTACAGCTGGTCCCAACCAGCCCCTCGTCCCGCACACTCACCATTTCCCAGGTCCTGGAGTCTCCTAGGATCGTCCCTGCGGCTCCCGCGGCTGCTGGTCAAAGCGGGACTGAAGCTGTAGCAGAGACACCTGGACGGCTGACCATTAGCCGCAGGTGAGACGCGATCTCAAGATCTGCCAGGAGCGTCCACGCGGGTTGCAGTGCGTTGCTACATCGGTCCTCACTGCTGCGCGCCTGGTGGGACAGTGAGCAAGGACCCGCCTCCTTCATTCCTGGGCGATGACTGGAGGAATGTACTGGTTAGATGGCTGAGCAGAACCAACTTCCGCCTTTGGTCGTCAACACCTCTCCTTCACGGACGTTGGCTTTTAATCAAAACTTGTTCCTGGCCCTAACGGGGCAGTGGCCGTCTTCCTGTAGCTCCTTCTGAATGCAAGAACACAGGTGTGTGCAGGGAACCCTTTCCCGAGAGAGGGTCGCCCTCATTCTGTATAAGAGGGACTCCCAGGCCATGCCAGACTGGGACCAGAGGGTCAGAGATACTCCCTGGGTCGAGGGTTGGCATAGGCTACAAGCCACGCATAGAACTATTACCCCTATTTAAGAACACACTTAAAAATTACCTCACCACATAGAATAAAAAGTCTGGCTCCATTTTTTTTTTTTTTCACTGTCCTCAGTGTTGAGGCTTCCACCCATGCGTTCTCCACCTTCATGCATGCAGTACTTTTGTTGCAGGATTCTCCAACAGAGAGACAGCACCGGAAAGCTATAAGCAGGAAACAGCATTTATTGATGCTGAACCAACTCAGCGGATTCTTATCCAAAGGCTGAGCCCCGATTGTAACATAACAGGCAATTTTATACAGTCTTGTTATTCCTACACAGCTATAGATATAAGGAAGAACATTAATTGGTTGGCAAGCTGTGAAACAACTGATGTTAGTTGGAGAGTCCTTGAGGTGGGAGAAGGGAACTCAAGAACAAACTCATTGGAGCAAGGAAATGGCCAGGCAGGGTCAGGCTGCCGCACTTTAGCAGAAGAATTCTATGGCTGTCCAATGCCTTGTCTCTGGAAGTTAGAACCTGGAAGCCAGAACCTGGAAGCCCTCACCTGGACACAGAGACTCTTTTTCCAACCAACCATGAGCTATTAGACATGTTCCATAAAACTCTCAGGTGTATATTTTACACTACAAGAAAATTTATTTTAGTTTTTGAGTGTGTGCCTAGAGATTTTGTAAATGGCTATGATATCTCTGAGGCAACTAAATTTCTATTTTCATCAATATTAGAAAAAAGTTATGTAAATATGAGATGTATTCAAAAACGCAATATACTTAACACATTGGTTGAAAACTCTTAATGCATCAGCCTGACCCTGCCTGGCCATTTCCTGCTAGAATAAGTTCATTCCTGACTGCCCTCACCCCCCTTCCAAGGACTCTGCTGACATCAGTTTTGTCATAGTTTGCCAACTAATCAGTGTTCTTCCTTATATCTGTAGTTGTGTAGGAATGACAAGACTGTATAAACTGCCAGTTATGTTACAATCGGGGCTTAGCCTTTGCATAAGAATCTGCTGAGCTGGTGCTGGCATCAATAAACTCTGCTTCCTGCTTATAGCCTCGGTGTCCAATCTCTCTGTTCGACGATCCCACAACATCAATGCATTTATTTACATGAATAGCTTTAATGATATAGAATGCACTCACCATACCATGAACTCTTTTAATGTATATAACTCATTCTTTTGTGTATATTCACAAATACATATAATCATAACCACAACTTAGGAACATTTTGGTTGCCTCAAAAAAGTATCCATCTTCTTCCCCCAAGCCACAGTCATAACCCGCCTCCAAACTACTTTCCATCTCTATAGATTTCCTTATTCTGAATTTTCATGTGAATGGAATCATAAAACATGTTGTCTCTAAATGACTTCAATCACGTAGCATAATTTTCACAAGAAACATCCATGTAGTAGCATGTATGGATACTGTATTCATTTTTATGGCTGAATAATATTCTACTGTATGGATAAAGCACATTTTGCTTACCTATTCATTTGTAAATGGACATTTGGATTGTTTCCACCATTTGGCTATTATGAATAACATTGCAGTAAATATCTGTGTACAAGTGTTTGAGGGATTATATATTTTCATTTTCCTTGAGCATAAACCTAGGAGTGAATTGTTGGGTGCCATGGTAATTCTAATTTTAAAATTGAGGAACTTCCAGATTATTTTATGAATGGTTGCATCATTTTATTTTCCACCAGCAGTGTATAAAGGTCCAATGTCTCCACATTCTCGACAAAATTTATGATCTCACTTTTTGATTCTAGTCATTTTAATAGTTGTGAAGTGATATCTCATTGGAGTTTTGATTTGCATTTCCTTGATGACTAATGATATCCATCATTGTTTCATGTGCTTTTGGTCATTTGTACACCTTTTTTGGAATAATGTCTATTTATATATGATTTTTTAAATATTTTGATATTTTTAAATTGTGCTATATAGCTTTTTCTTATTGAGTTATAAGTGCTCTTTATTTTTTGTTTTTGCCAATGGACCCATATTTATTTTACAGCAATGATATTTGAAGTATAATTTCAACATTTTAATCTATTGCCACTTAGTGATTTCCCCTGATTTTCATGTATTTTAAAATATGTTTAAAGTTTCATTGATATATTAGAAGAAAATGCTATGTTTGGTCTTTTTTTCTCCTTCCTTTTACTTTTGCTTGTTTTCTTTTTTAAAAATTAAATTTATTCATGTGATATTGGATAATAATATTACATAAGTTTCAAGTGTACAATTCTATTATATGTCATCTGTATATTATGTGGTATACTCACTGCTCAAAGTCTAGTCTCCTTCAGTTAATATGCATTTGACTCCCTTTACCCTCTTCATTCTCCCTCTACCCCACTTCCTCTCTAATAACCAGCATTCTGTTGTCTATATCTATGAATTTGTTTTTTTTTGTCCATTTGTTGCTTTTCCTTATATCTCACATATGAATGAAATCATATGGTTTTTGTCCTTTTCCATCTTATTTGGCTTAGCATGATACTCTCAAGATCCATCCCTGTTGTCACAAAAGGCTGTATTTTATTCTTTCTTATGGCTGAGTAGTATTCCATTGTATCTTTATCCAATCACCTATTGAAAGACACTTAGATTGTTTCCATGTCTTGGCTACCATGAATAATGCTGTAATACATATAATGGTACATATATCTTTAAGAATAACTGTTTTTAAGTTTTTGGGGTAAATTACTAGAAGAAGGATTGCTAGGTCATATGGTAGCTCTAAATTTTTTGAGAAACCTCCATACTGTTTTCCAAAGTGGCTTCACTAATTTACATTCCCAGCAGCTGTGTATGAAAGTCTCCTTTTCTCCACGTCCTTCCAACACTCGTTATTTCTTGTCTTATTGATAATAGCTATTCTAACAGGTATAAGGTGATATCTCATTATGGTTTTGATTTATCTTTCCCTTATAATTAGTGAAATTGATCATCTTTTCTTATATCTGGTGGCCATCTGTATGTCTTCTTGGGAATATCCTACTCAGGTCCTCTGCCTATTTTTTAATTGCATTTTTTTTTGCTGAGTTGTATAAGTTTCTTATATATTTTGCATGTTAGCCCCTATCAGAGGTATTGTTTGCAAATATCTTTTTCCATTCAGTTGGTTGCCTCTTTGTTTTGTTGATGGTTTCTTTTGCTGTGCAGAAGATATTTAATTTGATGTAGTTTCATTCATTTCTTTTTGCTTTTACTTCCCTTGCTTTTAAGGTCAAGTTCATAAAATGGTCTCTGAGACCCTAAGTTTAGTACTTATGTTTTCTTCTATTATTTTATTACTTCAGGTCTTATATTTAGGTCTTTAATCCATTTTGAGTTAATTTTTGTGTACCATATTATATTGCACTCTAGTTTTATTCCTTTGTATGTGGCTTTCCAGTTATATCACACCATTTATTAATGAGGCTTTCTTTTCTCCACTGTATGTTTTTGGCTCCCTTGTTGAAATTATTTGCCTGTATATATTGTGGGTTTGTTTCTGGGCTCTCAATTCTGTTCCATTGGTCTTTGTGTCTATTTTTCTGCAAATACCATGCTGTTTACATTATTGTCATTTTGTAGTACAATTTGAAGCCAGAAAGTATGATACCTCTGACTTTGTTCTTTTTTCTCAGGATTGCTTTGGCTATTGGGGGTCTTTTGTAGTTCTATACAAATTTAATTATTTTTTTTTGCTCTATTCTTTAAGAAATACCATTGAAATTTTGATGGAGATTGTATTAAATTTCTATATTGCTTTAGGTAATATGACTATTTTAACTATGTTGCTTCTTCTAAATCCATGAACATGAACTACCTTTCCATTTCTTTGTGTCCCTTTCAATTTCTTTCAGAGATGTCTTGTAGTTTTCAGTGCATAGGTTCTTCATTTGCTTTCTTAAGTTTATTCCTACATATTTTATTCTTTTCATTGCAACTGCAAATAGAATTGTTTTCTTCATTTCTTTTTCTGATATTTCATTGTTAGTATATTGGAACACAATGTTTTTGTATATTGATTTTGTAGCTTGCAACTATACTTATTTGTTTATTGTTTTTAATAGTTTTTTGATGGAGATTATAGAGTATTCTATATAAAGAATCATATCACCTGCAAAAAGTGACAATTTTACTTCTTCATTCCCACTTTGAATGTCTTTTCTTTCTTTTACTTGCCTAATTGCTCTAGCTAAGACTTCCAGTACTATTTTGACTAATAGTGGTGAGAGTGGGCATCTTTGTCTTTTCCTGATCTTAGAGAAAAAGCTTTCAATTTTTCACAGATAAGTATGATATTAGTGTTAGTAATTGTTATATATATATATATATGTATATGTATATGTGTGTGTTAGTAATTGTTTTATATATATATGTATATGTATATGTATATGTATATGTGTGTTAGTAATTGTTTTATATATGTTGTAGCACACATCACCGCTTCATTCCTTTTCATTGCTGGATATACTTAATTTTGTTTATTCATTCATTTCTTTTCTTTTTTTTTTACTCTAGATCCTCTCCTTCCACCTGAGTCATTTCTAGATTTCTATATTCAATATCAATAATCCCTTCCTTCATTTGGTCTACCCTATTTCCTAAGCTCAGTAATTCATCCTTAATTCATTTATTAAGTTCTTCCACTTCAGTATTTCTGTTCTTTTTTATTGTTTCAATCTTTTTGGTAAAGAACTCTTTTTGTTCATTAATTTGATTTCTGAGTTTGTTGAATTGCCTTTCTGAGTTTTCTTGTATCTCATTGAGTTATTTTTCAGAATTGAAATCTTGAATTCTCTGTCATTCAAATCACAGTCTTTAAGTTTGTCTTTTTGAGATTTTTCTTTTTCTTTCTGCTCTTTCATGTTACCTTGGTTATTCATGGTTTCCGATGGGTTATTATTCTGCCTGGGCATTAGAGGCAATGAAATTTTTTTTAGTATTTGATTTTTTAATTTGTTTAGCAGATTTGTAAGTAGAGGTCTCACCTTTGTAAATGGTGCTATAATGCAAGATTTTGTTTTATCTGTACTGCTGTGACTTCTGGGATCTCAGTGCATGGTGTCTCCCGAGCCATGAGAAATTCCCCAAGGAGATAGATTTAGATTTTTTTTTTACTATTTGATCACCCATGTCTCAGAGTACTGTGATGGGTTGAGTTAGGTAATAAAGCTGCTAGGATATATGTTTCCAGTGTCATTTTTCTGTAACCAAAAGCCAGGCTTTGTGCACTGCAATGGTTGTCTCTACCAGGCTCTGCTGTGGTGGGTGGAGGAGGGGTGGGGGTGGCGGAAATAGTGCTCTTGTGTTTATAGCTTGTTCCTTCCAGTAGGTTTAACCATGGTGGGTGCAGACCCCCCAAATTGAAATGCTGATTCTGCCCCTTTGTGATCAGCCAAGTGAGGGCTGCAATGCCAGGCAGGCCACAGGAAGGTGAACCAGGGCAGATTCCTGCTTCTATGTCTTTGTCTGCCTAGTGATGGAGGCTGATCAATTGCTGCCACCTCCTGCCCTTTCCCCTGTCTCTGATCCTTGGTTCAGCCTCACTGTGGATCAGATACTCAGGGAAGATTGCATTCCTTAGGTCCTCTCAGTGGGTGTTGCACCCTGACCTATCACCACTATCACCTCCACTGGGGCTGTGATGAGTATCAGGCTGTGTCTGTGGTTCCTGTCTTTGTCCTTCCCCCAACCCTGTCTTCCCTGTCCACTCAGGTATGCCCACCTTCAGATGTCTCAATGTGCAGATCTCTCAGATATTATTATGTATTGAACAGGGAGTCCTTTGCTGAATTATAGTCATCTAAATTATTGTACCTTCAAGCGGAGAGACTTGAAGTTTCTCTCATAATGCCATGCTGCTGACATGCTGCTGACATAACTCTGTAAGTGCTCTTTATATAGTTTTGATACAAGTCCCTTATCAGATATATAATTTGCAAAATTTTCTTTGATTTCTTGGGTTGTGTTTTCACTCTCTTGCTTTAAAATTTTTACTTTTAATTGTGGCAAATACACATACTATAACATTTAAATTTTAACCATTTTTAAGTGTAGAATTTAGTAGTGAGAATACATAGACATTGAGAAACCAGTCATAGAACTGTTTTTATCTTTCAAAACTGAATTTCTGTACACATTAAACACACCTTCCCACTTTTCTTACCCCCAGATCCTGGCAAGAACCATTCTAATTTCTGTCTCTATGAATTTTACCATTCTAGGTACTTCATATAAGTGGATTCATACAGTAGTTATCCTTTTTGAGTAGCTTATTTCACTTAGCATTATGTTCTCAAGGTTCACTCATGCTGCAGCTATGTCAGAGTTCCCTTTTTTCTAAATCTGAATGATATTTTACACACACACACACACACACACACACACACACACACACACACACGTGTGTGTGTGTGTGTGTGTTGATTCTATTCCATGGGTCAACTAAACGTTGTTGACCCATTCATTCATTGATGATCACATGGGTTGCTTTTATTTTTAGGCTCTTATAAATAATGCTCCTATGAATATGGGTATAGAAATATCTGTTTGAGTCACTGCATTCAATTATTTTGGATATATACCTTGAAATAGTATTGCTGAATCACATGATAACAATGTTCTTAATTTTTTGAGGTATCACCATACTGTCGTCTATACTGATTGCACCTTTCTACTTTTCCACAACAGTACACCTGGGTTTCAAAGTGTTTTCACTTTCTTGAGTATATTCTCTGAAGTATTAAAGTTATTAATTTTCGTGAAATCCAAAAATGTCTTTTTTTCCTGGTTTTTGCTTTTTGTCATATTTAAGAATTCGCTGCCAATTCAAGGTCATGAATATTTTTCCTTATGCTTTTTTTCTAAGAGTATTACAATTTAATCTTTTATGTTTAGACTTTGATGCATTTTGGTAAATTATTCTATGTGGTGTGATGTAAATGTCCAACTTAACTCTTCTGTATTTGATTATCCAGTAGTCACAGCACCAATTTTTGAAAAGAATATTCTTTCTCATTCTTGGCACTGTTTTCAAAAATCAGTTTACCATACATGTATGCATTTATGAAATATCAATTCTATTCTAATGATCTATATGTCTATCCTTATGTCAGTACCACAACATCTTCATTACCATTGTTTAGTAGAAAGTTTAGAAATAAGAAAGTGTGAGTCCTCCTACTTGGTTTTTTCTTTTTCATGGTGGTTTTCACTAATCTGGATGCCTTGCAATTCTATATGAATTTTTGAAACAGATCGTCAGTTTCTATAAAGAAATTAGTGGGGATTCTGACAGGGATTGCATTAAACCTATAAATCATTTTAGGGAGTATTGCCATCTCAAAAATGTTGTCCTCTGATATACATACCTGAGAGTTTATGTCATGTAGTTAGATCTTTATTAATTTTTCTCAACAACGTTTTGTAAATTTCAAAGTTTTTGTTTGGCTTTTGTTTTATTTATTCCTAACAATGTTGTTTTTTTTAATACTAATGTAAATGGATTTGTTTCTTAATTTAATTTTCAGATTGTTCTTTGCAAGTAAGTGTATAGAGGTACAGTTGATTTATATATATACATATATATATGTATATATATATGTGTGTGTATATATATATTCTCTCTATATAATAGAATATATATATATTCTATTTCATGAGAGAGTTTGTGAAGAATCATGTGAAATCTTTGAATGTTTTGGAGAATTCAGTGGTAAAAACAAACAAACAAATAAATAAATAAATAAATAAATTATCTATCAATAAATCTTATATTCTAAAACATTGCTGTACTCAATTGTCAGTTCTAACAGTTTTTTAGTACAATCCTTAGAATTTTCTATATACAAGACATGTCATTTACGGGCAGAGATACTTTTACATTTTCCTATTGAATTTGAATTCATTTTATTTTCTTTTATTGCATATTTTTTCTGGTTAAAGCCTCCAGGATACTGTCAAATAGAAGTGCTAAAAGCAGACATCTTTGTTTTCTTCCTGATCAGATAAAAGCATTTAGTCTTTCACCATTAAATATAATATTAGTCAATGTTTTTTTTTATAGATACTAATTTTCATATTAAGGAATTTTCCATCTATCTATGGTTTGCTAAGGTTTTTTTTTTTCCTATCATAAGAGGGTGTGGGGTTTTGTCAAATACTTTCTGAGTCTAGTGAGATGATCATGCCATTTTTGTTTATTACTCTATTAATACATTGTACTGCATTAACTGATTTTGAGATGTTATCCCAACATAGCATCCCTGCAACAATTACAATTTAGTCATGGTGTAGAATTCTTTTAAGATGTTACTGAATTAGGTTTGGTAGTATTTATTGAGGTTTTGTGCATCTATTTTTACAAGAGAAATTGGTCTCTAGATTTTTTTGTGATACTTTTGTCTGGTTTTGGTATCAGAATAATACTGGTCCCATACAATGAGTTTGAAGTGTTGTGTTGGTTCTATTTTCTGGGAGAGTTTGTGAAGAATCATATTAACCCTTTGGATGTTTTGGAGAATTCTGTAGGAAAGCCATGGGTCTGAGCATTTATTTTTTGGTAGTTTTTAATTAGTAATTCGGCCACTTCAACTATTATAATTCTAGTCAGATTTTCTGTTTTTTTTTTTTAAATCTTGAGTTAATTTCAGTAGTTTGTGCATTCATCCAGATCATCTAAGTTATGTAATGTGTTGGCATATTATTGTTCATTGAATTCCTTTACAATCCTTATTATTGCTGTAAGGTAGATAGTAACAATCCCTCTGTCTGATTTTAGAAATCTGAGACTTCCCTCTTCTTCTATCAGCTAATCTAGCTAAAGATTTGTCAGTTTTCTCCTCCCATGACCAAATCAAAATTAGAACAGCCATTATTGAGAACTGCTGAAGAAACCCAAAATACTAATGCAAAAAGATATATGTACTCATATATTCACTGCAGCATTATTTACAATAGCCAAGAAATGGAGGATACCTGAATGTCCCTCAATGGATGAATGGATAAAGAAGAGGTGGTACATATATAAAATGGAATATTACTCAGCCATAAAAAGAATGAAATCTTGCCATCTGCCACAACATAGATGGACCTAAAGGGTATTATGTAGAAAGACAAATGCCATATTATTTCCCTTATATGTGGAATATAAAGAACTAAATAAGTGAACAAAAACACCAGAAAC
This sequence comes from Macroglossus sobrinus, assembly GCA_004027375.1. NCBI lineage: Eukaryota > Metazoa > Chordata > Mammalia > Chiroptera > Pteropodidae > Macroglossus > Macroglossus sobrinus. Next base: position 181,495 of record PVKZ01002323.1, on the reverse strand, counting down.
AAATCCACTTGGTGAAAAAGGGGAAGAGATTAAGAAGAACACACTGGCAGTTACAAAATAGTCATTGGAATGTAAAGTATAGCATAAGGAATATAGTCAATAATATTGTAATAAGTATCTACGGTGTCAGATGAGTACTAGATTCATCAAGGTGATCACTTCATAGGTTATATAAATATCTAATCACCATGTTGTACACCGGAAACTAATTTAATATTGTATGTCAACCATAATTTAAAAATATATTAAAATAAGATTTGTCAATTTTATGGATCTTTTCAAAGAATCCATTTTTGGTTTCGCTGATTTTCTGTGCAGTGTTTCCATTCTCTATTTCATTAATTTCTGTTCTAAGCTTTATTATTTCATCTCATTGCTTTGGGTTTGGCTGCTCATCTTGTCAAGAGTGTTGAGGTAGAAAGTTCGGTTATTAATTTGAGATATTTTTTGTTAGTATAGACAGTTGTAGATAGAAATGTCCCTCTCAATACTATTTCAGATGCTGTCCATAAATTTTTGTATATTATATTCTCATTTCCATTCAACACAAACTATTTTCCTCATTTCTGTATTGATTTCTTCTTTGACACATTGGTTATTTAGAAGTATGTTGTTTAATTTCCTCATATTTGTAAATATCTCCTAATTGTCTTAAGGTTTTGACTTTTAATTTCATTACATTGCTGTTATAGATCATGGGTTATATTTATTGCTAGTGTTTTAAATTTAATTGTTTTATGTTTTAGCATGGAGAAAGTTTCATAAGCACTTGTGAGGAATATATATTCTGTTGTGGGTGGATTGTTCAGTAGATGTTGGGTATATTTATAGTGTTTTATACATCTTTTATTTCCCTGTTGATCTCTTGGTTGTTGCATATAATATTTAAAGTGGGATATTAGAGCCTACAGTTATTGTTATTTGTTTCTCTCTTTATTTTTGTCACTTTTGCTTTATTTTGGTACTCTGTTATTAGGTGCATATGTGATCTTAATAGCTTCCTGATGAATTGACCATTTTTATAATGCCCCCTATATCTCTAGAGATACTTTTGCTTTAAAGTCTATTTTATTCTTGATATTAGCATAATGCCTCAAGATACCTGATGGGTGGTGTTTAGATATGTATCTTATCCTCATCCTTTTTGCATGTTTAAATCTAAAGAGCATCTTCTTGTAGAGAGCAAATAGTTAGATGTTCTTGTTAAATATAGGGCAATAATCTCTTGGTTGGATTATATAATCCATTCACATTTGGTATTATAGATATAATTCCAGTTACATTTGCCATCTTACTTTTTTCCCTTACAGTTCTCATGTCTTTTTTTTTCAGTCCTACTTGTCTTTCTTTATTGATTTTTAAAAATTAAGTTGAATACTTTCTAATGTAGCATTTTACTTAATTTTTTTTTTTCTTAAACACACAATAAGGCAGGGTTAGCATAGTCCTGGGGCCTTAGGACAAGAAATGGGATCCCGAGGTCTGGAGAGAAGAGGTGAGGAGGTAGGTGAGGCACCCCTGGCGATTGAGTCTAGAGAGAGTGTCAGAGTCAAAGAATTGTTTTGGAAAGGGTCTTTTATGGACACAGGAAAAGGGACAAACCCAAAGCTGAAAATGAGGAGGAAGGAGACTTAAAGCTTTGGAGCATTTTGGGGTCCAATGGGATTTGTGCAATCCTGTGGCCTTTCCTCCATGTTTTATTATTGTGGTAAAATATATATAACATAAAATTTATCATCTTAACCATTTTCAAGAGTATAGTTGATTAGTAATTAAATTATATTGTTGTGCAAGTATCACCATTTACCATCTCCAAACTCATCTTCTAATATTTAAATTCTATATACATTAAACAACTACTGTCCATTCCCCTCACTTCTAGTCCCTGAAAGCTGCCATTCTACTCTCTATAAAAAGTAAAACTCATAAAAGTCTTACTTTTCCTTCTTTATTAATTTTTAAAAATTAAGTTGAATATTTTCTATATATTCAGCTTGAATAGAATATTTTCTATACATTCAACTTTGAATATATGTACTATACAGTATTTATTTTCATATGAATAGCATATTTCACTTAATAAAATGTCCTGAAGATTTATCTATATTGTAACATCAGAATTTTTTCTTTTAGGGTTAAGTAATATTCCACAGTGTGTGTATACCACCTTTGACCATCTATTCATCAGTCAATTCACATTTGGATTGCTTCCACCATTTGCCTAGATTGGATAATGAAGCTATGAATGTAGGTTTACAAATATCTCTTTGAGACTATGCTTTCAACTGTTTTAGGCATATACCTAGAAGTAAAATTGCTGGACTATGTGGTTATTCTGTTTTTAATTTTTTGAGGATCCAATATACCTTCTTCTATACTGGCTCCAGCATTTTACAGTTGTACAGCATTGTACAACTGTCCCAACTTCTTCACATTCTTGCCAACACTTGTTATATTTGTTTTGCTTTCTTATATTATGAATCCTAGTTAATGTATGTGAGTAAGCCTTTATTTTTATAGGAAACATTATTGTCGCCCATAAATACAGAACTGTGCCTGTATTGTGTCCACTATTTACATTCACACATGAGAAATTCCTGAGACAGTGTTAATATAAGACGTGTTAGATGGTGGAAATTAAAATGATTCATGATGACATCCTTAATCACTGAGACTACTACCCTCCACAGAGAAGATATACAACACATCCCTGGTTCTGTTATCTCATGTCATTCTGAACTTCCCTTCAAAGTTCTTATTTCTGATTTATATGCCAAGCTTTATTATCTGTTAACAATAAAGATGTTGTTAACAGATAATAAAGCTTGGCATATAAATCAGAAATAACAATAAAGATATTGTTAACAGATAATAAAGCTTGGCATATAAATCAGAAATACCCACAAATGTAAAAGCCCCAAGACTGTAAGAACTTGTTTCATACCTCTATTTCCAGAGCCCATAGTACCTTGATTAATTTTATGTTTAATTACGTTTTGAGTCTAGAGAGCCTGGCAGAAGAGGAACCCTTGAAAGTCAACATTAAGTACATGGTCCCTAAGCAAGAAAGGCCTGATGTTATTAGTGTCTCCATCTTTGTCTCTTCCTACATTTGTGTCTCTCACATTTAATCTAAACTTAGGCTTCACGTGACTCATTAAAAATGTTGAACTACTTTTGAAATTTCATACTTCATCAGATAGGTAGTTTCTAGACTCAAGAGTCCAGAGAACTCCTGAGAAATAGGGCTGCAAGCTGTTGCAGAGGAAGACATTTAGGGAATAAGGAAAGTGTTTGGCACTAGTTCATTGGTTGGGGTTGCACATCTGACCTGATTAAAGACAAGAAAATCACTACAGATTCTTGGCAGCTGGAGATTGGCTATCTGGACAGACTGTGTTTCTGGTCAAGTGGAGCATTTACAGAAAGGGGAAGGTTATCTAGCTTGCTGACATGGCTTGCCAAGCAGAAGCAGCTCCATCTTGGACCTAGAAACTTATTTCAACAAAACAGATAAAAGTATATGGAGTTTGCTAAGGAGTAAGGAAATTTGTATAGTATAACTGAGTAGTTGTATGGAATCACTTTAAAACATTGGCAACTACACAACAAGAAATGTTTAAATGTTTAGATAATAAGTGAGAAAGAAAAAACAGCACTGGATGACAAGGAACTGCCTCTCATTAACTGGTAGGCCAAGTTTTATCCTATTAAAGAGAAAAATGTCACTTTCCTTCACCAGATAATGCTGCTTGGTAACTGTGATAGATCAAAGTTTTTGGTACTATAGGTGAATGACGAACTTATTATAAGTGAATGACGAACATTTATTGTGTGTGTGTGTGTTTTTTTTTTTTACAATATGAGAGGTAAGTTTAAATATTCTTAAGAATTTAAACATTGTCCTGGTTTTTTATTTTGTAGTTTGTTTATAATGTTTAAAACATAAATACATTTTCTCTTCAAAAATCGATATAGATATAAAATGTGTGTTTCTAATGCTCTCAAATCCAACATTTATCTGTTTTCTGCTTGAAATTCCCAAGGTTTGGCTAATACCTAACCAGGAATCTTGAGACTAGAAAAAACCTAATTCTTATTGTTTCTAAAAACAAAAAATTTTAACCAAGAAGTGAAACCAGAAAGCACATATGTTAATTTCTACATATTTGTGAATTTTAACAATATTGGAAATAATTAGGCCTTTAATGTAATGTTTTATGTTTTCTTGAATAGGAGGTACACTCTGTTTAGTGTCCTCTATAGCTGTAGGTGTCAGGGGCTTCAATATCCTCTGGTGTCTTTGTTTTCTCTCCCTGGTGTCTTTGGATTTCCCTAGAAACTGATTTGTAATTAAGTCTGTATCTTGCAGCTATTTTAATCCACTGTTTTTACATTGTAGCCCTGGTGATATTATGCACAGATATTTGAATGGGAAAATGTTCTCTTATGTTCTGATTAAATGTGTCATGTTTTGGTGGGACAGAATCCCTGGACTATGAACTCCAGAACAGGTTCTTAGTGTTGATTCCTGCTCTTTTGTCAGATAAAAAGTTATCTGGCTAACCTTTCCCCTAGTAAATAAGGAGATACTCAAATTGTTTATGGTTTATGTAATAACAAAGCCCAAACAAGAATTTTAGCCAAGAAGTCAAAGGAGGGAGCACATTTGTTTATATTCCACGAACTTGTGAATTTTTACAATAAGATTTGAGGTAACAAGACCTTAGTGTGACATTTTATGATTTCTAGAATAGGTGTCCGACCATGTTTCATGTTTGCTATAGGTGTCAGGGGCTTCAATATCCTCTAGTGTCCTTGCATATTCTTCCATGTGTTTGTCTATTCCTAGAAACAGTCTTTATAGAGTCTTTAGCTCACTATTGTAACACACTTTTTATACCGGAGCCCTGGTGATATGGTGGTCAGCTATTTGGGTGGGAAAATGTTCTCTTTTGTTCTGATTAACCCTCTTGTGTTTTGGTGGGACAGAGTCCTTGGACATTGAACTTCAGAACATTGATTCCTCTACTTTCGTCAAAGAATGAACTTGACGGGTCTAGGAGATGTCTGATGGCTCTTTCACCATAAGATAAGGTTTGGGCAAAGTAGTGTTCTTTGAAGGATGGCCTAAGTTACATAGAACAGAATGCTTTGTGTGTGTATCAAAATATTTTCCTGTTTCTTGCAAGAAGCACGAGGCAATTTTTTCCATTCTTCACTATGAGAACTTGTTTGAACTCTAGCAAAAAAAAAAAAAAAATCATGAACTGTAGAGAGCATCCTAAGACAGGCCTCCTCAGATAGAGTTTGCAAATCTTAAGCTAGTTCTTATTGTGTCTCCAGAAATTCATCAATTCCAGTTTACATGTTCCTCGAGATTGCTGGCTCCACTGGCCTCTGCTCTCAGTAAGTGGCTATTCTCCATATTCAGCCATATCTTGTTTTGGGGGCATTTCTTTGCCATATAACCTTAAATATCTCATGGATCTAAGAAGAGGTGTTACTTTTCAGGTTTTTCAATTTTTCATGTTGTGAAGATGAGAATGAACACTCCAAGCTCTTAATGTATAGGAACAGAAACCTTCCATTCACTTGTGTTGCTCTGTATATTTCCTTTACAAGACTATGGCATTTTCAACTACTGGTTCTACTGCTAGTGTCCATGTAGGTGGTTTCAAAGTTTTTCTTTTGTGACCAGTGCTTCTCAAAGCATTATCATAATAGGATCTCTGCATTTGGATTTATCATCTTCTCAAAATTCCCCACACTGAACAGCTATTTGAAGCAAGGTTTCTCAAAGAAAGCCATTAAGTCATGAGAGGTACAGGTTTCACAGATTGCCTTTTTCAAGAGCCCAGTGTTTTATATTTTAATAAATTAGTTGACAATATCAATAATTTACTCTAAGTCTTTCCATTTTGGCTTCAGTGGGGTCATGTATGCTAAGGTAATTTGTATTTGTTTCTACCATGGTAGGAGCATAGCAAGTATCCCAGAAGATGGTGTAAGGGGCCCTAAAAAGTTTATTTGCCATTAGCTGTAGGTACCCCCTTCCGTAGTATGAAAAATGTTGATTATATTATTAGCAGCATATTTTTTCCACATTAGGGGCATTAGTCAGTCATGAAGTTAGTGATGGCAGAGGAAGAAACTCCCTTCAATTTTGCCTAGACTTTTAGGTTAGAGGCCTCTGAATGGTTTAGTATTAGGTGGGCCCACAGAGCCAAGGTTAATAATATCAAGTCTGAATTGCCATATGTGTCTCAGAAATCTGACTCAATTTATCTCCCTGAGCACTGAATCAAGCCTCTGCAGATTGAGGTTTAATCTGTATAGTTGAGTGACTTTAATTGGTACTTGGCTATTGTGAAGCAAGATATTCCCAGAGTTCACTATGCCAAACTGGATAAGTGATTGATGTTGTCAGTGGGATGAGACAGCTAGATATTGGAACAAGCCAAAGGATCTATAAAAATGTGTAAATGAGTTCAATTCTTGGTCATGGAATTCTCTAATGCTAATATGCCTGGAATTTGACTAACAGATCTGCTGTGTGTCCAGTATTTGATCAGGAATGGCCTGTTTGATCTAGGCAAAAATGCAGCATCTCTGCAGTGGACTGCATCAGGTGGTAGCACACTGTTGCTAAAGTATATATGGCCACTCATGTGCTCCAAGAGTGGCAAAAGTCTAGAAAATGTCTAGTGGTCAGCAGCTACGATGGTTGTAGGCTTTTCCTTCAAGGAAAACATCTGAAGCATTAAGTGATTGTTAGCAAATCCCTCCTCCTGAACAGATTTCATTAATGTGAAGGAAACAAACTTTCTCCTGTAGTTAGGATATGCCAGGGGCACCATTTTTGGCTCTGTGCTGTAAGTACCAGTATTTCTTCAACAAGGAGGCTGATGGTTAGAAAGCCTGAGGGTCCTGTGTTTACAACCCAAGGTAAAGAGGAAAGCAGACTGAAGAGCATCATCAACTCAGGGCCTGGGAGGGCTCCATCACTAAAAAATTTTGTCAGTTGTTGACAGTGGCTGCTCGAATTGTATGACACATGGGCTGAGAAAAATAGTCTCTTGAACAAGAATGCCCTGGGAAATTCATGCCCACCATGGGTGGTTTGGAGACTCTTGGATGCATAAGAGAAAGCTGCTAAAGATTCTATAGTAAAAGGAATGAAGAGAAAGACACTAATGGAGTCACTATTACTTCAGCAAATTCTAGAGCCAATTGTTTTTGCATTCAAAGTCAGTCAATTTTTAAGTGTCCTGCTAATAAGAAGACAGATCTGATAAATAAGTGACAGCTGAGACTGCTGTGGCTGAGGGGAATAAGCTAATCATGTGCATTCTGAAAATGATTATCATTCTTTCAGCTCACAGTCCCCTGGTGTTGCCTAGGAGAAATCAAGATTAAAATAATTCACACAAAACTATATTCTTTCATACATTTGCCACACATAAATCTCATTCCAATGGTTTATTAGTATGGAAAATGAAAAAAGGGTCTTATACCTACCACTCCCCTAAATGAGCTTTTTCAATAAGAAAAACAGAATATATACAATGGACTAAAGATATCCAGGAACTGATACAAAGCCAGAAGGAAAATCCTAATAAAAACCAAACTTTCATTTTTCAACATCCCCTTAACACACAACAAATAGAACATCAAAAAATTGAACTAAATTGCATATGAAAAACACACTTCAATTCACCTATGAATCCCACAGGTTTTGAAATAGAAAAATAAAAAACTATTCACTGATTTTTTTTTTTTTTAAAAAGCACTACCTATAATCTTATGTATTATTGTTGAATAATGATTCAGAATTATCTCAGTTCTGGAAATAATTAGTAGAAATCCACAGACCATCAATGCACTTTAAGGAGGCTTGATAAACAATGTACTTATAACATTTACAAATAAATCTGATGGTACACATGGATTCACAAATCAAGCTTTCTCATGTTACTCACAATCTTTTTTGTTTTTCACATGTAAGGCTGTGGATCAATTGAAGTATTTCCTACCCTATTTACATTCAACAGGACTTATCCGGTGAGTCTTTTTATGCCTTAGGGAAGAACTGGGAGAACTGAAGGTTCTCCCACATTCTTCACATGCATATGGTTTCTCTCCAGTGTGACTTCTTTCATGTATTCGAAAACCTTGCTGAGAAAAAAAAGCTTTACCACACTGCTTACATTCATAGGGTTTCTCTCCAGTATGAGCTCTTTTGTGTATTTGTAAGTAACTGTAATCTCTGAAGGCTTTACCACATTGTTCACATTGATGGGGCTTCTCTCCAGTGTGAGTCATTTCATGCTTACGTAATGTACAGTGAACATAAAATGCTAACCCACATTCCTTACATTGATATGGTCTATTTCCAGTATGTATTTTCATGTGTTCTCGAACACCTGATGGATAAATAAAGGCTTTCCCACATTCCTTACATTTGTAAGGTCTATTTCCAGCATGTATTTTTATGTGTGCCTGAAATCCTGAAGGATACATGAAGGCTTTCCCACATTCTTTACATTCATAGGGTTTCTCTCCTGTGTGCAGTCTCTGGTGTATCTTTAAGCTGTGGTCACTGGACAGGGCTCTCCCACATTCCTTGCATTCATAGAGTTTCTCTTCAGCATGGGTTTCTTTGTGTAATTTTAAGGAATAGGAACAAAAAAAGGTTTTTCCACATTTACATTCATAGGGTTTCTCTCCCTTGTGATTTCTTTCATGTAGTTGGAGACTTCGCTGACGACTGAAACTTTTACCACATTGCTTACACTCATAGGGTTTCTCTCCCTTGTGATTTCTTGCATGTATTTGGAAATTCCGATGAGAACTGAAAACTTTACCGCATTTCTCACATTCACAGGGTTTCTCTTCTTTGTGATATCTTTCATGTACTTGGAAGCCTCGATGAGAACTGAAAGCTTTACCACACTGCTTGCATTCATAGGATTTCTCTCCTGTGTGAGTTGTTTCATGTGCTTGAAAAGTATGATGATATTTAAAGACTTTTCCACACTGTTTACATTCATAGGGGTTCTCTCCTTTGTGATACCTTTGATGTACCTGGAAACCTCGATGAGAATTAAAAGCTTTACCACATTGCTTACATTCATAGGCTTTCTCTCCTGTGTGAGTCATTTCATGTACTTGAAAATTACGATGATATCTAAAGACTATTCCACACTGTTTACACTTATAAGGTCCACCTCCAGTGTGCATTGCCATGTGGCTTCGAAAGCCTGTGAACCACATGAAGGCTTTCCCACATTCCTCACATTCGTATTGTTTTTCCCCTGTGTGAATCCTTTCATGTATTTGAAAGGATGTGCGAAAATAGAAACCTTTCCCACATTCCTTACAATTATAGGTTTTCCCTTCAGTGTGCATCCTTTGATGTATTTGAAATGAACCTGAGGAAATGTAAGTTTTCCCACATATGTTACATTGATATGGCTTCTCTCCACATTTCAAATACTCATACGGTTTGTGTCCAGTATTACATCTGATGTGCCTATTAAAGGATGAACGATTCACGAAAACTTTTCCACATTCACTGCATTCATGTGGTTTCACTCCAGCATTTTTCTTGTTCAGACTAAGATTTGGGGTAAGGCTGAAATTTTCTTCACGTTGATTATCTTTATTTTCACAGAGTATTTCTACCATTTGACTTCTGTAAAAAAATGAGAATATTGTTAGTGATTTCCTTTTCAAAATATTAGGATTTATTGGAAAAGTATAAGTTTTCTGTATTGTCTGAATTCTCTAAAATTGAACATACGAAATGCTCTCTAGGAAGATTTCACTCTTACAATGATTAAAACAGTGATATAGGGTTTATTAAGGCTGTTTTTCATTTGAACTACTTTTCAAACATTGAACATCTATGTCACATATAAAGCATTTTCTGAAGAATAACTGAATTTGAAGCAGTAGTTATTAATTTTGTTTACTTCTTTTAAAACTTCTTAATATACCAAGATTCTCGTATGAGATACTATTTCCTATTGTGAATTTGACTCACCTTAGTTTTCTCCCCCGGTGTTTGTACTGATCTTCAATGTTATGATCTTCCCATTTTTTACCTAAAATGTAGACCAGGAAAAATTATTCCAAAATATTAGAAGTTAAAAAAAACTTGTTAGACTTTATATCTATTGTTAGCTATAATCATGCCTAGTTTATTTACCAATGTCCTTCTTTTCCATATTTCACATCTTGGAAGAACAATGATGAGCAAAAAATACTTGTTCTTTAATTGAACGAGTGAAGGAAAGTCATCATCTTTACCTATTGAGTCCAGGTTCCTGAAAATTTCCTGCATCACATCTTTATGCAGTTTCTTTTGTGAAGGATCCAGTAAAGCCCACTCCTCCACGGTGAAGTTCACAGCCACATCGTCAATAGCCACAGAGTCCTAAAACATCCCAAATATATTTATAGTAGGTTGGGTGAGACTAATAGCACTAGACACCTATACTCTATTTATAGGAAGGTTACATATAATTCCATCATCTCCAAACATTTACGCTATAACTCGATCATCTGAAACTTACTTTCTATCCACATTTACCTCCTCATAAATGAACACATGCAAATGATTTATACACTTTTACTGTGATCACGTCACATCTATTTCTAATGGCAGAGTTCAGAGCATATGGAAAAGTGACAGAAATGCTATACAAATAAAACAAATCTTATCATTTTAAGACTATCAATACTTTGTGAGAAAAACTTTCATCTCTTTTATTAACCACCTTTTGCAGCTCTCCATGAGGCAAAGGGTCAAATCTGCATAAAGGTTTAATAAATACAAGCAAAATAAAGAACTGGAAACTTTTCTCTCTATTCCCACCACCAAACATGAGAATCTAGCAGACCAGAAGAAACCCAATCTTTAATAAGGTCCAGCTAGCCATTATCATCCTTGAAGTATACCAGGCCTTTAGAAGTAGATGTACCAGGAGAAACTGAAATATTTTTGTGAAGCACTGTTTTTGCCTTGCATAATATTTATAAGACTCAGTTTCTCTTTGTTCAATATAAGCTAAAAGGTTAACTGGAACATAGAGTTCAGACACTAGAAAAAGGCATGACAAATCCGACCACAAAATCCTTATGCTGATGTGCCTCTGGGCTCCTTGGAGCCAATTTCTGGCACATGTATCTACACATAATAACAATTATGCCAGAAGACCTCTTTTGGCAGACACAGAACAACGTACCCTGCGCCTTCTTCACCTTGAGAAACAGGCTGAGAGTTGCCAATTGCAATTGTGTTCAATAAACTCTACGATGGTTTGATGATTAATTTGCCCATGAGTATAACAAACATTGAAGGATTCGGCAATGCTTTCCTTCAAAGAACATAGAATCTCCATTTTTAAATTGCAAGAGAAAGTGTTTCCCAATCGGCCACCCTAGAGGCCGCACTCTCAAATTCTCTAATTCCTAAACTTCCCAATGGAGTAAAGGAGCATAATATCTTGATCCCTCAGAGTATAAATCTCCTACTAATGACACCAGACATGACCAAGAGTGTATGAAGGGTTTTTTACTTCCAAAATTGAGGTGTCTGTGGAGAAAGCAAGGCAGGCCTCTCCAGTAGTCATGAAAGGGCTTGAGAGAGCAAGGAAAGATGCCTGAACTTTTTGTAAAATTGAGGTTAAGGGGTGGGTTAGGGTGAGGGTTTACACACAATAGTAAAATCTTAACGTGACTGACTCACTTGACACCTACAAATGAAGGAGCATCAAGGCACTCATCACTTTATGCTAATATATGTCAAAGGGAAATAACAAGATTGAGACTCTAAAGCTGTCATCTGTCAATCAATGATTGGAGTCAGAGAATTCCAGTTTCTGGTCTGGCATTTAAATAACTTGGAAGCCACTGTTACCAATCTCATATAAAAAGTGAAAAAACTTGGAGAGAAAATAATGGTGTATATGATAGAGGCTCTGTTCATCCCTCGCAACCCAATCAAAGTTGTGACAGAAACAAGGAACAGCAGCATGGAAAAATTGCAGGGATCTTGATGAACAAGCCATACAACTAAAGAGAAATCCAAGAAATCACTCTGTAATGGAAGAAGGTAGAATGGGATGAAGACACGGGGTTCCCTGGTCTCAAGAGGCTGAGTGAGATGGAGGCTGCAGCAGCGGTAGCAGCAGATGCCTCTTAAAGCGGCTATGTCCTTGAGCAGGTTTTTGCAGTGATGGGCTTGCTCGCTCTGAGCACCAGTGATGATTCAGCTGTGCACAGGGGGCATCAGGGACTTTCAGAGAGACATTGTCAGAGTGAGAGCTGAGGTGAGACTAATCTGTACAGAAGTGCCCACGGTAGCCATTGTTCCCTGTTGAGCCCTGCCAGTGTGCAGACACAGTGCTGCCATAGCTGTGATGTCATCAAACTGGATAACAGAGGTCGCTTCACCTAAAGAATTTCCTGAAACCCCGCCTCCCCCAACACATGGTCTCATCCAAGCACATCCAGGTATATTCTCATTGAGTCAGGTGCTCCTTGCTAAGCAGCGCCTAGACTCATACTGGAGGCAGCTGGCCTTGGTTTCTGGTGTGGCCTTTTGAACCACACTAAGCACATCATCTGTGGACTGCTTGCTGAATCTTAAAAGGTGGCCCTGGAGGGGCACAGGCTTGGGCTAAGTTTGGCCTGTAGCTGAACCCCTCTCAGGACAGTGCCACTGGACACCTACTTCACAAATCCACACTAATAAGACCGGGAGACTTAGGAGTTTTGCTTAGTACATAGAAACAGATGTGGAAAGGCAGCCAAAATGGGAAGACAAAGAAGCAGAAACCATATGAGAGAACAGAACAGAGATCCAGATACAATGGAGTCAAGTAATCTAACAGATGCAGAGTTCAAAACACTGGTTATATAGATGTTCTTTATAATGAACATCTTTATATATATATATATATATATATATATATATATATATATATATATATATATATATATTTAAAGCAGCAAAAGAAAAACAGATAATTGCTTATGAGGGAACACCCAATAAAACTGGCAGCTGATTTCTCAACAGACACTATGCAGGAAAGGAGGACTTGGAAAAATATATTTAATGTGATGAAGACCCAGGATCTACAACCAAGAATACCTTATCAAGCAAAGCTATCATTTAGAGTTGAAGGACAGATAAAGAGCTTCCCAGGTAAAATTAAGCTAAAGGAATTTATCACCACCAACCCAGTATTACAGGAAATGTTGGAGGGACTTCTTTAAGAAGAAAAAAATACAAAAGACTCACTTCAAATTAATAGACACACACAGACTAAAATAAAGGGGATGGAAAAAGATGTTGCTTTGATGGACCTAGAAGGTATTTAACCCAAACAGAGAAAGATAAACACTATATGATTTCACTTACATGCAGAATCTAAGGAATAAAAAGAACAAACTAATTAAAAACACTCTTCAATATAGTGGATAATTTGGTGACAGACAGAGGGGAGGAGGGCTTGGGGGGCTGGGAGAATGAAGTGAAGGGTTAAAAAAGTACAAATTAGTAGCTGCTGGATGGTCATGGGTTAGGGAACATGGCACAGGTGATGCAGTTAGCATTAATAAATTCGCTAGGTGGAGGGTCAGGGGCAGGAGAGAGCAATTGGGGGGATCTTTTTACAAACTATATAGATGGCTAACCAATATACTGTATACTTGAAATTAACCAAAATAAATAAACTTTTTAAAAAAGTGAAAAAACTTGGAGTGAACAACTCTTCTTAGATCCATCAGAGCACTGAGGTCACAATGAAACCACTCTCTTCAACATTGTAAAAGAGAAAATAAAACAATTTAACTATGGGCAGTGAACACACAATGCAATATATATATATATATATATATATATGCATAACTGTTGAATTGTACACCAGAAACTTACTGGATTTCGTTAACTGATGTCACCATAATAAAAATAAATTTTAAAAAATTAAAAAATTTTTTAAAAATAAGAAAAGAGCATTTTAAAATATGGTCCAAATATTCTGTTCTTAACAAGGCCTATACTAAAAATTCTATTTCACCAGAGGCTAATGCAAAGACAAAAAATAACAAACATCATAGAACACAATATCTGTAGGGCAATGAATGACATGGGAATACACACAATCGGACTACCTTAAGGAAAGGATAGAAAGGAACAGAAGAAATAAGGTAAGGAGTAATCACTCAGATTTTCCTAAAATTAATTATAGACAGCAAACTGTAAAAGCAAGAAGCTTAAAGACCACTAAACATAGAAAACACCAGAAATGCACACCAAATATATCATGTTCAAACTAGTAAAAAAATCAAAGATCAACTATATTGAAAAAGACCAGATGAGAAAACACACTTAGTTATAAAGAAAAAAAGATCAGACTTATCAGAAACCATGCAAGCAAGGAGAGTGGAGTAAAATATTTAAAGTGTGAAAGAAAAAAAAGAAAACCACTCTCCTAGTTTGGAAAACCAAAACCTGGGTCCCTTGAACAAATTTAATAAATGGATAAACATCTAGTCAATAGAATTGAGAAAAGAGGGAAGGTAGAAATTACTAAGATCAGAAGTGAAAGAAAGGGCAAATGAACAAGAAAAAGAGGTTTTATAGCAGGTAACACCCATTTATAATAATATTCTAGTAATGGAGGGGAACTCTTTCTTCTTGAGAAAGAATGTCACGACACCTGTAGCTAACTAATAACCTACTTGATGAGAAACTGAACGCTTTTCTGGTAAAAAAAAAAAAAGGAAGGTTTCCTTTCAGCGCTCCCATTCAACACTGTACTAGAAACCTTAGCCATGTATTAAGAAATGGACATAAAAGGTACAACGGATTGGAAAACAAGAAATAAAAATGTCTTTGTTCCAAATGACATAACTGTCTATGTAAAACATCAAAAAAACCCCCCACAATAACAGCGGTAACACCTGGAATTAACAAGAGTATATCCAGGCTGAAGGATACACAAGCCAGGTGATTCCCTATAGACTCACACAAATATAGTGAACTGATCTTTGAGTAAAGGCAGTTAGGAAAGTCTTTTAAACAAACTGTTAGAAATAATAGAATTCCACATACAACACACACACATGCAAAACAAATGTAGGCACAGGATTTAAACTTTGCACAAAAATTAACTCTAAATAGATCATACATCTAAATGTGAAGTGCAAAAGTTAAAAAAAATTCCTAGAAGGTGACATGGGAAAATATAAGTGACCTTGGGTTAAGCAATAAATTTTTAGATGACAACACACACACACACACAAAAATCCATGGAGAGAAAAATTGGTTTCATTTCATTAAAATGAAAAACTCCTGTGCTGGGAAAGTATTAAGAGAATGAGAAGACAAGTCAAGGAGTAACAGAAAATCTTCTGTAAAACACTTATCTGATAAATGACTAATATCCAAAATATTAAAAAATAACTCTTAAAACTGAACAATGAGAAGATGAATAAGCCAATTAAAAACGGGCAAAAGATCAGAATAGACTACTCGTCAAAGAAAAATACATATGGGAAATAATATAAAAACATGCCCAACATGTTATTGGAAAATTACAAACAGGATAACGAGATATCACCAGTCTTACTAAATGCTGAAAATGTTGGGAACAAACGTCAGACAGGCATGGCCTGAAGATGAATGGAAGCACTGGCAAAGCCTGCTTCTGCTTTACTGTTTATTTCATATTGCATGATTAGCCTGGGAAGCAAGTTGTACCCTGGCAGCCCTTGCTTGAGAAGCGGCCTTGAGATATTTCTGGCTGCCAGAGATCTATCAGTGCACCTGTGAAAACATAGCTCTTCTTGCTAAAACTATATAAGTATGTTATTTTACAATATAATTGCTGGTGCTTTGTGCCAGTCCTCCCAACCCCGTGTCTATGATTCTTTCATCCCACGCCACCTCTACCCTGAACGGCTTTTGTTGTGCAGGTTGCAACATGAAAAGTCAACTTTCAGAACTCCAGGTACTGGCGAAGAAATGAAGCTGCTGCAGGCAATCCTCATTTCTTACTGGTGGGAATAGAATGTGGTATGTTTATAATGGAGACAGAAATTTTCTGTCAATACTAAATGCACTCTTACTGCATATAGTAAGATCCAGCAATCACTCTCCTTGGTATAGACCTAAATGAGTTGGAACCTTATACTTAACACAAAAACCTACTTGTGAATTTTTGTAGGCACTTTATTCATAATTGGCAAAAGTATGAGTTAAGCAAGATGTCCTTCAAGAGTTGAATGGATAAACAATCAGTGGTAAATCCACGCCATGAAATACTATTCATTGATAGTAAGGAACGAGCTATAAGGCATGAAAACATATGGGAAGACTTTAAAAGAATATTACTAAATAGAAGACACCAAACTCACAAAGCTACACTCTGTATGATTCCAAGTATAGCACATTCTGGAAAAGACAAAACTACGAACAAATAAAAAGGTCTCTGGCTGTGAAGGATCTGAGGTTGGAGGGAGAAATGATGAAACAATAGGAGGAGCATAAGGGATTTTTAAGGAAGTGAAACTGTATGACACAGAAATGGAAGACATATGTCATTAAACATCTGCCCAAACCCAATGTTCCTATAACACAAAAGTCAATGCCAGTGTAAACTGTGCCCTTTCATGTATCAATATTGGCTCAGCAATTGTCACAAATGTACCCCAGTCATACCAAGAAGTAAAAAATTGTGCAAACTGTGTGGATGCACAGGGGTTATGTATGACCTCTGTACTCTCTGATCACCTTTTCTGCAAATCTAATTGCTCTTTAAAAAACTGAAGTGTAGTATGAAAAAAAAGATGAAGACAGATTTATTACAATTTACCTTGATGCTATGACTGAAATTGGGCAATTTTCATTCAACTGGTCTGAACTTATTTCAATAAAGCAGCATTGTGCTCTTATGAGCCTGAGACCAGTACGGGAGGTGAAGCTCCACGGAATGCCTTGTGGGAGAGTGGGGTGCTCTGTATTCTGAGAAGCGCTATGCTTACCATCAGTAGAGTAGAACCCACAGTGGATGAGGAGTTGTCCTGGTGAGTCCTGGTATTGTAGAGATGAGTATTACTATGATTTATAATTTGAAGTATCTCCAAGTCGAGAGATTGCTATTTTTTTTTTTAATCAAAAGAGGCAACCCTTAGACAATCGTCCAAACATCTGTGAACATATGCAGATGAGGCCAATTTCTGGCCAGCAGTAAGATTACTGCTGAGTCTGGGGAGCTGTATGACCCTTGGAATCAGTCCTTTATCATGAATGTCCCAAAGAAGGGATGAAGAACTGCAGCTCTCCACTGCGCTCCCTCATGTATGAGTGTGGGCCTCCTGAGAGTTTGCCCTCTCCAGGGCTGGGCGCTCACTGAGTCTCTCTCTCTGGGGCAGTGGTGACTTCCAATACCATAGTATCTTCCAATGGACTAAATAGAGAAGGGGCCACCCTCCTACAGGTGGCATAAGCCAGATGGCCAAGGTTTCGTTCTATCTTGTCATCTGGAGGTGTCAGTAAGCATGCTGACCTGATGGGCAGCTCAGCAGATCACATGCTCAGTGCTCACAAGAGCCTCTATTTTCAAGAGAGCTCAGCAGGGGATTATAACCGCAGCTTTAGTGGCATACAGGGTGGGGGCCGGCACAGGTTCTTGCATCAGAAGCCTATGGACAATTTAAGATTATCATGTGTAATTCAGAGAAATTAAGAAAATCATTACATTTACAATTGCATCAAAAAAAATAAACTACCTAGAAATAAATTTAACCAAGGAGGTGGAAGACCTATATTCTGAAAAATATAAAACACTGAAGAAAGAAAGTGAAGGTGAAACAAATTAATGGAAGGATATACTATGCTTGCAGACTGGAATAATCAATATCATTAAAATGTCCATACTACCCAAAGCAATCTATAGATTCAATACAATCCCTATCAAAATACCAATGGCATTTTTCACAGAAGTAGAACAAATAATTCTAAAATTTATAGGGAATCATGGAAGGCCCTGAATGGTCAGAGCGATCTTGAGAAAGAACAAAGTTGGAAGTATCACTCTACCTGATATCAAACTATACTACAAGATTATAATAATCAAAACAGCCTAGTACTAGCAAAAAAAAGACACATGGATCAATGAAATGGAACAGAGAACCCAAAAATAATAACCCACACTCAGCATCATGGTGACATGAAAAACATCCAGGTTTCTCCCCTTGAAGTTACAACATGTTGGACAGCTACAATTCAATGAAGGATTCCCTGCTCAACACACAAACACAACTGAGAGATCTTTGCATTGAGGCATCTGAACGTGAGCGTATGAGAACAAGCAGGGGAGGCTGCACAGGGGAATAATAGAACGGGCGCCACAGACACAAGAGGTGGAGGCAGCATTCCAGACTGAGTGGCTGGTAAACATGGAGGTTGATTCCATGGTCAGGGGCAGAGAAATAGTGCAAAGAGTGGCAGCGGTGGCCCAGGGGCCATCACCAGGCAAAGAAAGCCACAGATGCTGGAATTAGGCTTCCCCTCAACCTTCTGTGCCCCTCTCCACCCCACAACATTACAACACTCCCTTGGCAGATTGCAGAGGGGAAGAAGAAACATTCCAGCCTAAAGTGGTCTTAACTCATTGCAGCTGAACTCATTGCAGTTGAATTCACTGGGACAAACATATTCACAGACACGCAAACCAGCTTCCCCTGCCCACCCCTCCCCCACCCATTGTGGCCGATCCTGGTAGATCAGCTGTGACACATTACACAGTGCAGCATGGCCGGCAGCTTCTGGATGCAGGAAGTTAGCTCTGGGAACACACAGGCTATATAACCCTCTCGTCTGCCACATCCCATCATGGATGTAGAGTCCTGAGACAGTAAAGAGGACATCCACCTCTAAAGGGAACATGGGACATTTTCCACTGCAGAGATAGTGAGATGACACCGCCCCACAGATAACACATCGTGTTAAGAGAAAACAGAAACTTGCCCTATAGCACCACCTACTGGACAACAAACAAAAGACCTCTACTTATCAACATGCTAAACAGTTAAAATAGACAAGTACTTAAAAAATACTTTATTCCATCAAATACCCAGGCAGATAAATAATTCATCAAGTATCATAAATTACTAAGGTAACAAAGTAGTTCAGAAAGAAAATGAAAACTCTCAAGAAAATAAACTTAGTCATGGCATACTGTGATTTAAATTATAGAGAATTCAAGATTGCAGTTTTGAAAAAAACTCAATGAGATACAAAAACTTCAAAGTCAGTTCAATGAGCTCAGAATTAAAAATCAATTAGCAAAAGAACTACTTTACCAAAGAGGTGAAACTATAAGAATAAGTATACCAGAAGGAAAAGAGAGGGAGAAGAGAACAGAAAGCCTATTCAAACAAAAATCAATGAGAACTTACCAAACCTATAGAAAGAGCTGAACCCTTGAATCTAAGAAGGTAACAGAACACCTAAGTATCTCAATGCAAAAAGAGCTTCTATCAGGCACATTGTATTAAAGCTTTCAAAAGTTAATGATAAAGAAAGAGTTCTCAAGGCAACCAGGGAAAAGACTGGAACCCATAAAGTAAACCCCGTTAGACCACCATGGAGTTTTTCATTTGAGAGGAATCAAATATTCAAACTACTGAAAGAGAAATCACAAGCCAAAAATAATATATCCAGCAAAGTTATCTTTTACATATGAAGGAGAAACAAAGACTTTTCCAGACAAACAGAAGCTGAGGGAATTTACCAATACAAGACCTGCATTACAAATGCTGAAAGCTCTTCTAGCTGAAACAAAAAGACAAAACGATACAAAACTGTGAGCAAGATGACAGACGGATAGAAGCAGAAAATTGCAACTCATACTCAGAATAGGGTATTAAACACTTAAATATAACAAAATTTAAGAAGGTGAAATCATTTAAAAAGACAAGAGCTACTATGCATTGGAAATGAACACAGCAGAAAAAGGAATAATTTGTGAAAACAAAAACAAAAGGAGAAAAGGACTGAACTTACATAGGTGAATGGAGATAAAAAGTAATAGAAATAAAAAGGATTACTGTACATGTGAAGCTTTTTTTGGCATAAACACAAAATGAAAATCTAGAACTGAGACCCATAACATAAAGAAAAAATGAGGGGAAAAATCATAGAACACCACTAATAACACTAGTAGGCCAATTCTTATCCTGTTGAAATAAAAAACGTCACATTGTTTTACCATTCAGACAATGCTGCCTGATGACAGTGATAGATCATAAAAAGATCAACATAATAAACTCTTACAACTCAACATTAAGAAAATAAGTAATGGAATTTAAAAATGGGCAAAGGACTCGAATACCTTTTTCCAAAAAGGACAGATGGATGACCATTAGACACGTAAAAAGATGCTCAAGGAAATGCAAATCAAAACCACAAGGAGATAACTCAAGCCTGTCAGAATGGCTATTATCAAAAAGACAACAATGAATAAATGTTGGGGAGAATGTGGAGAAAAAATAACCCTGCATTGTTGGTGGCGTTGTAAACTGGTGCAGCTATATGGAAAACAGTATGAAGATGCCTCAAAAAGTTAAAAATAGAACTACTTTATTACCTGGAAATTACTTCTGGGTATTTATCTGAAGAAATCCAACACAATAAGTTGAAAAGATATGCACTCTTATGTCACTGCAGCAATATTTACAAAAGCCAAGATATGGAAACAATCTCAATGTCTAACAACAGATGACCGGATAAAGGAGAGGTGGTACATATATACAATGGAACACTGAAATATTATTCAGCCATAAGGACATCTTGCCATTTTTAACAACGTGGATTTGGAGGGTATTATGCTAAGTGAAGCGAGTAAGACATAAAAAGAAAAATATCATATGATTTCACTTATATGTGAAATCTGAAAAACAAGATAAATGAACAAACAAAACAAAATAGAAACAGACTCATAGATCCAGAGAAAAACTGATGGGTGCCAGATGGGAGGGGGTTGGGCAAAAAAAATGAAAGGGATTAAGAAGTACAAACTTTTAGTTATATAGTTTTGGGCTGTAAATGACAGGAAATATAGTCAATAATATTGTGATAACTATGTATGGTGCCAGGTGGGTCCTAGACTTATTGTGGGGATGACTTCGTAAGGTATATAAATGTCCAAGCACTATGTAGTACACCCGAAACAAATGTAAATTTGAAAAACTAAAATTTTTTTAAAAGCACTAGGGGAAAAGGGAGGGGTGAGGTTTGTTAAAGAGAAAATCACAGGCCCCAAAATGCCATCATTTGTGCTAAAAGCCCATGATACCAAACCTAATTTAATACCTGATTCAGTTTGAGTTGACCCCAATGAACTCCCCAATTCATAAATCCTTTGTTCACAAGACAGAACCCCTGATCGTCAATGAGCACAAATTACACTGAGTGCACCTACACTGTGGACGCAAAACTCAAAACACAAAGCCTAAAAATGTCTAGACCTTAAGACAACCTCTGAAAGGGTGTCACCTCGCTTTCCCTTCTTGTGCACATGCGCTCTCGGCTTTCCAGGGCTGCGACTTCTCTGTGTAAAGCCTCCTCCATGGTGGGTGTGAACAGGTAGGACACCAGCAGGGTGAGGCTCCCCAGGGAGAACCACTGGGCCTTCAAGTGCTTCCCTTTGCAAGTCAAGGCGGCCTTGGCTTGGGCCACTGACCTCAGGAGAAGCCTGGTACCACCACTGACATTTAAATGACATAAATGTAATGTTTGAACAGTTCAGCAAAATCACTCAAACTCAGTAATAATGTGGAAAGGGGGAAAGAAAACTGTAACTCGCTTTTATTGGTTCAACCAGAAAAGCTCAAGTATCTGTTCCAGTCAGAATACAGGGTGTCAGTCAGTTACTATTTCCGGGGCAAGACATTGTTTTGTAATAATTAATCACACCTGAATAAGTCTAAGCTCTGGAATTTCATTTAAAAGTACCCAAAAGTACAGACCTCAGAAACTTGCTACCCATGCTGAAGGGAAGAAAACTGTGAAACCAGAATTCTTAACAAATAGATTGGTAATACTGAAACTTTTTCCCCCTGAAATTCCTCACTCCAGTAACTCTTTGGAAATATTGTACAGTCTTTCAAGCTCTACTGATTAAATAATTTCACCCTTATGGAAAAATGGAAACTGAAATCAATAAATCTTTCTGGAGTGACAAACCCAGGATGAGGTAGTGCTGACACGAGAGACCACCCAGAGAGTTCCAAGAGGATCCACCCCACCCAAAGGACTTCCCGGAGGGCGTCTATGCCCAGAGGAGGTCCTGAGGGAGGGGACGGGGATTTCGTACAAGGTCTTCCAGGTATCATTCTCCGCTTTCCTCTCACGTACAATACTCACAGACAAAAATATATTTTTGAAATATAGCTATTCGTGGCTATGTGAAAAAAATAAATAAGTAAAATACTGGGGTTGTTTGGGAGGCACCACGGATGACAAGCAGTGGGTAATACGTCGTGAATTAGAGGGGAAGTGCCATCTGGGAATGCGGAGAGGGATCTGGAAGTATCAGAATTTCCTGCCGGCCCCAGGAAGAGCTAAGGTCATGGATTGGAACCCCTGCTCCCTTAACATTTGGAAAACTCAGGGAAATAAATGTACTACTGTGGAGAAAGGAGGGGCTGGGGACGCCACACACCACTGCTTCTCCCACACACAAGCTCCCGAGCCAGAGTCACGACTGTCCCCTGGTGACCTTCCTCGTGGTCGCCACACCATCTGGGGACGCGGGGCTGCGGGGGCAGAGCTGCCCGGAGAGGCATCCTGCCGGGGACGAAGTCACCGCGCGCAGTGACGTGACAGGGCGCCCGGAGTCGGCTGCGGGCCCACCCCTCACGCCGCGAGCCCCAGATCGCCCAATAGGCACTCACCATTTCTAGCTTTCCTGGGTTTTGCCAACTCCTGCCTAAGAGTCCCACGACCAGTGCAGATCACACCGCGAGACAACAGCTGCAGCAGAGACACTAAGGACCGCTAAGGGCAGGTGACTGGAGATTTAGAGCGTAGCCAAATGGAGCAGGGACTTCCGAGCCAATGTGGCCGTCGCCCCACCTACCCACCTCTGCGATTGGACAGTTCTGAAGGCCACGCCCTCTCATGCTTGAGTGACAACCGTCAGGAGGCCCTGAGGCTCAGCAGAAATAGCTTGAGTCAGAGCCCCTGGATTCTGTCCCCCTCCCCCAACATTTGCTTGCAACAGAACTTTTTTCTGGCCTGGGGCTACCTTCTTTGTCTTTTTCCTCAGCTTCTTCGGAAGGCCTGGTTACAGGTGTGCACAGGGTATTCGGGATTTTGTTTCCCCATGAAAGCAGTATAGGCAAGAGGGTGGGCCAAGCCAGGCCACCCTGGAACAAGAGGGTCTTATGCCTTGTAAGGCAGCCGTCCTCAACCTTTCCGGCATCAGGGACTGGTGCTCCTAATGAGAATCTAAAGCCTGATGATCACAGGCCGAGATGAGGCGGTGATGCTGGCGCTGGGGAGTGGCTGTAACTACAGATGAAGCTTTCCTGGCTTGCCCACCACTCACCTCCTGCTGTGCGGCCCTGTCCCTAACAGGCCACAGGCTTGTTCGGCCCAGGGCGGGTTGAGGACCCCTGTTGTAAGGGATCAAGGATTTGGCATTTAAGGCTGTGACCTCAGTCATGGAACTGTGACCTTTGTTTAGAAACACAGACACTTAAGTGTGACTGCACCATCCTTAAATAGAGTCAGGCTGCATTTCTATCCTTGATGCTTCCCAGCCTCGGGACTTCCAGCCATCCCTGCCCCACTCCCCATTCCTTTAGTCCTTAAGAGAAGGAAGTCCAGAGCACTTGGTTTTGGTGGGAAGATGGAGCCATGCAGCTCGGCCTGGGCACAGGGACTCTTCTCAGTCTACCTACAGGGGGTGAGATGTGTTCATCACATTTTCAAGTGTATGTTTGACTCTAAAGGAAATTTATTTTAGGTCAAGTTCTGTGTCCCTAGAAAACTTGGAAATGTAAATGGATTGACTATTCCTAAGGTTGAATTCCTATTTTCACTGATGTAAGCAAAACTATAAATCATTATGTAATTTGGGGATGCACTTGGAAACCTTTCTCTCCCAATTTTATTGAGGTATAATTGACTAATAAAATTGTATTTAGAGATTACAGCATGATGCTTTGATGTACTGCATTTTATAATGTAGCTATCACTCTCAGCCTTACTATCTTCCTCCTTCAATCCCCAGCCCTAGACAATCACTAATCCACTTTGAGTCTCTACAGATTTTCTTAGTTGGGTCTTTCATATGCATGGCATTGTATAATATATGTTTGTGGGCCCCAGGCCTGGTGGGTCCCAGGTCTGGCTGTGATCCAGGCTCCTTGCTAGGAATA
Source organism: Macroglossus sobrinus (assembly GCA_004027375.1). NCBI lineage: Eukaryota > Metazoa > Chordata > Mammalia > Chiroptera > Pteropodidae > Macroglossus > Macroglossus sobrinus. The sequence goes on along the minus strand of PVKZ01002323.1, from coordinate 157,030 downwards.
GGACCCCGAATTTAGAATGTCACATTAGTGTAGTAGTGAAGAGGAATTTTCACTCAAAAGGCTAACCTTATAATCAGCTCTTTGTTCTGCTTCTGTAGATATGCTTGCTGCATAGGTTGTAGGGCAGGATGACCTTGAAATTAACTAAAGACTCATCCTCCCTTTTGCTTGTTCTGTCTAAAAAAAAAATGTAACTGCTTGTAACCCATAGCAACTTCCCGGCTTTGTAACCATCTGAGGGCAAATTAACCAATTGGCCCTATATGAGCAAAGTTGCAACTGAGCTCCTAAGGCCAAGATCTTCAGAGCACTAGCTCTTCTGGCACCAGTGTAATAAACCAGAGTTTTCCAACTGTCTGAGTGCTGCTTCGGTTTCTCGCTGGTCTGATTTTTGCAATATTTCTGCAACAGTAGGGCAGCCATGCCCAAAATAGGTAAGTATGATTCACCTTATTGTATCAAGCATGTGTAGCAGAATGCTATATATAAAGCCCACACGGTCCCCTAATGGAGCAGAAACGCATTCCCCACAATAAAGTTGGTGCCTGCTGTTTCATTCTTGTGTCAGTCCCTCGTGAGTTCTTTCAATTGGGCATCTCACCACCAAAAACCTCCCTTCTGGATTAGCTTGGCGCTGACAATGGTCTTTGTGATTGACTTCACTCAACATATATTTTCAATGCACATCCTTGATGTAGCTAGCATGTATCCATACTTTGTTTTCATGATTGAAGAATATTCCATTGTGTCCACTGAAAAACAGTATCAACTAGGTGTTTTGTCACCAAAAAGGATTTAAGAGAAAGAAAGGAATGCAAATAAGTATGTAGATGTGGTAAGCTGCGTACACACACTGACCTCCTGCCAAGATGGAGAAACATTTACAGGAGAAAAAAAAGGAAGTTCAGGGGAGCCAGTTACAAACACAGAGTTTTATGGTAAGTGTAGAGCTCTTCCTGAGGGGTTCTCAGGATGACAGAGTGTGAGACTGCCTCCCATAAGTGCTAGCTCTTCCCGCAGACCTTCCAGACTGATCATGTTCCTTTAAAATCGCATCATAACCTTTATCATTTCCCCCTTTTGATCAAGATATTTATCTGAAAGCCTCACCGACCAAAGTCAGGTCTTCCAACTTCAGCAGCCTTTTGTCCCTCGATGCCAGGAAGTATCCAGTCTGCATGTTGTCACATCAGATGGAAAATGTGTGGATCGGGAACACCTTGTGTCCAGGGTCAAGAGGCAACAGGTGTAGAGCTTTGTAACAGGAAAACTCAAAACAGAATTAGAACAACATAACAACCTAGTCTAGATGATGAATTTAAATCAAGAGCTCAATCCTATAGCAATAAAACAAAGATTATGATTATTTTGGACAGACCAAAGTTTTTTTCTTTTCTTTTTTTTGTTTTAGGTGAGGCAACCCTTAGTTGACCTTACAGACTGCAAGGGCCTTGTCAGCTTACAATCCCTTGTTTTTATTTATTATGCCTATAGCATCTGGTCTTCCTAGGTGGTCTCCCATCCAAGAACTAATCAGGCCTGACCCTGCTTAGCTTCCGAGATCAGACAAGATCAGGCTTGTTCAGGGTGGCTTGGCTGTAGTAGACCAAAGTTCTTAATGACACATTCAATAACTGGAAAAATTAACCCCTGTCACAGTGGATTAGGAAATGTGAACAAGGGCACATTCTTTCCAAGGAAAAGAGAAAAATGAAGTAAGAATTAAAATAAAGAAAAAAGATTGTACAGGTTTGATCCAGTTGTGGGGAGAAAGCTGTTTCCTACAAAGGTCACCTGCTTTAAATTTTGACAGCTTTAGTTTCAGATCAACAATGTTACAGTTCCAGGCATGGTCTGGTACCCTCTTTAAGTGTGACACATGCATCCAATTGTGTCACATACTTCTGGAGTTAGCAGCACAGAGGTTACTTAACAATACCTGATGGGGCCCTTCCATTGAGGCTGGAAGGAATCATTTTTAAGATGTTTTGTCCAGTAGACAAATCTCTAGGTTGCAGAGTGTAGGTTTTGAGTTTTTATTTCATTACAATGCACTTTGAAAAAGATTTCTTTACCAAAGCATGATCGTTTCCAATAGAAGCAATTAGCCTTTATGATACTGAAGCATGTTTTCTTTTACAAAATGGGGATCAAAAGAAGCAGGAACCAAATACATGGGGCATCCTGTGGTTATCTCAAAAAGTGAAAGCTTCTGAGCCCCATAAGGGATAAAAGTGACATTTAAGAGGACTGATAGCAATCTTTTGGCCAAAGTATTAGAAGAGTACAAATTTTGCCAATAAAATCTTAATAATGCCAGTAGTATACCCAACTAAACCTGGAGACAGGACGGTGAGCACAGTGAAAATGTCGTAGAGCAGGTCCAACAGCACAGACTTGTTGGAGCAGCTGACCAGTGAAGTGGGTCCTCCATCACTGTGCAGCTGGAGAGGAGTTCTCCAAGTGGGAGTAGTCTTCTCTAACGGGACTTCAGCGCTGGAGAGACTTTAGCTTGTCTGCAAGGGAAAGCTTCAGTCCAGTGAGAAAGCATACACATGACTAGAACATATTTGTTTGTGTCCATGAGATGGGAGAACCTGTATGAAATCTATTTGCCAAAACTCAGATGGTCCCTTAGGCAATTTAAACTATCCAGGGGCAGTGCAAGGAGGCTTCCCTAGGTTGTTTTTGGACAGATGTGTCACTAAAAATGGGCAACTTTGCAGCCTTGTTAATATCCTCCCACCAATACTGATTCATGAATGATGTCATTGGTCAAGTGGACCAATGGTTTAATGAATGTACAGTATTTAGGAGTGGAAAATTTTAGAGTTTCTGGTAGGACTAGGTTATAATTTGGTTGGAACCAGAGCTTTCTTTTATCACACTAGCAATTGTTGGATTTCCAATCTTGCTTTTTTTTTCTCTCTGAAGCTGATTGTTGACCTTCTCTGGCCAGTTTTTCTAAGTTATCAATTGGGTAAACATTCCTTTAGACCATGACAGAGGTTTGACAGCTGCTGATGCCTTCAAGGGCAGCATCGTTAGCAGAAATACCAGCAAGGTGATTTCCTTTCACTTCCAGGGAGTCAGGTGTAGAATATCTTATGATCTTAATAACAGCTAAAGCATCAGGTAAAAGCATAGCATCCAATAATTCCTGAACATACAGGCTATTTCTAATTTTATTTCCACTAGAACTAAGGAAATCATGTTGCTTTAATAACATCCCAAAGTCATGAGCTAATCAAAAGGCCTATTTCCTGTAAGTATAAATGTTGACAGTTTTACCTTTTGCTAAAACGCAAACCTGAATGAGGGCATAAAATTCAGCCTGCTGTGCTGCATGAGCCAAAGGCTAAGATGCTGTCTCAATGACTTCAAAAGGGAGATATAATCATATAACCAGCACAGTACTTACCATTTTCATTTTAAAAATATGAACCATTTATAAACCATGAGAAGTCCATTTTACTCAAAGGAGTCTCCTGCAAATCGTCATAAGAAGTCATGTGGTGATTTGTCAGTGTCAAGCCGTCATGAGGTCTCAGAAGGGAAAAGAGTAGCTGGATTTAAGTTATTATGTGAAACAGTTATATGGGAAGCAGTTAATGAGAATTTCATAGAAGATAAAGCAACTAAGGGAAAGATGCTGAGTGTGTGAGAATTCAGGAAAGCTTCTACCACATGAGGTACAATGATGGTTACAGGGGACCCAGAAAAATTTCCTCTGTGACCTTAACCAAGAGGGTAGTACCAGCAATGGATCTAGGACAAAGAGGGGGACCCCTGGACCACAGGGTCCACTTGCTGGCTATAGTATCCTAGGCATCTACAGTGATACCCATGTTTTCGGGTGAGTACCCCAAGGGCATTCCCTTCCTTTTCATGCACAACAGAAAAATGGTGCCTGGTAATCAGGAGGCCCAAGAGCAGGGGTTATCAGACTCTCCTTTAAGGCTTTTTAACAGCTCTGTCATCCTGTTCTTCCTGTAAAATTGGGTTGGGACTGTGATTCTTTAGTAAGGCAGAGAAGTTTTGCTGTAAAAGATTTGGGATCCAATTTCAGCAATAGCCAACTAGCCCAAGAAAATCTCATAGCTGATGCTTAGTTTGGGGCCTTGGCAAACGTAGGACACTATGAAGCCTACCTGGATCCAGGTGTGGTCTTTGTTCTGATATCAGAGGTCCCAAATAGTGAACCTGAGTTTGAACAAACTGTAATGTTTCTTTAGAGGCCGTATATCCCTTTGAGACCAAAGGTTCTAACAGTGGATGCTATCTTCCTGTGAGGAGACCTGAGAAGAACAAAGGAGTAAATCATCCATGTGATAAGGTGGAACCTTTGGAAAAAAAAATGTATTGTCCCAATCAGTCCTCAGAATTTGAGAGAAATAAAAAGGACTTTAAGTAAAATCCTAATGCATTTCTGTCCAAGTAAATTGTTTTCCTTCCCAAGTCAAGGCAAAACGGTATTGGTTAGCTTTATCACCTGGGACACTAAAGAATGCACTACATAAATCAATCACCGGAGAGAACTTACTTCCAGTTGGGATGGAGGCTAGTAGTGTACAAGGGTAAGAGACAGCAGGGTGTGGAGGGGTAACAATGTGGTTTATTGCTCAAAGGTCCTGGACAAGCCTCCACCCTAATTCTTTGAATCTTCTCACAGGTAAAATGGGAGCATTACAGAAACTAGTGTAAGTGATACCGTGGCCCTGAGTTACGTCATCTGCTATTATGAGCTTCATAACTTAAAGGGCCTCTTTACTTATGAGATATTAACTCAAGGAATATGTTCTGAAAGATCAATTTGAACCTAAATAGGAGGTCCACTGTGGATTCTGCCAATTTGAACCTGAATAGGAGGTCCACTGTGGATTCTGCCAATTCTGCCAATATCAACCTGAATAGGAGGTCCACTGTGGATTCTGCCAATACCCATAAAATGTCAGTTGATCCAACAGAGACAATTGATCAGTGCTCAATTGTCTCTGCTGTACATGTCAAAAACAGAATCAAATGTTGAAAGGTCATTTAATTCACGAAATTGGCCATTCCGACAGTTACCATCAGGCTCTAACATTATCTTTCCCTTTTGGGTAAAGGATATTCCAGCATGATGCATCTCTAGGAAGTCTTGGCCTAATAAGTGGTTAGGGGCAGAAGACCAAAGAGAAAACAATCTGTATCTCAAGGGGCCTGAGCAAAAAGGATCAAGTTCAGAGTGAGGTCTATGGAATATCTTTTACAAAAGCCCCAAATACAAATGTATTGTTAGAAATGAATTGATGATATAATTTCTAGTGTTTATTGGTGAGTCGCTGCTTTGTAACTTCAAGAGTGTCCTCTGTGATAGAATAATTTGTTTGTGAGTTTCTATCATAATCTGATCATACCAAGTAGCCCAGTAGAGCGGGAGGGATGCCCTACAAGGTCCACTGTGTTCATCATTTACATTATTGGTGGCACATTCTTTTCACATCAGATACATTGGTCAGTCACTAAGTTACCCATGCCAGAGGATGAAATTCCTTCGAATCTTGCCTAAACCTTTAGGTTCTAAATATTTTTGTGTTACATGAGAACATAGGGGTAAGGTGAGTAACACTGGGTCTGAAATGTTATGTGTCTCAGATATTTGATCACATAAAGTGACTCAAAGTGCTCTGAGCAATGAAATGAGCCTCCCCAGATTGATATTTACATCTATAGTTAGGAACAACTTTGATTTGTACTTGGTTGTTTGAGGAAAATATATGCCCAAATGTCTTTATTCCAGAAGGTATGACCTTGAACAAAGAATTGTTGCTATTAGTGTGAGACAGCTAGATAATTTTCCTGGCAGAGGAATTGTAAAAATGTATGGATGAGTTTGATTCTTGGCCACTCTAGTGCTAGTATGATCAACTGGAGTTTGACTAATTGATCTGATATTAGGATCCAACCCTTGATCAGCAATGGCGTGTTCAATTTAGGAACAAAATGTAGCATCTCAGCAGTGGCTTCCATCAGGTGTGGGTGTGGCACACTTATCCATAAAAGTATAAATCCCCTGGTCATTTACATGCTCTGGAGTGGCTTCCATAGGGAAGTGTATCTAGAAAGGTGACCTATCTAAATGGATCGAATCACAGGACAGAACACACTCCCTCCTGTATGTGGAATATGCCAGAGGCACCGCTATGGGCTCTTTGCTTATTCCAGGGTAATACTCTGGGGGAAAGCCTGTGGGGTCCTGCATGCCTGACCCAAGATCAAACTGGGAAGCTTGTTTTGGAGGATCAACCACAGACTCTGTCAGTTGCCAGAAATAGAGTCTCTAATTAATTGTGCGCATATCCAGCTGAAGAGAATAGTTTCTAATACAAAAGTGCCATGGACAATTATGTCCACCTTGGGTGGTTTAGAAACTTTTGGATGAATAAAAGTGGGTAAGGGGAAGACAATAATAAAGTGACTTGTTTTGAAAATTCTTGAGCTATTCTTCTTCTCCATTTGAAGTCAATCATTAAGTGTCGTGTGAATAAGTAAACAAGAAGACCTGATAAATATGCTACAGCTGCAATTGCCATGGCTGAAGGAAATGTGCCCATGACTTAGTTTCTACATCTGCTTCTGTCACCCTCTCAGGACAAAGCCCCCAGTGTTGCCCTAGAGACATTTTCCAGAGCAGGATACACATAAATTTCTAAAGCTGTTTTCCAAGTAAGCAGGGTTTGAGTTGGGAACCAAAGTCCTGGAAAAGGTCTAAAGATGGCAATGGATAAAAATAACGCTGACGCTCATAAAAAGGATGTCTCTGGCAGATCACACTTGAAATATGCCTGTATGTTTCAGAGCCACAGTACATTTGGAGATCTGTCCAACAAATGTGTTTTAAACTCAAAAACTTTGGGAGCCCACTCACTTCACTCCTAGTTATATGCATGAGATGAAGGCAGGTGTAACCCTAGAGGGTATTTTCTCAATAAGACAGTGGCAAGAAAGACCTGCTGTAGTCTGTTTCATGGTACTCCAGCCCTTGAATACTTCCCAAGGATGATCCTATAATGGTAAAAAAGAAATAGTTGAACACTAAAAATCAAGGTTCAAGAGTATGACATTTTTCTGGAATATGAAAGCAATTCTGTTGTTACTTACACACATACATATTTTGAAAATTACATATATATGAAAATTACATATATATGAAATATACATATATATGAAAATTACATATATACATACCTTGGGTGTATCTGTGAGTTTACACAGATGTATGATACTGCCATCAAAAGATAAAAAATATGCCATCACTTCAAAGAAACACCATCATGGTTCCCAACTGAAAGAAACCCCTCTAATACTAAAGTTAACATTATAAAAAATAGGTTGAATTCCTTTACTTTGGAAAAACTCATAACTATTTTTCTCTCTCTTTATGTGCCATAAGTCAAAGCACATGAAAGTGAAAACTTTGAAAAGCAAAATGGGCTGTGGGGCTTTGTGGATCAACAGACTTCCAGCCACTTCTGCAACAAAAAGACTGAAAATTTCTCATATCTCCTCTTTCACTGAAGGATATTTCTCAAAATGATACTCTCTACAGCTCACCTCAAGAATTCCTTGGATGATGCTCTAAGCATTCATGGTTCTTTGTGACGTGTCCACTGCGCAATCACAGTAAACGTTCACGGATATCGCCCTACTCAGAGATAAGCCCCGAAAGTTCTAGAACAGTGCAGACCTAAATAATGCAGGAACTGCTGCCACTTTTTAAAATTAAGAGGCAGAAAATTGCAGAATATTCACCTTTTTTTCCACTCAAGTAATGGGCAGTTCTAGTTTTCATTCCTGCTGAATTATTACATTTATATTACATTCAAACATGTAATATAAAGATGTAAAAAAAAAATAAAAGTGCAGAGTCCAGAAGTTCTTTGTAATCTTCAGCTTGAGCACAATTGTTTTAGGTTTTTTTTTTAAGCTATTGTTTGAATTATCCCATCTCCACTGTTTCCCTTTGGGTTTGTAAAATATAAATTATTAGTTTGCACCATTTTTGTATCTGCATTTTTTCACATATTTATCTTGTCCTACTAAAATTCTATAAAATATTCTAAAATGGAAAAAAATGATGTTCATTTCAATTGAAAACTTCTCAGCTGGAGTGATAATTGCATTCATCATCTTGTGTTTTATGGGAATGTCCTCAAGAATTCCCTGTTGACTTTGTTTAAATGGATGTTTGTCTTCTGTGATAATTTTGTTGTGTACCACCGGTAAATATAAAATCAAAAGCTTGTTACCCATGCTAACTTCATGTGTCAACTTCGACATTTACGTGTATTATCTCATTGTGTAAAATGTTTTAGGAACTTTATATTTTGCACAGCTAGCAAACTTTTTATGTCATTTCCTTCTTCAAGGTTCATGAAGAGCTGACAGGAAATTTAGGCTTTAAGTCGTTTGCATGTGAATATCAAATCACATTTTGGTAGTCTCTGAATAATAACAACAATAACAATAATGATAATAAAAACACCAAAACAATGTCCAAACTCATGACCACATATTCTTTATACAAAATGTTTAACAATTGCAAAAGTGAGGATGAACCATAGGTATATCTTTATCTTTATGGGGAATTTCTCCTGTTAATCACAAAAATGCAGGACTTTCTTGCTGTGCTCTATTTACTTCTATACCCAAGTGGTTCCTGAAACAGTGTTTAACCATATTGCATGGTAAAAATTCAAATTATCAACATTGACACTATCACTCACTGAGGCTCCTACACTGACAGCAAAGATATATACACACCCCAAACTCCTTACTACCTCACGTCATTTACTTTCTTCCAAAGCCCATTGTCTATCTTATAAATCAACATTTACTATTTGCAATTATCTCTTTTCCCATAAAAATGAGCGCCAGGACTGCAAGAACTTGTTTCCTGCCTCTATACCCAAATCCGCCTTGAAATTTGTGCCGCATTGGGTGTGTTGACTCGAAAGTGCTTGGCAACGAGATGTTGAAACATTAACATCGGTAGTCTCTGAGCAAGAAAGCCTTGATTGGGAGGGATAGTGGTCCTTTTTCTCGGGCTAGGTTTCTGTTCTCTCAAATTTAACTAAACACATAAACCTCAGTTGAGTCAAAGAGGAAATATTTAAAATATTATGTAGTATACTCAGAAGCAGATTAATATATTTTAACCTAAGTACTTTATGGTAAACTGTGTTGCCACTGGAAATGCAAAAGCTGTTGTGAAGGACCAGGTGCTGGTGGCTTTGCCTTTGCTGCAAAGTCAACTCTTTTCCTCTTGAAGAGAAAAATGTCACAGAACTCCTTCATTTAAAATAAGCGATGACCATAATGAACTAAGACATTTAAAGTGTATTTTGTAACTATATGCCTAATAATGTTAAAAAATAAAGTTCTAAATCACAAAAATGACCAATAGCTCCCTCTTCTAACATGACTAACTGGGGCTTCTTACTAGTTTAGTTCCACTACATTGTTTTTGCCCTGTAGAAAATGATTATGATAATCAGGTTTACCTTCCCTGAACACTAAATACACAACATGTCTTTTTTCCTTGAATAGCAATTGAACCATCAAACACAAGCTTAAAATCATGTAAGTGGACATTTGCAGCACCACATTACTCTTAGAGTTTGTAGTCATTCTCATTAGAATCATTATATCTCTCTTTTGGACCACAGGTGCGATCCCGTGGGTGACTGGCAACAGGGTATTCATAAAAATCACGATTTGAGCTTTTGGTATTAAGAATGAATAAGAAATAAATTTCATAACAAAATCTGTCACTATAAAAGAATACAATAAAATCTGCCTGAAAAAAAAAACACCTGAACTTGTATGCACATATTATCGACACATCCATGTTATAAATATGTTATGTTTGTGTACTTATATATATGTGTGCATACATGTGTATAAAGATTAAATAAAGAAACCTTCAAAGTTGATCTGGAAATCCAGTCATATATAATAGGACATTTTCACATATCCTCTCGACATGTGAAAAACACGTTAGTTAACATCTGATGACTGAACAAGCTCCCATGTCATTCTTTTCAAATGAACCACTATAGATGTTATGAAGAAAACATACAAATACTATAAACAGCATAAGGTGTTTCCTGTACAAATTAGGTCTTATATGTATGTAATCTAGAGAAGAGGGGAATCAGACAATACCTGCAAAAAAGAAACGGAATTAGATTCATGGTGGACTACTCAAGAGGTCTTAAAGAAAATTCTAGACTTTGATGGATCTTTGATGTAGATGTTGGAAAGACATCAGTGAAAACACACACCTCTAAGAAAATGTAATAAAAAAGCTGAGAACATTTTGGATGGGAAAAGCAAAAACTATGAAAAGTTGGCTGAAAGATGATCTCTTCAAAGCTCCTATATATCTCCCTGTCTCTTGATATGGTGGCTTTAAAATATGATTAATGCTTTCTTAACTGCTGCCTTCCAAATGCATGCGAGGCTCTTGATGAATTCTAACATGAAACTATAAAAGAAATGGATTCTAAAAAACCTAATTTGTAATATTACCTATGAGGGGGATGCCTACAATTCTGGTTTTATCCTATGACAGGTCTCTTTTGTTAAAGTCTATCCACCACATACAGTCAAAAGGAAGGACAAAAAAAGGCTAAAACAAAACAAAATTATATTCTTTCATAAAATTATACATAATAATTTATCCCAAATGAATTGATATGGAAAATAAAGAGTGCTCTTATACCTGCCACCCTCTCACCCCCAAAAAACTGTCAGTAAGAAATTAGGATGTATACAGTGAACTAGGCATATCCAGGAACTGTCATTAGGCCAGTAGGAAAATCCCAAATACAAAACTCTCATTTTTAAATGGAGCCTTAAAACATAACAAATAGAGTATTATACAAATTAAACTTAATTGCATATTACAAATGAACTTCAGTTCACTCATGGATCCAACAGACTTCAAAGGAGAAAGAGAAAATATTAAGTGATTTATGGAAAATGTAATACTTATTAATCTTATTATAGTTGAAAGATGACTCAGAATTATCTCACCTCAATAATCAGTTCATAAGTTAGTAAAAAAATGTGGATAAAACACATTTACAAATTTAATAACAACTCTCACGTGAAATTTTTTCTGGAACATTATACCTGGCTTAATGTCCATCAAGTTTTCTCATGATACTTATATTTCATTTGGTAAGTTTTCTCTTATGAGGATGTGAACCAATTGAAGTCTTTCCCACTGTTTACATTTGGGTTTTATCCAGTGACCACTTTCATACCTTCAGAGAAAACTGGGATGACCAAAGCTTTTCCCACATTACGAACATTCAAATGGTGTGTCTACAGTGTACACTGTCCTGTCTTCAAATGGTTAGTGACAAATAATGGATTTACCAATGTTTACATTCATCTGGTCCTCTCCAGTGTTGAGTTCTCTCAGACAATCCAAGAAAACTGGAATAACCATGCATTACTGCATTTTGCACACTCACAGTTTTCTCCACTGAGATTTCTTTCATGTATTTGGAGACTTAGATGAGAACTGAAAGCTTTACCACATTGTTCAACTCCCAGGGTCTCTCCTGTCATTATGCGTGTTGGTAAAAAACTGTAAAATCCATAGGCTTTACGTTCATACTGTTTCTCTTCAGTATGAATTCTGTTTGTAAGGAAATGTAATCCCTGTGTGCTTTACTGCCTTTTTTACATTCACAGAACATCTCTGGAGCGTGATTTTGAATGTTTTTGAAGATAGCTAAAACACCTCAATGCTTTACTACATTTTTCACATTCTTAGGTTTTCTCTCCAGTGTGATCTGTTTGTGAAGAGAACCAATAACAAAATGCTTTAGTACACTGCTTACATTTCTAGGGTCTCTCTCCAGTGTGACTTCTTTTGTGTTTTCTTAAGAATGGGACTCTTGGTAGGTTTTATCAAACTGTTTACATCCATAGGATTTCCCTCCAGTGTGTATTCTCTCATGTCTTTGAAGGTTACTGAGACAACTGAATGCTTTAGTACACTGCTTACATTCATAGGGTTTCTCTCCAGTGTGACTTCTTTCATGTGTTTTTAAGGAATGGGCCTGTCTGAAGGCTTTACCACACTGTTTACATTCATAGGGTTTCCCTCTAGTGTGAATTCTTTCATGTCTTTGAAGATAATTGAGACTACTGAATGCTTTAGTACACTGCTTACATTCATAGGGTTTCTCTCCAGTGTGAGTTCTTTCGTGTGTTTGTAATCGACAGTGATCAATGTAGGCTTTTCCACATTCCTTACATTTATATACTTTCTGTTCAGTGTGCATCTTTTTATGTTTGGTAAGAGAACTGGGACAAATGAATGCTTTAATACATTGCTTACATTTGTAGGGTCTCTCTCCAGTATGAGTTCTCTCGTGTATTTTTAAGGAATAGGACACTCTGAAGGTTTTACCACATTGCTTACATTCATAGGGTTTTACTCCTGTGTGTAGACTTTTATGTTTGAGAAGAGAACTGGTACAACTGAATGCTTTAGTACAGTGCTTACATTCGTAGGGTTTCTCTCCAGTGTGTACTCTTTCATGTCTTCGAAGATGACTAAGACAACTGAATGCTTTAGTACATTGCTTACATTTGTAGGGTCTCTCTCCAGTGTGAGTTCTCTCGTGCATTTTTAAGGAATAGGACACTCTGAAGGTTTTACCACATTGCTTACATGCATAGGGTTTTACTCCTGTGTGTAGACTTTTATGTTTGAGAAGAGAACTGGTACAACTGAATGCTTTAGCACACTGCTCACACTCGTAGGGTTTCTCTCCAGTGTGTACTCTTTCATGTCTTTGAAGATGACTAAGATAACTGAATGCTTTAGTACACAGCTTACATTTATAGAGATTCTTTTCAATATGAATTCTTTTGTGTGTTTTTAAGTAAGACTTATCTCTGAAAGATTCACCACACTGTTTACATTCATAGTGTGTCTTTTCAGTATGGGTTTTTTCATGTTTTTGTAAATAACAGTAATCTCTGTAGGATTTACCACATTGTTCACATTCATAGAGTTTCCCTCCACTGTGTGTATTTTTATGTCTTTGAAGGTTACCGGGATACCTGAATGCTTTTGTACATTGCTTACATTTATAGGGTTTCTCATCAGTATGGATCCTCTTGTGTTTTTCTAAGTAAGAGTGATCTCTGTAGAATTTACCACATTGTTTATATTCATAGGGTTTCTCTCCTCCATTGTGATTTCCTTCATGTTTTTCAAAAATTTGGAGATAACTGCAGGTTCTCACACTTGCCTTACATTTACATGGCTTCTCTCCATGTTTCTGATATTCATAGGGATTGTGTCCTGTGTGATGTCTGATGGGCCTATTACAAGATGAATGCTGTATGAAGACTTCTCTATGCACACTGTGTTCCCATGGTTTTCTCCTAGGAAAAGTTCTCTTGTTCAGACTGAGATTTGAAATAAGGCTGAGGTTTTCTTCACACTGAACACTCGCTTCACTTTCACAGATTCTCTCTTCTATATGACTTCTGTAAACATCAAGATGTACATTGTTAATGATTTCTCTAATAACACTTTAGCATTTTGTAGAATATTTGAACTACATTTTTATGATTTATGGCAAAAGTGTAGATTTTCTGGTGTCTAAATTGGCTGAATTAAGGATACTAAATTCTCCACAAGAGAACTTCATCCTTGTAATTATCAAAACAGTGATACTCATATATAAGGTTTATTAATGTCGTTTCCTAGTGAACTATTTTGCAAACACGAATCATCTATATCATATATAAGAAAGTAATTTGGTACAAAATTTTCTGAGAAATAATAAATTTGAGGAAGAGAACCTTTTGTTTGCTTCTTTTTAAAATTTTGTAGCATACCAGGATGCCGACATAGAACACTGGCTTAATTTTGTGAGTGTGACTCACCTTAGTTTTCTCCCCTGGTTTTTGTACTGATCTTCAATGTCATCATCTTCCATTTTTTTCCCTAAAAGCAGACCCCCAAAAATAATTACAAAGTATTAGAAATCCTAGGAAAATTATTAGATTTTAGTTCTGTGGTGAACTGTGACCATCCCCAGTTCATTTATCAATGCCCTGCATTTCCACATTCTATGACTTAGAACAATGCTGATAAGCAACCAACACCTGACCTCTAATTAACAAGGTGAAGATGAAGTTGTCATGCATACCTACTGAGGCCAGGTTCTCCAAGGTTTCCCACATCACATCTCTGTAGAGTTTCTTCTGCGTAGAGTCCAGTAAAGCCCATTCCTCCAGAGTGAAGTTCACAGCCACATCCTCAAAGGCCACTGAGTCCTGTAACATCCCAAATATGTGTACAGTAAAAGTTGTAAGACTGATAGCACCTGACAGCTATACTCCATGTAGAGAAAAGATACTTATGATTCTGTCATCACCAAACATTTATTTTATAACTTGATCATTAAAAACTTGCCTTGAGTCCACACTTACTTCCTCATTACTTTAACAGCATTGTGAAGTATTAATACATCTTTCTGTGATCACATTATGTCATATTTTTTCCTAATGGCAGGGTCCACAGCATGTTGGGAAATGACAGAGATGCTATACCAATGAAACAAATATTATCATTTTAACACCATTGATTTCTTATGAGAAAAATTCTTTCTTCTCCTTCCTTATTCCCCAGCATTTACAGCACTCCATGAAGCAGTGGGTCACTTCTGCATGTGGTTTTAATAAAAACTTAGAGAAGAACTGGAAGTATTTTCTTCTATTCCCATTACCAAACATGCAAGTCCAGGAGGCCTGTGGAAACCCAACTTTTAATAAACTCCACCTGGCCATATCATCTTATAGTTGTCTAGACCATAAGAAGTACATCCTTAACTTTATTGTGTTTTCATCAACCTCAAGATAAGAACTTGAACCAGAAAAAAAGCTTATGACTTACTAAAAGGCTCAGGTGATGATTAGCATTTTTTAGCAATAATGTATTTTAATTAGGTATGTATATTGGTTGTTTAGACATATTGCTATTTCACTCCTAATAGACTACAGTAAAATATAAGCATAATGTATATACACTGCACATCCAAAACATTCATGTGACCTACTTTATTAATATTCACTTTATTGCTGTGGTCTGAAATCACACCTGCAATATCTCCAAGCTGTGTCTGTAATCAGATGCAACTAGCTAAATGAAAATCTTCTTGTTGGGAAGCACTGCTTTTATCTTGTGTAATATTTATCACAGACTCAGTTCTTACTTTCTTTCTCTGTAGGATTTTATAGTCTAGACAGTTATTTGGAACTTAGAGCTCAGATGTTAGGAAGAAGGTATGACAACTCAGACAACAAAATTCCTATACTCAGGTACTTCAGGGCTGCTTCCACCCTATTTTTGGCACACACAGGCACACATGCGAGATAATAATATGGGTTTGCAAGAAAGAGCACTTCTGGCATAACAGTTGATCCTGAGCCATGTTGACACTGAGGAAGAAGTTAATAGCTGCAGATCACAAGAGAGTTCATTCACATCCACAATGGCTTGATGGTGAATTTGCCTTTGATTATAGCATATGAAAACATGTGCTCGTTTCAGGAGCACATATACTAAAGTAGAAACCATACAGAGAAGATTAGCATGGCCCCTGCTCAAGGATGACATGCAAATTCATCCCATATTTTAAGAATAGAATAGGAAAATAAAAATAGGTAAAGGTGTCACTAGTGTTTTCTTTCAAAAGAGCACTTAAATGTCTACTCTCTAATCAGGAAGAAGCTTTTCCTGACCAGCAACTCTACAAGCTGTCTGTCCTCCTTCTGTCATTGCCAAGCTCCCCCATGGAGTAAAGATCATGATCACTCAACCCCAGACCATAAGAATACCTCAGCAGATGACACTATACATGGCCAATAGGGTATGAAAGGGTTTATTGCTTCTATAATTGAGTCTACAGGGAGAGTAATATAAGACTCTCAAACAGGTATGAAACAGAGAAAGCAAGGGTACGCAGACTTGTTTTCTATTGCAGTTAGTGAGTGGACTAAAGTTTGCATTCACACATAAAGGATTTTAATCTCTGCAACCACAAAGGAGAGAATACTAAGACTTTCTTATAACCTTGTACAGATGTGGGGCACAAGGCAAAGGAAGGGGGATGATGTCCTAAAGCTGTTAGCAGTCAATGATAAAAAACATGGGATCAGAGACTTTTGGTTTCTGGTCTGGCATTTAAATAACTTAGAAGCTGTCATTCCCTGCCTCCCTATTAAAAAGCAAAGAAATAAAACTTACTTTCTTAGATCCATCAGATAATTAAGATCATAACATAACTTGGTGCCTCCATAACTAAAAAAGGGAAAACAAACCAGGCATTCTGAAATGTAGTCAATTCATAATATGGCCTGCACTCAACAAAAAAATCTACTTCAGCAGTCTCATGCAAAGACAAAAAAGAACACAAAAGATAGAACACAATACCCAAAAGCCCTAGGATAATATGCTTTACACAAAAGGTTTAAAAGCACATTACGGGTCTACAGCCATGCTACCCTGAACAAACCTGATCCCGATTGATCTTGGAAGCTAAGCAGGGTCGGGCCTGATTAGTACTTTGATGGGAAACCACCTAGGAAGACCAGGGGCTGTAGGTGTAAAAATAAAAAAAAAAAAATTAGAAAAAAAAAAGAGATTGTAAACTGAGAAAGTCCTTGTAATCTCTGAGGTCAACAAAGGGTTGCCTTGCCTTAGAAAAAAAAAAATTACAGGAATATATCAAGGAAAAGACAGAAAAGAACAGAAGAAAGCAGTGAAGTAACTATACTGAGACTTTCCTAAATTTAACAATAGCACACTATAGATCCAGGAAGCTCAGAGAACACTCAATATCATAAACTAAAGTGCAGGACCAAGTACATATGCAAACTAGACAAAAATTCAAGACCAAGAGAATATATTGAAATAAGTGAGAAGATAAAAGCACCTTAGTCATTAGAAAACAAAGATTAGAATTAAATCAGTCTTCTTTTCAGAAACCATGCAAGATTGAAGAGTGAAGAGAAACATTTCAAGGTCTGAAAGAAAAAGACCACTCTCCTAAAACTGTGTCAAGCAAATTTATCCTTCAAAAATGAAGAAATAAAAACTTTCTGAGATACAACTTGCAGGAACTGTTCATTAGTACATCCACATGGAAAAACATTCAAAAATTCATCAGAAAGAATGTAAATGATAAAGGTTGGGGAGTTACAAAAACATGAAGGTTAAAATATCTTATGTATTTCTTAAAATTATATAACAGATGACACTTTGTTGAAAATAATATTATCAACAATTTATCTGGCAATTATAAGCTTATGGACAATTGGGATAAATGACAACAAGGTGACAGGGACAGAGAGGGGAACACTGGGAGACAGCATGAAGTACTTGCAGAACCAGTGAAGTGGTGTACTATGACTTGACATAAGAAGTGACTTAGTTGTAAATGTATAATGAAAACTCAAGAGCAACCACAAAAATAGTTTTTTAAAGTATGTGTCATTGATATCCTAAGACAGTAGAAAACAAGAATCAGGTAAAATGCTCAATTAAAGCCAAAGAAGGCGGAAAAAGGTAGAAAACAAAAAGAAACAAAGAACAAGGCCAACAGAGAGAAGAAGTAAGGATGTCAGAAGCATGGTGGCTTGGCGGGTCCCTTGATCTCTCCCCTTCAGACTACAAGTTGAACAGCCATAATCCAATAAAAGATTTCCAGCCTAACACATAAACACTTCTGAGATCTGCTCAGCAAAACATCTGAAGGCAAATCGGGCAAGCAAGGGAGGAGGAAACAGATTGCAGCATGCAGGCTGTGTAGCCCTGAGCATTTCTACCCGAGTGATCAGCAATACTACTGGGGACCCAATGATCAGGGAAGAGACAGAAAACAGCGGTATGATAGCTGTGTTCTAGCAGCCACTACTGCCAGGCAGAATATGAAGACACAGAGCCTAACTGCCTCACCCAGAGGTCACCTTGCTGCATCCTCCCGAAGCTAGCAGCAGGCCCCAGAAGAGGTGCAGCAGCGAGTGTTGGGCTACAGACCAGAGTCCAGAGCACCAAGAACTGAGGAGACAGGTTCTGAGTGGCAGATGCACACTGAGGCTGGTCTCACTGGCAAGGGTGGAGATACACAGGGACGGCAGCTGAGGCCTGGTGGTCACCATTACTGGGAAGAAACAGAGCCGCAGGCACACAAAACTAGCCTAGGAGAATATACTCGGCAGGGTTTAAATCTCCTATCACAATGCTTTGGAACTGGAGATCAACTGTACAAAGAAAGTGGGAAAAGCACAAATATGTGGAGATTAAACAATGTGCTACTAAAGAATGATTGGGTCAAAGAAGGAAAAGAGAGAGCAGAAGATACATAGGAACAAGTGAGAATTAAAATACAACATATCAAAAATTTTGGACTATGCCCAAAACAGTTTTAAGAGGAAAGTTCATATATCATTATAAGTCTACTCAAGAAATAAGAAAAATCCCAAATAAACAAACTGACATTACATCTGAGAGAACTAGAAAAAAAGAACATGTGAAGCCCAAAGTCAGCAGAAGGTAGGAAATGATAAAATTTACAGCAGAATTAAGTGAAAATGAGAACAAAAAGACAATAGAAAAAATTAATGCAACAAAGAGCTGGTTCTTTGAAATGATCGACAAACCCCTACGAAAAAAAGAGAAAAGACACAAATAAACAAAATCAGATTCAATAGCCTACAATAAGTGGGCAAGTTCCTAAAAATATACAACCTTCCTAGACTGAATCACAAAGAACTGGAAAATCTAGATAGACCGGTCAACAGTAAGGAAACTGAAAAAACCATCAAAAACCTCCCCAAGAGGAAAAGTCCAGGACCAGATGGCTTCACTAGTGAATTCTACCAAACATTCAAAGATGATTTAATACTTGTCCTTCTTAAGCTCTTCTAAAAACTGTAAAAGAGGCAATACCTCCCAACTCATTTTATGAGGGCAACATCACCCTGATAACCACAATCTGGTAAAGATAACACAAAAAAGGAATACAGATGTAAAAATCCTAAACAAAATACTAGCAAATCAAATACAACAATATATTAAAAAGATCATTCATCGCCATCAGGTGGGGTTCATCCATCGATGCATGGATGTTTCAACATATGTAAAGTGACCAATGTGACATACCACATAAACAAAATCCAGGATAAAAGTCATCATCATATCCATAGATGCAGAAAAGACATGTGACATGATACAACACCCATTTATGATTAAAGCATTTAATAAGTACTGAAAGAAAGTGCCTCAACATAATAAAGGCTATATGTATACACACACACACATATGAAAACCCTCAGCTAATATCATACTTAATGGTGAAAAACTGAAAGATTTCCCTCTAAGATCAGGAACAAGACAAGATGCCCATTCTCACCACTCTTAATTCGATATAGCCAGAAATATACAATGGAGAAAAGAAATCCTCTTCAATAAGAGGTGCTGGGAAAATTGGAAAGCCACATGCAAAAGAATGAAACGAGACTGCTATCTCTCACCATCCATCAAAATTAAATCAAAATGGATCAAAGACCTAAAGGTAAGACCTGGAACAATAAATTGCATGGAAGAAAACATAGATACTGTATTCACGGACCTTGGGTTTAGAGAGAATTTTATGAACTTGACCTCAAAGGCAAGGGAAGTAAAAGCAAAAATGAATGAATGAGACTATGTCAAACTAAATAGCTTTTTCAAATCGAACCATCAACAAGACAAAGAGGCAACCAACTGAATGGGACAAGATATTTGCAAACAACTCCTCCGATAAGGGGCTAATATCCAAAATATGTAAAGAATGCAAATTCAACAAAAAACCAGATAATCAAGTTAAAAAAAAATGGGTAGAGAAAATGAACAGACACTTCTCCCAAGAAGACATACAAACGATCAACAGACACATGAAAAGATGCTCAACTTCACTAGTTATGAGGGAAATATAAATCAAAACCACAATGAGATACCACCTTACTCGCATCTGTTGGAATGGCCATTATTGTGGGGAAAAAGGAACCTTCATTCACTGCTGGTGGGAATGTAAATTGGTACAGCCACTATGGAAAAACAAAACGTTAAGGGAGAACTATCTTCCTCAAAAAATTAAGACACAACTACTATATGACCCAGCAATCCCTCTTCTGGGTATCCACCCCTAAATTTTGAAAACATTTATCCATAAAGACACAGGCATCACAATGTTCACTCAGCATTATTCACGGTGGCCAAAACATGAAGGGAACTAAAGTGCCCTTCAATAGATGATTGGGTAAAAAGGATGTGATACATATATGCAATGGAATACTACTCAGCCATAAAAAGGAAGAAATACTGCCATTTGCAACAAAATGGATGGATCTTGAACTTATCATGCTAAGCAAAATAACTCAGACAGAAAAAGTTGAGGACCATATGATTGCACTTATATGTGGGATATAAAACTGAAAGCAACAAAAGAATAAGATAAACAAAAAACTCACACACACAGACAACAGGTTAGTGATTAAAAGAGGGAAAGGGGGAGGAGGTAGATAAGAGTAAAGGGGGTCAAATATATGGTAACGGAAGGAAATTTCACTTTGGATGGTGAACACACAATGCAATATATATATGACATTAAAAGATGTGATAGATATTAATCTAAGTGTATCAATCAACACTTTAATCATCAATGGTCTCAATACAACTGAGAGATAGGTAATATCAGATTTCAAAAAACAATTTGATATTGTTGTCTACAAGGCACTTTAAATATAAAGACAGACAGAGATGAAAGATAAAGATATGGAGAAAAATATATCATGCCAACATGAATAAAATAATAAGATGCCAGAGGTATATGAATTTCAGATGCAGATTCAGACCAAGGAAAACTCAGAGACAAAACAGGGACATTACACAGTGATAAAAGGAATCAATCTTCAAAATGGCATAGCATCTTTTACACGCATGTGCATAAGAACAGAGAGGCAGAACACATGAGGTAAAACTGACAGAATACAAAAGAAATAGATGAATCCACCACTAGCATGGTAGACTTCAACACCACCTCATGAATTATAAATCCCAGTGGGCAGAAAATCACCAAAGACAGAGACGAACTCAACAGCGCCATGGAACAACTGGATTTGAATGTAATCTATGAAAATAAGAGCAGAATACACATTCTCAAATTCACATGGAACATTCACCAATACAGAACACATAATAGGATATAAACATACCTTAACAAATTTGAAAGAAGAGAAATCATATGAAATATGGTCTCACACCACTAAGGCATTAGTCCGGAAATCAATAAGAGGAAGATGAGTGAAAAGAAAAAATCTGAAAATTCAACAACACACCTCTAAATAATACATGGGCTCAAAGAAGTCCAAGAGAAAAGAAAATCATTTAAACTACATGAAATAAAAATTCAACTTATCAAGGTTGTGGGAGACAGCAAAAGCAATGTCTAAAGGAAATTGATGCCATCGAATGTATTACACTAGAGAAAGAAGAAACATCTATAATCAATAACGTAGGCATCCATTTTAGGAAACCATAAAAAGAAGAGCAGCTCTTCATGAAGATGGCACCCAAAGCTGAAACCAAAGGCTTTGAAGGCAAAGAAAGAGGTGCTGAAAGGCATCCACAGCCACAAAAAACAAGATACACACTTCATCCACCTCCCCAAGGCCCAATATGCTGTGACCATGAAGGCAGCCCAAATACCCTCAGAAGGGCACCCCCAGAAGAAACAAGTGACCACTATGCCACCACCAAGTTACCCCGACTATCAAGTTGGCCATGAAGCAGCTAGAAGACAATACTGCACTTCTGTTCACTGTGCATGTCGAGGCCAATGAGCACCCGATCAAACAGGCTGAGAGAAAGTTCTATGATGTTGACCATGGTCACTGTCAACACCCTGGTCAGGCCTGATAGAGAAGAAGGCACATGTTCGACTGGCTCCCGACTACGATGCTTTGAACGTTGCCAACAAAATTGGGATCATCTAAACTGAGTCCAGCTGGCTCATTCTAAATATAAATATTTTTACTGTAAAAAAAAAAAAAAAAGGAGAGCAAATTAAACCCAAAGAGAGTAAAAGAAGTCATAAGAACGTGAAAAGAAATCAATGTAATTAGAGGAAGTCAATGTATAAAATTAAAACAAAAAATATCTTTATTCACAGGATTAATTAAATTGATAAGCATCTAGAGTCAACATTACTGAGAGGGAGACAGAAATTCCAACCTAAAACCATCATAGGTCACTCCAGAAGGTATGACAGCAGTAACTGATGCCTCTGCAGTGAAAGTGCCTCTGAGGACACTACCAGGTGTGCTCGCTGTATGGCAATTTAAACAGCCTAGAGTCTTCTATGATATGGGGCTCATTCAGGGTAGACTGATTTGCAAGTGACAGTAAAAAATGGGCTCAAGTAAACTTTGTAAACAGGCACTGTGTTGCATGCCAGACACCAAAAGAATCTGGACAGTGTGGTGGGTGCTGAGAGGGACTTCTAATTCTTCATGGTGTCAAAAAGGAAGTGATCTTCTGTTTATTAAACAAGGTTTTAAAATGCAACCAAGGCATCAGGCACTCATACTATGTCTTAGCAAAGGCCTGTCTACTTTGTGCAAGGCCAATTTTCTAATATATGTATGTCCTGAATGTCAAACGAATGTCTCCAAAGGAGAATGTCATGAATGTCAGGTGACACCTGTGTCCTGGAGCAAGGTAAAAGCAGCTCAGACCTTCCCTACAGAGGGAAGCCAGGTAAGGGTGTGTCATGTCCCTTCAGAGATGTAGGCTAAGTGCAACTGGGAGGCTGTTGACATAGGCACTGAACAGACCAGACTTGGCCAAACGTGTGATAGCAGAATGTGTACCAGTTGCTGAGTGGATGGGGTCAGTAATTCCAAGAATGGTAGGGACTGGGACTAGGGGTTGACTGGGTGGAACCTGTGGTCATCCACTGTGAGGTGTCATTCACTCTTTCCACGTTTAAGAACAGACCAAATTTGGAAAGGACAAGCACTGGGGATGATCACTTTTTCCTCAAAGTTTTCTTATAACATTTTTCAATCTTGGAGGGCCCCGTTTAATTGACACTGGGCAATAGTAACTAACTGAATAAGGGATAAGGACCATGCAATTGGCATTTTTTTCTGAAGCCAATGGGGAAGTGCTGGTGAAGACTTAAATTTAAATTCATGAACTGTTGGTTCAGAGCTGTCCTGCTCACTATGGGATATTTTAGAACAACTGGTGCTTTAAGTGTGAGAAAAGGCAAAGATTTCTGATGCTTCAGGCCAAGTACACCACTTACCAGTTACCTTTATATTGTTTCAGTAACTCCCAAGATTGTGTGTGACCTCACTTCAATGACTGAGAGCCCAGGTATAACTGCAATGCAATGTAGCATTGAGTTATGTGTGAGGGTTTGTCAATTACTGCATTTCATAAGATGGTTCATTCAAAACCTATGTTTTAGAGGCTTGAAAGCCAGAGTCTCCATTTATCTTTTCCATTTTGAAATTCTTTTAGTATATTTTGGATTTCCAACTGGATCAAATTGTGGACTTGGTAAATATATTTTTCCTTTGTTTCCTTCTCATTTCCTTCCCTGATTTGTATTTTATGCCACTAGATAAACATTGGGGGACTGGCTGTCCTCTCTACCCTGGTATCTATCTTTTTTTTCTTTCCTGAAGAGGGCCTCAACTCAGTGCCCGATGATTAGAAGCTTCCCCCACAGAACTGGTCACTGTGTAGGATTTAAGGACCCAGGGCTGAAATCCTGTTTGAACTAGACCTTTTGCTGTGCCACAGTGAGGTTGTTTGTTGTCCCCAATAGCCGCAGGACTAGGATCTGCACTGTGGTAGAGGCAGGGGCGGCAGCAGCAGCAGAGGCATAAGGAACGTGGGGGAGTCCTCTGCTATCAGGAGAGAGGACCCAGCCCATCAGCTATGGGCTGCCTAACCTTTCTCCTCTCTCTCTCTTCTCTGTCTGAAATACCTGCTCTTTAAGGAGTGACTGTTTGAGAGACTCACCTCACTCACTAATCATCCTTCTTCCTCCTTCGACCCATCCTACTGTGGGAAAGAAATCAGCCTACTCACACCTTCACTCTAAACACACAGAGAGGTTCCACCCAAGACATCGACCCAGGAGCACTATAGGGAGGGCTCCACTCCCACACCATTGCTCCCTAAAGACAGCAGAATTGCCAAACTATCTACCTAGGGTCCTTGGTATACAGACTCCAGGCTTGGTGGGTCCACAACACAGCACAGGACAGCACAGCATGGAGCAGCACAGCCCACAGGAGGGATCCCTGGCAGGCAGCAGCTCAGTGCAGGGGACCTCCAGGTCCTCATCAGCCTGACAGATAAGCAGCACTAGGGGGAAAAGGAGGGTCATGAGTTACCTTGTCAGGGGTCATACATCAAGTAGGTGAACCTGGACTACTTACTCCAAAAACAAACATGACTTAAGAAAATGTTCATTGCACTGGCTAGTTTTTATATAAAGAAACTAACAGGATGATCAGGAAGTGATCAAAACTGGTTGCTGGAGTGTGGATGGAGTCAGAGCACAGGAGTGGAACCAAATAACCTTTCCATGCATTATTTATAGAAAATAAAAACAAAAGTTTATATATACCATATTTTCCTATGATAAATCATAATTCTAAGCAACTTTTGCTTTGAAAAATTGCCTTATTTTAACTTGTCTACTGCCAATGTGTATTCCTTTAAACACTGGCAGATATAAAACTGCAGACCATAAAAATTAACAAATCTCTTTCTAAATAGTTCTGACTGGGGATATTTTCAGAATTAAGTAGCATATTATAATGCACTGGGGTTTTTAATTATGCTCAGAAACAGACTACAAATTTCAAAGATTTTCACAGGCTTTCAGGTGTTTCTCTCTTGACAATGGAAATGGAAATTTAATTGTTTTTTCCTACAGCCATCAAATAGAAATTCATTTGCCTTAAAAATAGTATAGCCTTATTTTATGTTTGAGCTTTTGTCACTTTATTTTCAACCGATAAAAGATATCCAAAATTACAGATGTAACTGTAACTTCACTGTACAACACAAAATTATGCTATAGTAAAACCCTGTTGGAATTTACCAAATACTCATTAACATGTTTTTACACTGCCACATGACCTTGTACTCTCAACAGCTAGTAATAAAAGTTATCATTGGTTTAATCGGTACAAAAATCCATATTGCAAATAGTTGTTCCTGTTGAGAAAAATTCACATAGCTTTAAAAATGGATGAAATCCTAAACTACATATAGACTACTAACAGCAAGTATAACTGGTAATTTTTCAACACTGATATCAAACTGATGCAGCAATCATAGCATACACAATTCAGAATGAAGAAAATTAATAAAAACCCAATGGCAGTGCAAGTCTTCACTTGTTACAATGATTGCTTTAATGCTTTGGAAAAGTGAACACTTAAGCTTTAACACAGGAACAGAGAGATTCGCTGTCATCTCTGTGCTGCTGCAGGTAGAAACACTTTAATCCAGTGTTTTGAAGCATGTGCACAACCACCATTCAATAGCCACTTCAAGGTTATTTATTAACCAGTTAGTTACCTTTTCTCCTACAAAGTCCAAAACATACACTCAGTGCAACCTTTCCTTTTCATAATGTCTGTCGGGTTCATTCCTTTAAAGTCAGCAAAACCAAAAAAGCACAAGGATATTTTCAGATCCAACTTGAGTCTAAGAACAGAAACAAACCCAGAGACACAGAGACTATTTTCAGGGTTGCTAGATGGGAGAGGAGTTGAGGGGTGAAAAGGGGGAGGGATTAAGAAGTACAAATTGGTAATAACAAAAAAATCATGGGAATATTAAGTGTAACATAAGGAAGACAATTGATATACTGTAATAACTGTGTACGGTGTCAGACGGGTACTAGATTTATTGAGGTGATCACTTCGTAAGTTACATAAATGTCTAACATGATGGTGTACACCTGAAACTACTCTAATATTGTATTCCAACTATAACTGATAAATAAAAATACTTTTTAAAATAGCAATGGCATTTTTCACAGAATTAGAACAAATAATCAAAATATGTACATGAAACCATAAAAGATCCTGAATAGCCACAGTAATCTTGAGAAAAAAAACAAAGTTGGAGGTATCACGCCACCTGATGTGAAACTATGTTAAAAGGACGTAGCACTCAAAACAGCATGGTACTGGCATAAAAACAGACACATAGATCAATGTAATAGAATAGGGAGCCTGGAAATAAGCCATACCTATACAGTCATTTAATCTATGACAAAGGAGGCAAGAAGAGACAATAGTGTAAAGACAGTCTATTCAATAAATGGTATAAGAAGTACAAAACTGGACAGATACATGCAAAAAAATGAAACCAGACCACCTTCTTACACCATATACAAGAACAGACTCAATATGGACTGAAGACTTAAAGGTAGACCTGAAATCATAAAATCCTAGAAGAAAGCATAGGCAGTAAACTCTGACATTGGTCTAAGTAATATTTTTTCCGATACATCTCTCCCCTTGGGCAAGGGAAACAAAAGAATAAATAAACTAATGGGACTAGATCAAACTAAAGCGTTTTGCACAGTGAAGGAAACCATCAACAAAACAAAGACAACCTACAGAATGGAAGAAGATAGTGGCCAATGATACATCTGATAAAGGGTTAACATCCAAAACTTATAAAGAATTCATACAACTCAATGCCAAAAAGAAAAACAAACAACAAAACAAAACAAAACAACCCAAAACAAAAAACAAACTCCCAAAATATTTAATTAATAAATGGGAAGAGGATCTGAAGACATTTCTCTAAAAAGGACATGTGGATGGCCAATAGACATATGAAAAAATGCTCGCCATCACTAATCAACAGGGAAATGCAAATTAAATCCACAATGAGATATCGCCTCACACTTGTCAGAATGGCTATCATCAATTAATTGAAAAACAAGTGTTGGTGAGAATGTGGAGAAAAGGAACCCTCATTCGCTGTTGTTGGGACTGTAAATTAGTGCAGCCATTATGTAAAACACTATAAAGGTTCCTCAAAAAATTAAAAATAGAACTATCTTACGGCCCAATTCCACTTAATATCCGAAAAGCCACCAAATATATGAAGGATGTCACTTTACAGAAGAAGTGTGTGCCATTCCGTCGTTACAGTGTTGGATTAGGTAGGTGTGCCCGGGCTAAACGATGGACATAGGATCCGTCACCCTAAATGTGCTTAATTTTGTTGCATGTGCTTAAAAAAATCAGAGAGTAACGCTGAGCTTAAGGATTTAGATGTAGATTCTCTGGTCATTGAACACATCCAGGTGAATCAAGCTGCCGAGACGTAGCACAGAACTTACAGAGCTCTCCCTGCCACATTGACATGATCCTTACTGACAAAGAGCAGACTGTTCCTAACCCAGAAGAGGAGGTTGTACAGAAGAAAAAGATATCCCCCCAAAAAATGAGGAAACAAAAACAAAAAATGAAGAAACAAAAACTTCAGCATGAAATAAATGCTAAAACAAAAGTAAACACAGAAAAATAAAAAAGAGAGAAAAGAGAAAAGATATATGCACCTCTATGTTCACTGCAACACTATTTATGACAGCCAAGATAATGGAAGCACCTAAGCATCCATCAGTAGACAATCAAGATGTGGTACGTGTATACAATGAAATTAATAAAAAATGAAATCTCACCACTTGCAACAACATAGATGGACCCATAGATGATATTATGCTAACCGAAACGATTCAGAGAAAAGTTAATATCATACAATCTCACTTATACGTGGAATCTAAAGAACAAAATTAAACAAAACAAAACAAAAAACAGAAACAGATGCATAGATAGAGAACAATCTGATGGTTACCAGATGGGAGAGGGGTTGAGGGATCTGGGTGAAAAAGGTGAGGGATTTAGAAGTCTAAAATGGCAGTTGCAGAATAGTCACGGGGATGTAAAATACAGCATAGGGAATAGTGTATAATATAGTAATAACTATGTGTAGTGCCAGCTGGGTACTAGACTAATGGGAGGATCACTTTGTAAGTTGTACAAAATAATTAATATAAAATAATATTGAATGTCAACTATAATTGGAAAAAAATAATGTTTAAAAATGTCTAGGCCTGAGAAACCATAACCCCCTCCTCAGAAGAACTGGGCTTTCCAGAGCTTGCCTCCCTTTGCAGGTCAAAGGGGCCTTTAAGCTTAGACCCTGCCCTCAGGCCTCTATCCACGTTGGAGGAGCTTTGGACCACTACAGATATTTTTAAACACACACTGCCAGTGTTTGAACAATTCATAAATAAAGCGAACGTATGTTTTAAAGGTGACAGACCCAAGGAAGGGCAGTGCTGACAGGACAGAACCCCCAGGTAAGTTTCCCAGGAGAAGCGTTTCCCAAGAGAAGAGTCCTCTGTCCAAAGGACTTCCCACAGGACGTCTGTGACCAGGGAGAGGAACAGAGATTTCATGCAACTCAATGTAAATCTACCAATGTAAATTAAAAAAAATAATAAGAGAGAAGAAAAATAGGGCATGGCTCTGGGGGAAAAAAGATAATTACAATATTGGGTGTGTTTGAAATGCACCCGGGAGGAAAAAGAGTGAATAACGACTGTGTGAGTTGGAGCGGGGAACTTGGCTTTGGGAATGCAAGCAGTACTCTGGAAATGTAAGGGACTTATTGTAAGTCCCAGGAAGAGCTAGGCTGGGAGGTCAGGGTCGTAGATTTGAGACTCTGCTCTCCAAACATTTGGGGGAGGAAAGAAGTACTGGGGACCACACACTTCATAGCTCCTCCCACATATGCACCACGGAGGCCGAGTTACCAATCTACCCTGACGACCCTCCCGTGGTCACCGCACAAACTGAGGAGACGCGGGGCTGGTGTCGCAGAGCCCCCGGGACAGGTTCCAGGCCGAAGTCGCTGGCGCACAGGACGCAACAGGACGCTGGTCTGGGTTGCGGCCCACCACCCACACTGCGAGCAGGAGAATGGGGTCCCATCGGCGCCCCGACGGACTCGAGCCCACAAACTCGAAGTTGACCAGGGCTAGGCCTGTTGCATGCATCACAGGCGGTTCCAGCCGGTTCCAACCAGCCTCTTGTGGCCGTCTCCGCACCCGCCCCGCACACTCACCATTTCTAACTTTCCTGGGTCTCCCTGAGTCCCTCCCATTCTCACGACCAGTGCAGATCACAGCGCGACCCAAGCTGTGCCACAGCCTCCAAGGACCGTTAACAGTTAGAGATCCCAAGCGCCTCTAAAGCGAGAAGGGACATCCAGGCGCTGTAGCAATTCGCTTTGCCCCTACTTGCCTAGTAGCTGAGGTGGGGAGGCGTGGCTGGGCTAAATCAGCTTCTGTCATTGGGCAGGATTTTGTCCCTGTCTAGAATGTTTGCATTTGAACAGAATTGCATTGGGGCCTGGGGCAGACTCTTTAACCTTCTCCTGTTTCTTTGGAAGGTGAGGTCACAGGTTTGCACAGGAAATTCCTGACTCAGTTCCCAGATGGAGGAAGCACTGTTGCAGAAAATTCAGACCAGTGAGAAACCAGGCAGCACTGGGAGAGTTGGAAAACTCAGGTTTCTTACACCGGTGGTCCCAGAAGAGCTAGTGCTCTGAAGATCTGGGCCCTGAGCTCGGAATAAACATACTTTTATAGGGCTTAGCTGGGCAGTTACAGTTTTACAGTTGGCATGGGCTGATTGGTTAATTTGTCCTCAGGCACTTACAGAGCCTGGAGTTGTTGTGGGCTGAGGCTGCCCCGGGAATTGCTATGGGTTGGTTTACAGAGTAGGGATGGGGGTGGGGAGCAAGTTGCCCTGGACTACAGGCAGTTACAGGGCTTGAGATTTTCAAACAGGAACTTAGGCCATACATCTGTTATCTAGACAGAACAAGCAAAAGGGGAGGATGAGTCTTTAGCTACTCTCCAGGTCACCCTACCCTTTGGCCTATGTGGCAAGCATATCTACAGAAGCAGAACAAAGAGCTGTTTACAAAGTTAACCATTTGAGTGAAAAATTCCTCTTCAACAGGTATGCACAGGAAATTCCTGATTTAGTTTCCAGGTGGAGGAAGTACAGGCAAGAGGGTGGTTCAAGCCAAGCCACACTGGAACGAGTGGGTCTTACGTCCTGTGAAGGTCAGGGCTTGGCGGAAGGCTGCTGGAAGGCTACTTGTGGAACTCTGACTCTAGTTTAGAGACTCAGACACTTGCCATCCCTAATAAAGAGTCTGGCTGCATTTGCACTCTGTCATCCTTGACACCACTAAGCCTTCCACCCATTCCTGCCCCCACTCCCATTCGCTTGGTCCTTAAGAGGAAGAATCCCAGATCATGTGACTCTGGTGGGAAGTTGGAACTCTCGGTGCCTTAGGTGGGATCATGGAATTCTCTCAGACCATCCACAAACTATGACACGTGACCATTAAATTCTCAAGTGTATTCTTTACAGTGGAAGAATATTTATTTTACATCAGTTTTTGCCTGTGTCTTTTTGTCAAATAATACAAATGGATCCACGGTTAAAATGGAGTGGGAGCTGCCATGCCAGAAGAACCACTTTGCCTGACTCAAACTTTGGAATGTTAAAAATGGCAAAACAGCCTTTGGACTGAGCCTAGGGCAACACTGTGTCCCAAAGAGTTTTTGCAAAGATAACAAGAAAGCAGTCATTATAACTATGGGTCTGAGGACTACCATAGTGAAAATTAAAAACATGATTTGGAACTAGCTTCACTGAGTTACATTATCGACACCAAGAGAAACACGTTTCTTCTGTGGATCTAATTGTTCCCCTTTCCCTTCTCAGAACAACATGTCTCCTTTATCTCCTTCTCGAATTATTTTCTGGGTTTCTGCCTGAATTAAGGATTCCACATTGTTCTTAATAAACACTCCTTGCCTCTCACTTTGAAAGACATTTCTATTTTTACGTTAGCATTCTAGAGAACTGTTTAATGTAAATGGCTATAGCATCTCTAAGGCAATCGATTCCTATTTTCACCAATACAAGAAAAACAACAAATCACAATGTAAATGTGGGGTACACCTGGACCCTCCCCACTCCCTCAGCTTTATGTAGGCATAACTGATTAATAAAATTGTGCATATTTACAATTACCATATGATGATTTGATACACATATACTGTAGTGTATGCTTAAAATTTCCAAACACAGTAGATGAAGGGTTCTTACCACAGACAAACAAAAACTATTTGAGGTGACGAATATGTTAATTAACCTGCAACTTCAGATGCCTAAGAGATTAAATTGCAAAACTCTTATGCATTTATTTATGTGAACAGCTTTATTGAAATATAATGCACACATGTGATGAGAAAAACAAATATAATGCACATATATGATGAAAAATATTTTTAGTTGCTGCCTAGGCACTTTACGGTATAATCGCCTAGCTCACACCCAGAGTCTCAACCTGAGCTAAGGATTTCCACCATAAATTTCAAAAGTTTTTGGTCTGTTTTCCTCAGGGGGCACATTTTAGAGCTGAACCTATGACAAATGTGTTTCATGTTTTGTCTTGGTGACTGTTCCGTGTGAACTTGAGAAGAATGTGTATCCTCTTGTTGCATGAAGTATTTAATAGAGTACAGTTAAATCCTGTTTCGTGGCTCTGTTGAGTTCAACTCAGTCCTTAGTGATTATCTGCCTGCTGAAATTTATAATTCCTGATAAGGGGTGTTGAAAGCTACAGCTTATAGTAGTGCATTCATCTATCTCTCCTTGTGTTCTGTCAGCTCTTGCCTCATGTATTTTGTCCCTGTGTTGCTATGCATGTAAACATGAAGTATTGCTATACCTTCTTGGAGATGGACCCCTTTATCATTATGAGTCGTTCTTCCGGAACACCTTTGCATTTCCTCCTTATTATCTAAACACTGATGTGCATTCTCTGGTGTACTAGATGCCTTTTACCATAAAGTACCTCAGTTAAAGTATATCAATTTACTTCTTAGTATACTATGTAATATTTTTAATATCTCCTTCATGACTCAAAGGAGGCCTCTCCATTTAGATTAATTGTAAGAGAACACAAACCCAGCAAGGGAGAAAGACTGGACTGTTCCTGAAGAGTGGGGATCCTCTCCCTGCGCGTCGTCCAGGTTCTTGATGACTCGAACAAAGAATTGAGCAAGACACCGAAATACAGCAGAAAAGAAAAGCTTTATGAGAAAGTCCACTTCCAGACAAGGAAATGGGCCTGAGCAAGCAAGAGAAGCGTGGCTCAAGGGCCTGGTAATAGAGCCTTTGGGGTTTTTATCCCTACTTGCTATGGATTGTTACTTGTCTTAGAGGGATGGGCTTCCTTGTTTGACAACTAAGATGGGCAAGACTCAGTGATTCATCATTTGCTTTCTTCATGTGCTCGTTCCCAGAATTCAGTCTGTTATACTGATATTAATGAACTTCTGGGCATATTCCTCATATTAGAGTGATGGCACAATAAGGCTCAGGTGAACTGAAGATCATTGGGGTCTTTATTGTGCAGGTGTGAGTGACTGGCTGAAACTAGTACTTGCTCACTTGTTTTTTTTCTATGAGTTCCTTTTAGTCCAGAAATGCCTTCTGGCTTGCTTAATGGTGGGTGAACTAGCGTGGGCCCTTTCAAGGATAGGATGAGCTCAGCGTCTTTGTAGGATCCCCAAACCCCCTAACTAACTTCCCTGCTTAACTCTTTTCTAAGAGCCATGAACCCCCTTATTATTAGTATGGGCGTATCTGCTTCTATATCTGCTTTCTGCTGAAGAGGGTCGTTGTCCCTGCCTATTGGGCTTTCGCGGAGCTCTTTCCCTATCTGCCGCAGTCAGGGTGGGGTTTTAGGTTTCCTGCTGAAATGCCGCCTCAGTCCCTAGACAAGGAAAAGAAGTTACAAACTTGTTATTTAAAATCATATATCTATTCATTATTGATTTGCCTATGAAGCGAGTAAAGGGAAACAGGCTTGGTTAATGTATGTCTTAAAGAGTAAGAGAACCTTTGGCCTAAAGTCCCTTCCCCTCTTCCACTCTAAGGACCCTGCCTGGCCTAAAGCCATTTCTGCTAACAAGGGTGATGATCCTTATCAATGGCCAGAGAATCTGAGTCACTGGTTTAGGGGCATTTATTGAGATTTGAGGGAGAGGGCCTTTTTCCCAAAGAGAGGAAGGAAGAAAAGACTTAACTAGGTTTACTAAAAAGAGTAAGAACTCTGCAAGAGATGTCCCGTTTCATTTCCTTCTAAAAGATTAAGAATCTTACAAGTGATGGCTCATATCAGGACCACTATTCCAACCAAGCCCTTCTTGCTCAGAGACTAAACCCTTATTGTTATTCCGTCAATATCCCCTATTATGCCATGCTGTTTAGGGTCAGCATACCCAATGAAGGAAAAATAATGAAGACAATGCAGGATTTGGATATAGACACATGAAACAAACAGGTTCTTGCAGGCCTTTTTGTGGTAAAAGAGATGGTTAACAAATGGTAAAGCCCTGGTTTATAAGATGGAAATAGGGCTTTGGCACAATGCCAAAAATAATGTGACATATTAAGGAGGCTGGAGGATGTATATATCTTTCCTATGAACTAAGGATCCTTAGCTCATATGTCACTAGTGATGACTTGAATTTTTAGCTGTAATGCATTTTAAACACTGTGTGAGGAAACTCTTGGGTGCAGAAGTAAATGGAGCATGGCAAGAAAGTCCTGCATTTCTATGATTAAAAGGAAAGATTCTCCGGAAAGATAAAGATTTGCATATGTTCTGTGGTAGCCTAACCCTGTATGGCCCATTTCCTGCTCAAAGGAGTTCATTCTTGACTGCCCTCTCTGCCTCCTCAAGGACTCTCTAGCTAACATGTCTTCTCATAACTACTTCCCACACCTCAAGGACTCTCCACTCACATCTGTTAATTCATGGCTTGCCTATCAGTTAATGTTCTTCCTTATCTCTATATCTGTGTAGGAATAACAAGACTGTATAAAACTGCCCGTGATGTTACAGTCAGGGCTCAGCCTTTGGATAGGAATCCGCTGACCCTGTGACAGCATCAATAAATGCTGCTTCCTGATTATACCCTCACTATCCCGTCTCTCCATTCGAGAATACCACAACATCTCCGGGGCTCATATGGGATGCAGAGATGGCAGTTTTCACCTCCTTTGTCTTTGAAGTCCAGCCCCCAGGGTGTTGTGAGAAGTAGACTTCACCTGGTGCCAGCAGACCTATTGTCTGTAGGGGAGGATAACTCTTCCAGTGACTTTGGGCGGTTGCCCCAGAAGCACAGTGGAACCCGGAGAGGCACAGGGACCGGCCCAGGAGCATCACCTGATTGAATAGTATGGTAAAAACCTGAGTCCCAGGGACTGTCTGTCCGCTAAAGGGCAGAAGAGGAGTTTTATCACCTCCTGAAGTCACCCGAGTACTCTGTTTGCTAGAGGTAATTGTGACTCTCAGGTACATAGGGCGAAGGGTGGAGTGTGTTTGCTGTGTGATTCCGTGTGACTGAGACGTGGCCTGACTATGAAGCGAGAGATGAGCTCTATTCATGGTCCGGTGTCAAATCTCATAAGGTTTAGGGTGGTGTCACCTCAAGTCGGGGGTTTATACTGATCCACCAATTGCTAAGAAGCACCTGAAAGATCCCCGAGAAGGGAGAGGTTGGAGAAGGACAAAGGGAATTTCTGAGTGCATGTGAAACACCGACCACAGGTGGAAAAATGGGTGGACAACAGAGTAAACAGACACCTTTAGATTGTATACTTAAGAATGTCAAAAAGGGTTATTCAGGAGATTACAGAGTTAAACTCACCCCACAGAAACTCCGCACTCTTTGTGAGACAAACTGGCCCTCTTTTGTCATTGGAGGGCCCGCGAAGGGAGCTCTTGAAAATGAAATCATTGCAAAGGTCTCTCAAGTCATTACCAGTCAACCTGGCCACCCAAGACCAATTCCCTTATATTGATTTTTGGGGATAATAGTTTGCATACAACCTCCTTGGTAGAGAGTCTGCCTAGAGGAGAACTGTAGGGTCCTTCTAGCCTGAGCCTTGACATCGTCCAAGGTCAGCTGGAAAAAAAAAAAGAAGCCTGTGTTACTAGTGCTAGGCCATACTGGGCTCCATTCTGCTAGGCCGCCAGGAGCCAGTGGTTCAAATGACAGTTGGGCCAACCTATTGAACTTTATGGTTGACACTGGAGCTGAACACTCAATTGTAAGTTGGTGGGACCTCCCTTTCTCAAAGACAAGCTACCATTATAGGAGCAACCGGGTGACAAATCCATCACGCCTTTCTGCAGCTCCGCTGGTGCAACCTCGGAGGACAAGAAGTCATCTACGAATTCTTATATCTGCCTGACTGCCCTGTGGCACTGATAGGACAAGATCTTTTAGAAAATCTACAGGCTTAGATTACCTTGACACATGTGGCCAAATCCCTCTATGAAGCCACAAAGCAGGGAGAACAGGAACCCCTATTCTAGGAATCTACAGAAGAAAAAGCATCTGAAGAAATCAAATGGGCACTCACTAGTACCCCTAGACTAGGACTCCCAGTCTTAACCAAATCTTTCTTTCTCTACGTACGTGAGAACACGGTGTCGCAGTAGGAGATGTAACTACTAGGATCTTGGCGCCATCCTGTGACTTTCTTTTATCTCCAAACAGCTTGCCTCTATCACCCAGGGCTGGCTACCCTGCTTGTGTGCACTCACAGCCACGACCCTCCTTGTGTCAGAGGCCAACAAACTGGCTACCTGTTAGTCCCAGCCAGCCAGACTACAATTGCATGGAAGACACAGATGACGTGTTTTCCAGCTGACCAGACTTGACTGACCACACCCCTACGGCATTTGGCTTCTAGCAGTTGTAGGCCCAGACTCATGCTGCCATCCTCAGTCCCTAGTTTCCCTTCCACCTGAAAGGTGGCACCCAGCCACAGGGTGCACATGCAATCCTCTTGGGATGAGTAACATACTTCCAGATTCAGACACAGCTAAGATTGTGTTTCCTAGTATCTTACCCAGCAGCACAGGCACTTCCCATCTTGCCCCACATGGGGAAGGCAGGAATCGTAGCCACATAGCCCCACTGTCAGAGAAACCTGTGGCAGTAATTCCTCTCAGTGAGGACCCGTAGGTATCCCTCCTCCTTCAAAACTAACAATGGGAAGGGAGCAATAATTTTGGCCTGTAAACGGCTCTCTAAACTACAATCCTACCCTACAATTAAATCTTTGCAAAAAACAGAAAAAGTGGGAAGAAGTCACCTATGTACAAGATTCTATGCTCCTTCACCAACACCCAGACTTATCAGATGGCCCAATGAAAAGGGTGCCTTCCCGGAGATCTCAGAATAATCAGGAATTTACTCCTCCCCCCTCACCTTGGGACTCTGAGGAGCACAGAGTTCTCTAGAGACCATATCTATGTCATCACTCCCTGAGAAAACAAGATAGATACCTTCAAGGAAGTTACAAATACTCATGATGGGGAAATAGAGTATGTGCATGACCTCTGATCTATATCTGTCAGTGTTATAAGTAACACAATGGTTGAGTTAAGAATTCAAATTATTATGGAAAGAAAAAATGTATGTTTTTGGTAACAGAAAGTATAAAGTATAGAGATAAATTTTGAAAGAAATTAAAGGAAAGGTATTTGTCTTAAAGTTGGTGATTCCTGAATGAGTGAGAAGAGGCAAACTGAGGGAATGAGGAAAATTATAGAAAGTTTGTGAAGAAAAATCCTGAGAGGAAGTTTTATGTGATTAAGCTAAACAAGATTGAAAATTTAAATGTCAAAAGTAAGCTAATGCAAAATTAGAGTTGTGTTTTAATGTTTCTTAGACTATTACTTTTCTACTAATGCTATAGAAAAGTTTTCTGAGTAGAAAACAAGGATTCTGTGCTTCATCAAAATAATATTCTGTTTTACGTTGCCTTACCCAGTTTTCAGAGGCTTTTAGAGAATATGTTAATATTGGCCCAAAGTTTTAGGGCCAAACACTCCTGGCTATACATTTCATAACTCAGGCTGTGCCAGATATTCAAAGGAAGCTCCAAAAATTGGGGCCTAGACCCCAACCCAGCAGGCTGCCTTAGTGCCAAAGGTCTTTAAGGTATCCCATAACTGGAACAGGGCAGAGAAGGAAGCAAAGTACAAAAAGGCACAAATTTAAGCTGCCATAATACGAGAACTATTCCGAAGTGACCTTAGGCAATAAAAACCTTTCAGGCCTGGTGGGCCTCCACCTTGGTTAGCCATAGTTGGCATCATTAGGACTGGGGCATAATCAGTGCACTAACTGCAGAAGGAAGGGCACTAGAAGGAAGAGTGTCCGTCTAGCCCTGGGAAGCCAGGGAGGGCTGGACCTCATAAGCCCTTGCCCCACATTGCAAGGGCTGCTCTGTCCTCCAACAATGAATGCCTAAGCTTTTGCAGCTGAAGTCCTGGAGAAATCTACCATGATCACTACAGTAGAGCCTCGGGTCATACTCGATATGGCAGGAAGGAAAAATTGAATTTTTACTGAATACCAGAGCTACCTACTTTGTCCTGACCTGTCCTATATAGGCCGCTCTCCAACGCTAACTACACAGTGACAGGAATAGTCAGTTTACTAATTTATTCCTCCCATTGTGAGACCTGGAGTAACAATGAAGTTCTCTGTCACACATCAGGACCAGGGTCCAGTGCAGAGAGCGCCTCAAAACTGGGACACATCCAAAAGAAGGGCACCCTCCTTGCCCATCACGCAAAGCACATTTCTGGAGAACCTAAGTCTGAACTATTCGTAGACAATCCACTTCTATGTCAGGGTTTCCTAAGATCAACTACCTCCCTGCAATCTGTTGAAAGTCAGCCCTCAATGCAAACAGAAAGGTCCCCACCAAGCTTTGTTAAATTCCTCAAGTGCTTTCAAATTACAAGGAATCAACCGCTGCATACATTTATCTCAAAGTAAACCAGTTTCTTATGAGTCCTCATAGGTTCCTCCAGAAAATGAACCCTGTAAGATCTTAGGCTCTTGTTCCAGAAACTAGATAAGTCCACACATCCCAGGGGAGCAGGGGACTTTTCTGAATCATTATTCTTTTAACCCAGTGGCCATACCACTACTCTCTTCAGAATAATTCAATTTCCTTTTACTAGATATCTTTACCTTAAATTAACAAACTGCCATGAAAAAGCAACTTCATTGTTAATTACATCTACTATTAATTTTGACTTTTGTCTTTTTAATCTTTTACTATATTTATATCTTCTAGGTTACAATGCTTCCTACCACATCTACTTTCTGGAATGACCTCACCTTCTCTGTCTCCAGGGCCCATAGAATGGTCTTTCAGAGATTTTTATTTCAGGTAGGCAGGAATTACAGCCCTATCTCAGCTTTGAAGAAGTTCCAGAAGACAGACCTTCATCCCTCAACTTCCCCTTAAGAATAAGGGAATAAAATCTCTGAGGGGCATCTAATGTAGGGAGGAGACAAGAGAATTAAAACAGTTAATCAAGCTACCTTCAGAGACTGCAGTATGCTGATCAACCCTGCAGCCAGGCCAGGAGGACACCTGTAGAACAAATAAAGTTTCTGCTGGATAACCAATAATCCATTCCCATATCTGTGAAGGAGAAACAGAAACCAAGAGTCATTCCCTATGGCTAAATCCATAGAGTACCTAGAGATTAAAGGCTGGGAACTGCCATCAGGACTTTCACTCTACATATTGTTACCTTTTCACACTGCATACTCTTTCCTTTCCTCTGTGTAAGTCCATATTAAAAGAAATGAGAGCTAAAGAATGACATATAGACTGAATTCCCTGAACACTCAGGGTCCCTCTCAGTGCTTTAATCTCT
The DNA here is from genome assembly GCA_004027375.1 of Macroglossus sobrinus. Classification (NCBI taxonomy): domain Eukaryota; kingdom Metazoa; phylum Chordata; class Mammalia; order Chiroptera; family Pteropodidae; genus Macroglossus; species Macroglossus sobrinus. Next base: position 117,984 of record PVKZ01002323.1, on the reverse strand, counting down.
CTCTCTGTCTCTCACATCATCCTTCTCACTCTCTGCTTCTGAAAGGAGACCACATTCTGTCTGTAGAGTGTTACCCCTTTGAGGAATTTGAAGTAGACTTCACTGAAATGCCTCAATCACAGGGTCTCAAGTAACTCTTAGTCTTTATATACACCTATCCTAGTTGGGTAAAGGCTTACCCTGCCCGGAATGAGAGGGCCCAAGGAAAAGCCAGACTACTCCTCCAAGAAACTGTTCCATGATTTGGCCTACCAGTTGCTATTGGCTCAGATAATGGGCCAGCCTTTGTAGCAGAAATAGTGCAGCTACTTGTCAAGAACTTAAATATTAAATAGAAATTGCATACCACCTATCGACCACAAAGTTCAGGGCATGTAGAGCACATGAACATGACCCTTAAGACTCAGGAACACTATGTCAGGAGACACATCTACATTGGGACGGAATCCTCCCCATAGCACTACTAAGAATCTGGTTGGCCCCAACCAAGAAGACTAGGTTCTTCTCCTATGAGATTTTGTATGGGCAGCCACCACCACTCATCAAAGGACTACAAAGAGACCTCATGGAAATAGGTGAATTGACTCTAAGACAACAGCCTCAGGCCCTAGCGACCACCTTCTAGACTCTCAACCAATGGGTTAGGGAAAGTGTCCCTGTCAGTTTAACCACTGAAATTCATCCTTTTAGTCAGGAGACTCTGTCTGGGTAAAGGAGTGAAATATCAGCCTCTAAAACCCTTGTGGAAAGGTTGCTGAAATAATGCCCTGGATATCACAACAGACTGAAACTCACAGCTGCAGAGTGGGAATGTGTTCCAGACTCATCTGAGCTCCTCAAGGCAACCCTCTGAAAGAAAACACCGGCTGCGCCAGCAGACCAAGGGTAAGCTGTTGGCCCCGCTTTGGTCCCAACAAGAAGCTAACCAATCTGCAGGCAGCAGAAGCCCGAGGACAACGTCTTGTCAGGATGGCACCCCTAAAGATTCTTTTCTTTCTCCTACTATTTCACCATGTGGGTGGCACAAGTCTCCCTACTTCTTTTCCCCTTCACATGCAAAGGTACAGGATAGGGTACAACATTGCCACCGGCTTCAATTTCATAACCATTCTATGGGCCCCAAAGCCCATAAATGTATGATCAGCTAAAGGCCACCTTGGGCCAAAACCTAGGGAAAAACCTCTTTGTTGACCTAGCTAAGAGATGGCCCATGAACTTGGTGTCACTAAATACTGGGCTTGTAGAGGAGTACAGATGATTGAATATTAGCATTAGAAGGAAACTAGCCTAGATGCCTTTTATCTCCTCCAGTGGAATCACACAGTGGCCTGCTACAAAGAGGGTCAACCTGAAAACTAGATCCTCTCTTCAGAAGGACTAGGGGAAAAATGTCTTGGCTGGATAGATCTAGGATACACTTAGTAGGTTAGAGACACCCCATGTAAAAGAATGCTGTTTTTAAATCACACACACCTAAACTAGTAGCCCAAGAATCTTTTCTGGTATTAGGCCAATAAAACTACAGCAAAACTCCTTACGCTATGGAAGTAACAACCTCTAAACCAAAAGTTAGAAGAAAGAAATGATGTTCTCTGACCCAGTCCTGGGTCAGAGCATCAAAGCGGGGAATGTGCAGCCTAACCCTGCCTGGCCATTTCCTGTTGGACCGAGTTCATTCCTGACTGTCCTCTTCCCCACCTCAAGGACTCTCAGCTAACATGTTCTTAAGGCTACCTCCCCCACCTCAAGGACTCCGCAGTTCATATCTGTCGTTTCATGCTTGCCAACCAATTAATGTTCTTCCTTATCTCTGTAGCTGTGTAGGAATAACAAGACTTTATAAAACTGCCTGTTATGTTACAACTGGGGCTCAGCCTTTGGATAAGAATCTGCTGAGCTTGTGCCAGCATCAATAAACGCTGCTTCCAGATTATAGCCTTGGTGTCCCGTCTCTCTGTTTGAACATCCTACAACACGTTGACATGTACTGATATCAAAAAATCTGGAGCATTTATCGATAGAACAACAAATCAAAAAGCATGGCACAATAGGTGCCATGTTAACTGTCCTATGAGTGTTATAGTTACTTGTACAGGCAGGTGGACCACCACCAAGATTTTGTTCAGGTGTCCAGACTAATGATAACACACATACAACACCCAGAGGGTATGAAAGGCTGGGGAGGGCAGGGTAGGCCTCTCTTGCAGGTGGGACATGCCAGCAGAGGGCAGGGAAAGGAGTCTGGCTTGAGGTTTTACTGAGCTTGTGGGTGGACTAGGGTAAATATTCAACAAAGAGCAGGGCCTCTCTTGGACTCAACCACTTGCCAGAACCAAAGGAGCACTCAGGCTTTCTTATCACCAAATATAGATGTAGGACACAGACAGAGGAAGGAGAAATGAAGTCTTAAAGCCGTCAGCAGTAAACATCAGAAAAGGAGTCAGACACTCTGTCTCTGTTTTGTTGTGTGAAGAGCTTAGAAGCCAGCTTCCAGTCTTCAGAAGAAAAGAAACCAAAAAACTTAAAAATCAATGACATTTCATTCAGAGAATAGAGCTTATGGAGTAAACCTTTGAATTTAAAATTAGAAAGAAAGACCAAAATGTAACCATTTAAAAATGTGTGCAGAATATTCTGTCATTCTAAACAAGGTATGTCCTCAAAACAATCTATTTCTCAGGAGAGTAACTGGGATTTTTCCAGAGGCTGACTGAGCTGGGGGAGGGAAACAGCCAATTCAGTCTCCTATGGTCTTTCCCCTCTGACACCAAATATGGTGTTTGTTCCCACACCACTTCCCAACTACTCATCACCATGTAGATGTCCAACAGTTTATTTCAGTTCTAACAATAACTACCCAGAGTTGCATCAGTCTTTATAAGAGCTCTATGTCCCACTCACTGCCCCTGCTTCAAATGCCAACCACAAATCAGGTGCCTGGGTTACTGACACTTCTAAGCTGTCAACAAATTCATAGATTCCCTTGACACTCCTTAGTAACTTACTGAAATGATTCTGAGATCCCAGCATAGTGCTTTACAGTAGTTCCTCCCTTTTCCACAGTTTTGTTTTGTGTGGTTTCAATTACCTGTGGTCAACTGTGTTAAAAAATATTAAATGGCAAATTTCAGAAATAAGCACTCCATAAGTTTTAAATTGCGCACCAGTTGCATAATAAAATCACACACCATCCTGCTCTGTCCAGCCCAGGATGTGACTCATCCCTTTGTCCAGTGTATCCACACTATATACACTACCTTTCCAATAGTCACTTAGCAGCTGTCTCAGGTATCAGATCCACCATTGAGGTATCTCAGTGCTTGTGTTCAAGTAACTCTTATTTTACTTAAAAACGGCCCCAACACACAAGATTAATAATGCTGGCAATTCAATTATTCAAATTATAAAGGACTTTATTTAAAAGAAAAGGTGAAAATTATCAACTTAATAAAGAAAGAAAAAAATCATACAGTATAGGATTTGGTACTGTCTGTGGTTCCAGGCATCCACTTTAGGTTTTGGAATGTGTGCCCCTCGGATGAGGGGAACACTGTACTTTTGATTATTAGTTTACCATAAAGGCTACAACTGAGGATCAGACATAAGATAGAGGTGTGTAGGTGAGTGTAGGGTGGTGGAGGGGGTGAAGGGAGTGGAGGCAGAGGGAGCTGTACAGCCTCCACATCCCCCAAAGACATGCCCCCCTGCCAGCACTTGGGTGTGTTCACCTACCCAGAAGTCCCCTGTCTTTAAGGGTTTTGATGGAGATTTCATTACATGGGCACAATTTGTTAAGGCATTGGTCACTGGTCATTAACTTACTCTCCAGTGCCTCTCCTCTCCCCAGAGGCTGGGAGCTGGGGCCAAAAGTTCTAAGCCTCTGATAAAGGCTTGGTATTTCTATATCCAACCCCCATCCTGAAGCCATCTAGGTGCGGGCCAAGGATTGCCCCATTAAAATGAAAGACACTCTTATCACCCTTATCACTCAAGTAATTTCAAGAGCTTCAAGATGTTTTCACTAGAAACTGGGGACAAAGACAGAATATCTTTGTTATCTCACAGAAGGTCAAGTCCGGGAACACTGACTCATAAAGGATTGAGGCCAAATCACTGGACTAGAGAATGTTCTCCCTCTGCCCACACCTACCTTTGCATCAGGTGGGCTCTTGTTTATAGTAGTGGATTCACCAGAAAGAACTAGATCCTTTCCGGTAACATAAGCAAGAAGGCAAGGATGTCCCCTCACCACTGTCACTTTACAATGTACTGGAATTTTTAGCTCATGCAATTAGATATGAAAAGGAAATGAAAGGTCTACACATTTAAAAGAAATAAAACTGTCTTTATGGCAAGATTGTCTAAGGAGAAACTCTCGAAGAACCCCAACTAACAAAGAAAACCCTTTGAACTAATAAGAGAATAAAGGATGGTTGAAGGGTAACTGTTAATATAGAAAGGGCAACTTATCTTTGATGAAGGAACACAGGTAATTCAGCAGGAAAGCAGTCTTTTCAACACATAATGTTGGAAAAAACTGACATCTAAATGCAAAAAAAAAAAAAAATCTAGACAGCCTTTACACATTTCATAAAAATTAACTCAAATGGATCATAGATCTTTGTGTAAAATGTAAAACTACAACACTCCAAAAAGATAACAGTTGAAAATCTAGGTGACCTTGGATTTGGATTAATTTTTAGACAGAACGAAAGCAAGATATATGAAAAGAAAATAATAAGTTTGACTTCATTAGAAAAGGGCTTATGACTCACAAAATAGAAGTCTCGGGGAGGGCAGGACGGCTTCTCCAGCATCTCTGAAAAGGCTTCAAAGAGCAGGGTATGGAACCTGGCTGGGTTTTCACTGGGGTCAGTAGTGGGGCTTAGATAAGAGTTTTGCATTCAGGGATTGTGTGGTTCAAATTTTCCCTTTGCTCTAGAGCAAAGACCACCCAGGCTTTCTCATCACCTTGTCCAGGTAGGCACACAAAAGATGAGGAAGGAGTGAGGCTTAAGCTGTGAGCAGTCAAACACTCAAAACGTAGGGTCTGACTGCTCATTACAAGAACCTAAGAAAAATATACATTTAGATTGCTTGTTTTTATGTAAGGAAACAGTGTCAGGAGGCTCAAAATCATCAGAACTATATATTTGGTGTTGGTGAAGGAAGCAGGATATGTGAGCAGTGAGTCTTCTTAAGTTAGACATTCCTATCATACAGATTTATTTAAAATAGAGAAATATATATACACCATGTTTTACTTTTCCTACTCTTTAATTTTATCTTTTGTATATAGGAAACCATTTGATTCCTTTTAACATTAACGGTTACAAAAGTGTAAGCTATACAAAATAAAAATGTTAAAATTTTTTGAGGAGAAAGGAAAAAAATAGCATAGGTGATAGCGGCTCTGTTCATCTTTCTGGTGACCAAATCAAAGTTGTGATGGAAATGAGGAGCGAACAGCAAGGAAAAATCACTTGGAATCTAGTGGAATAAGCCAAACAACTAGGGAGAAATCTAAGAAGTCACCCACTAAAGGCAGAATTTAGGATGGGTCAAGGACATGGGGCTGCCCAGTCCCAAGCTGCTGAGTGGGACCGAGGCAGCAACAGCAGCAGACTCCTCTTAAAAGGATCACGTCTGTGAGTGGACTTTTGTGCTGATGGACCTGCTCATTCTAAGCACCCGTGCCAGTTTGGCTGTGTGCAGGAAGCACTAATGTTTTACAGACAGATACTGTCAGAATGAGGACTGAGGTGAGACTCACTCTGTACAAAAGTGCTGGTGGTATCCACAAAATATGGCATAGAATGTTCGAAGTGATGAAGACCCAGGATCAACAAACAAGAATACTTTATCCAGGCATCATTTAGAGTTGAAGGACAGATAAAGAGCTTCCCAGACAAAAATAAGCTGAAGGAATTTATCACCACCAAGCCAGTATTACAGGAAATGTTGGAGGGACTTCTTTAAGAAGAAAAAACATGTATCAAAAACAGGAATAAAGAATGGTAACAACTACATTCCTATCAATAAGTATCTCAAATGGAAAAGAATTAAGTCTTCAACTAAAAGATACAGTTGATGAATGGATAAGAAAACAATACCCCCACATGCTGCCTACAAGAGACTCACTTCAGATTAAAAGACACACACAGACTAAAAGGAAGGGAATAGAAAAAGATATTAATTTGATAGACCTAGAAGGTGTTTAAGACAGACAAGGATACACACTATATGATTTCACTTATACGGAATCTAAGGAATAAAAAGAACAAATTAATTAAAAACAGACTCATCAATATAGGTGGACAATTTGGTGAGGACAGAGGGGAGAGAGGATTGGGGGATTGAGAGAATGGGGTGAAGAGTTAAAGAAGTACCAACTAGTAGCTGATGGATGGCCACAAGGATGGGGAGAACAGCATAGAGAATGCAGTTAGCATTAATATATTGGCTAGGTGGAAGGTCAGGGGAGAAAGGAAGCAGTTGGGGGGATTGTTTTATGAACTATGTAGATGTCTAAACAATGTACTGTATAATTGTAACTAATTAAAATAAACTAATTTTTTTAAAATTATTCAAATATTTTGCTATCTAAAAGGACATTTTGCATCCTAGTTTATCCCTCCCCTATATTTTACACTAGGGGCATTTTCAGAAATAAGTAACATATTATGATATAACACGGGTTTGAATTTAGCTCCTTAAATGTGTTGGATTTTTGAAGATTCACATAAAGTTTTTACTTTTCTTCATATCAATTAAAATAAGTATTCAGTTACTTCAGTCTTTAATAGTTCTTTAAGGATATACACCTACAAACACTGATATAAAAATGAAAAATGTACTTGAGAACTTAAATACATTCACCTCACATCTTCAAGTTCTCTATGACTAAAAGGAGCAAAAATTCCATTTGGTTCTATCATTTTCTTGCTTCCTCACCTCGTATCTGTCAGTCATCTTACTCTGTCCAAGTGCTCAGGGACCTGGAGGCAAAGGGCTGCACTGCTCAGTTGATAAAGGAACCAAAGGAAAGAATCAGCTCAGATGAGCAGCTTGCTTCCCATGGGACAGAAGAAAAGCCGCTTTCAGAAGGTTCTACATTCCAGACTCTCCAGATTGAGACAGAACTCCTGGAGTGGGTCAGTCCTAGGGGATGGAGAGAATGAGCACCTGAGCCGCTCTAGTAATAAACTCTGGGACCCAGCACCGTCCTCTCCCCAGGGAATAATGGAAACACTTCCTCTCTCAAGGCTTCACCTCACAGTGAGGAAATGCTCAGCTGGATGCAGTGTAAGATTCTGACCCAAATGAACTCCCAACTCACAAACTGTGTAACACAGGACACAGACTCCTGACTTTCACGGACTTTCTCAGTGTGCACAAATTATACTCTGAGTGCACCTGTGAAGAAAACTCAAACCTGTATTTAGAAGCAGAACCAAAGGAATTACTGTTACAACCTCAGAAAGGATGTCAATCCCTCCCCCACATTCATGTGTACCCCAGTTTTCCCGGGCTGCAGCTTCCCTCAGTGTAAAGGCTTCTCCATGGAGGTATGAGCAGGTAGGACACCTGTAGGGGAGGCTCCCCAGGGAGAATTGCTGGGCCTCCAAGAACTTAGTTTTGAAGCCTCAAGTGAGTCTTGGCTTAAAGTCACTGTCACTGGCCTCAGGTCTCTAATCCCCAGTGGAGTTGCTTGGGACCACCACTGATATTTTAAATACACAGACCCAATGTTTGAACAATCCAGCACAATCACTCAAACCCTGTCCCGACCCGCGGGACCTAGTTATTCGTGGGGGCGGCGAGGAGGATCCAACCTGAAAGAAAATGGGCGAGAAAGAGGAGCGGAGGCAAGACAGTATTCTGATCAAGCCTCAAAGTTTATTTTTCAAACAAATGAATTTATACAGTGGAGACAAAGGGGGGCAGGTCTCCTAGGTGGACGGGTGTTTGGCACAATCTTATTGGCTCTTAGCAGGTGGGGGTGAGGAATGGTAAAGGTTAGGAGAAGTATGAAATAGGGATGGGCTACACAGCTAAACAATGGCGATGGAACATTCTGTGGTTTGGCCTCTTCTGAGATTCAGGCAGGGCTGGGCTGGAACACCTTGTAGTCAGGTGCTTCTGGAACAAGCTGATCTGAAAAGCGAGAGCTTAGCAACAGAGTTATGAGTCTCCCACAAAACCCTATGTTTATGTATACAAGAAGGAAGAATATTACAAGGTACTTTGCTAGCTCAACAAGAAAACCCACAAGTATCTATTGCATTCCAAAAAAATGTTAATTAATTATTGTTTCCATGACAAGATATTATTTTATAAATGATTAATCATACTTAAAACACTTCAGTCTGCAAGTCTAAGCCCTGGGGACCCATTTGAATTTGCCTAAAATAAAAGAACAAACCTCAGAATATTACTCCCCACACTGGGAGGAAAAGAGGGAAACAAGAATATTTAACACTTGCAACATAATCCTGATTTTTTTTTCTGAAATTGAGCTATTTCTTGCATTTGGAAATATTTTATACTCTCTTGTGAGCTGTATTAATTAAATAAGTGTTTATTCATTGAAAGACTAAGGCTAAAATAAATTTAATAAATCTTCAAGGGCAAACAAGCCAAGGAGGGGCCATGCTGACAGGACAGAACACCCAGGAAGTTTCCAAGAGGACCCTCCACTCAAAGGACTTCCTGTAGGATGTCTGTGCCCAGGAAGGTCCTGGGGGAGGGGAACGGAGATTTCATATACCATTCCAGGCACTCATTCTCAGCTTTCCTGTCACATCAAACATTCACTAGCTCAACCAGAAAACCCAAATATCTATTCCTTATGAAAAAAAGTTGTCAATTGTTCATTATTTCCAAAGAAAGTAATTGGTTTAGAAATAATTAATTTACTTGGATAATTCTGTTCTGCAAGGCTAAACCCTGGAATTGTATTTTAAAACACCAAAAAGTAAGACAAACTTACATGCTGAGGGGAAGAAAGAAGAATTCTATAAAAATGGAATGTAATACTGGAATATATATATATATATATATATCTTTCTGAAATTCACTTTTTGTGCTTCTTGAAAACTATTTTATACCGTCTCTCAATCATATCGATTAAATACATTTTATTCCTATTGAAAAACCGGTAGTTAAATAAGTCAATCAACCTTTTCAAGGTGACAAACCAGGGGAGGGCAATGCTGATAGGAGAGGCACACAATTTCACACAATTCCAGGTAGTTACTAGCTGCTTTTCTGTCATATAAAATATACACACAGAAAAATAAGCCTTTTAAAACCAGGCATTTATTGACAGTGGGGAACGATAAACGTTAAAATCTTGGGTGTATTTGTGATGCACCTGGAGGAGTAGTTGATAATGCAGCTGTGAATCACAGAGTTCATGCTGGGAATGAACCAGGCTTGAGTGTGTGAGGAACGTTTTCCACTCGAGTTTACCTTGTAAATGAGACTGTCATGGTGTCCTGTTTTTAAACATCCACTCTACTCCCCATGATAAGGGCAGAGGACTGGGTCCTGGGCCATGGACTTCTATCAATATTTTTTGTTTTCTACCAAGAAAGTCTTGTTACTGTGTGCAAAGTCCTCCACCTAAGGTTCTGTTAAGAAAAGTTAGGCTAGAATTTGTAGGTCATGGTCTCCACTCTACTTTCTGGAAATAGGAATAATGCGTGGCTGTGCTTCCAAGTACCCCCATCGTGTTCCTGTGAGCACAGTCCATACTTTGTGCCAAGTTTCTAAGTGCCCACACTACCTTCTCTTACCAGGGGAAAGGCTTGGTGTTATAGATTATGGTCACCTTTCAATAACTAGCAAGAGGGAAAATTTGTGATGTGGAACCAGATTGTGCCGAATAGATTGTTAGCATGATATAAGGTTGGTGCCATAGGCCCAAATTTCTATCATAAATGCATTAAAAGGGGGACAGTCTTGGTGCCTTGAATCGAGTCCTTCGTTCTTCCTCTTCCTAGGAGATGACATCTTGTTTCTGTGGGCAGAGTTCTCTCTGAGAGTTTCTGGTAGCAGGGGCCAGGCTAGGTGTTGTGTGCCTAGGTCTCTAATCTGGACATTGTTACCACCTGGAAAGTTTTGACTTTGTGGGCCTGGGGCTTCCAACTAGTTCCTTTGAAGAGGTCCAGGCTCGGTGCCAATTTCCATAGTCTTCATTCTAGTTTCTCTTCCATAAGAAGGCTTGTTGCTGTTGCCTAGGACACCAGGCAACATTATTTCAGAAAGCACAAGCTAAGAACTGTGGGCCCAGGCCACCCCTTAGTCTTTGTTAGAGAAAGACAGAGAAAATGCTGTGTGCCAGGTTGTCAGCTCTACCTCCTGGAAATATGAGAAGGGATTGGAACTGCAAACCCAGGTCAGCACTCTGGTACCTGATTAGAAATCCAGGCAGGAGACAAGGTCCTAGATACTGTTATCTGAGGACAGGCTAGCCCTGTGAATTAAAGTCTACTCTCTACTAGATTTCAGAGGACATGTTTAGTGCCATGAGTCCAATTCTCTACCTCATACTTATTGTTAGGAAAAAACATCCTATCATTCCTCGCTGTTTCAGGAAGACAGTGTAGTTGGTATGAAGGGAGGCCTCCATTCTTCTTTTGTTTAGAGAAGACGGCTTTGATCGTGAGCATACACTACACATGAGTTTCTGTTCAAAGGGGATACCTTGGGTGTCGTGTGAGTAGTTGTTTCATCTAGTATATTATGAATTAGACTGTCCTGAACTTGGAAGCCTGCATCTTCACTCGAATTCCTGTGAGGAGAGTCCAGGCTTGGTGTCACAGGCCTAAGTTTCCATTCTTGTTTCCTTTGTATAAAGACAAGCTTGTTGCTGTGGGCTTAGGAAACCACTTGACATTCGTTCAGGGAAGACAGGCTTAGAACCATGGGCCAAGTCCACCACTTTAGTGTCTGTTAGGAAAAGACAGAAGAAATGCTGTGACTTGAGGTTTCAGCTCAACCTCCTGGAATATGTGAAGAATTGGACCAGCAAGCCAAGTCAACACTCTTGCTCAATAGAAAGTCCAGGGTTGGAGCCAAGGTTCTAGTTCTTCAAGGAAGACATTCTTACCAGAGTGGAGGCTGGCATTGCAGTTTAAGTTTTCCAATATACTAATTTTCAATGATGATAGGCTTTTTAGCTGTGGAACTGTTTTGAAATTTGGCCCATGTACATGGAATAAACAAGTGGCACTTAGTGAAATAAGAATCGAAGGAGGTTTATTTTCATCAGCAGGCTCAGAGGAGTCACTCTCCAGAGTTTGATCCCCGAAGAAAGGCAGGCAGGTAGATTTATACATTGATTATTTCTGCATACTTGGTGGTCTTTTGTTTCACGTGCGTGGGAAAGGTAAAGTTCCACGGAGAGGAGGTTAGAAAAATTCCTCCGGGACAGGGTAGCCATCTTAGATTTCTTTATGTTTCCCATATTACCCCCCCTTTTGATGCCTGTCTAAATTCTTTATAGGGCATCCATCTTTTTGACTATCTTCCTGCTCACCCTCTTGGTGTCCCTGGACCAAGGACCAATAATTCTACTGTATAAAGACCTTTGCTATAGTCTTTCTCTCTATTATACCTTCTATGAGGGAGGTAATTGTCTGAACAAAAGGCAACAGGCAAGGCAGAAGTAGGCAGGTACTGAAGAGAAGAAGTACTACTCTAATTGAGGTCTTAAAGTCTCTGAAAGTAGAGAACCAAATTCCAAAGAGGCTACTGGAGTCCTATCCATGCTATATTTGTAAGGACACATGTGCCAGCCCTATCATCTGTTTGACAAGATCTACAACTGCCCAGCCCTGGTCATCTATTTGCACACAGCAGTTGGTGAGATTGAATTTCCCAAATACACTATCTCTAATAGATAATCTAGTGCCTATCTATTCTGGTAAATGGCACTTCTCATCTGAGTTTCTTGATGTGCCAGGAGTTGGATCAGGGCTCTCCTAGTTTTATTAGTAACTGCCTGCAGTCGGGTAATTTGATTTAACATGTAAATGGGGGTATGGTATCGCCAAGATCTATCTTTTGCCCAAGTGTCAGGCCTATAGTATTAGATTATGTGTTCTGGGGACTACTTATTATCCTTCCAGTCCCCTACTTGGAGTTCCCTCTTTACCCACTGTAATAGAGACAGGATCTTGCTATGTTGCCCAGGCCAGGAGTGTAGTAACTATTCAGAGGTGCAATCCTACTACTGATCAGCATGGGAGTTTTGACCTGCTGCATTTTCGACCTGGGCTGTTCACCCTCCTTATGCAACCTGGTGGTCCCCTGTTGCCGGGAGGTCAACATAGTGATGCTGAACTTAGTGCAGACAGCCAATAGGTGTCTATAGTCCAGAACTCCTGGGCTCAAGTGATGCTGTTGCCTCAGCCTCCTGAGTAGCTGGGACTACAGGCATGTGCCACTGGGTCTGGCAAGGTCTTTTGGGACAAAGTGACCAAGCAATTCCCTTGTTCTCAAAGGTAGGAGGAAGGCTTTATCATGCCAATTATATAGCTCCCTTCTCAATTTTGAGGGAGGCGATTGTAGGCCTTGCTTCTACAAATCTATTAAAGCCTATATGAGGCACCTTGTTTCAGGCCTTGCCTGGGTGGGAATTAATTCAATAGCTTCTTAATCTTTTCAGTTTTAACTATTTGCAGTTCTTTCCTCTGGAAACTAGGGATAAGTTTCCTATGTGAGATCTAAAATTGCTGAATCTGGTGAGTGTGCACACTATATTCCCTAGCCCTTAGTATAGCTTTAAGTATCTGTACAAAAACTTTGCAGTCCTTTGACCTTTGTTGTCCTATGTTTTACTCCTGGTTATGACAGTCTATTTCTTAAATTTATTTAACACATGTGTTTTCTTGAATTTTACCAGGCTGTGATCTGTATTTTCTCCCTCCTACTCATTTGTGTAGGCTTTTCCCAAGGGAGTCTCCTCACCTTACCTTATTTACACATTTTCCCATACTCATTTGCAGTGTCTAGCAAGTGGTAAATCCTGCCACATCCAGCCAGCGTGGCACTGGAAAATATATCTGAAAAGCACTGCCATTCACAGTAACTATAGAAAACTAAAGTAGTGAACATTCTCTGACCTCTTTTGGTAACATAGGTACATAGTTCACAGTTCTTTGCACCAATTTCCTCCCTAAAGTCCAATTATAAGGAGTTCTACGATGAAACTCCTCAAGTTTCTGCAGTGGTAAACTGATCGGCTTCTGGGGGTGGCCAGAGGAGGGCCAGTGATCTCAGGATCTCAGGTGGATTGTCTGCTGCCTTCGGAACGCTATCTGGAGCGGCTGATCAAGAAGAAGCGTTCTCTGGAGACGCTGATTTCTTTACCTACGTGTGGTAGATTCATGGAGTAATACCTGTAACTTTAATGGCAGTGAGAGTTGCTAATATAACAATGTGAGAACCTGTTTAGTGTTGGGTCGCCTGCAGATGCCATTAAGTCGCTAACAATGAGGTGGCTTAATACCTAAGACAGCCAACGGCTGATGCAATCGAGACCTCACATTGCACCAGGGACCTTCTGGGCGTGGAAAGACCCTAACCGTGGGAACAGAACAATGGAACACCACGCCCAGCACATGCGGGACCAAAAAAGCCTTTAAAAACAACTCCCTCATCCCCTGCACGCGCGACTTCTCTAGCCCCTAACCCCGGGACCAGTGAACCTCGCTTGCAGACCCCCAATAAAGCCTTGTCCAGTACTTCGCTTTGGTACTCTGTGCTTTTTATTCAATTCCAGCCGATCATTTAGTTTGGCTGGAATGGCTCCTTTTTCTAATCCTTAACCTATATTTCTTCTCTTGACTAAAAGGGTAGACCTAATTCCCTAGAAGGATGGGGGCTCTTTCTAAAGTTTAATTTATCTTTTAAATGAGAATTATAATAGGAAAATAAGCCAATTATAATCTGAGTCTTCCGACTATGACTCTAAATTTATTACAAATATCTGTGTATAAACCTTTTTCAAAAAGCTAATCCTGCCAGCTAGAGCGTAACACAGAACTTACTAAATTTCTTTCTTTACTGACTGAATACTTTTAAATCTCTATTTTTCCTAAATTTCTGCTAACATAGTTGCAGTTGCACCCTTCCCCACTTTGTGCTGGTGCGGGGGGCGGTCTTTCAAAAAGAATTTTGTAAGAGGAGAAAGGGTGCATGATGGATTATAGGAAACCCCTTCTGAGATAGGATGACCTCAGTGTCTTTGCAGGCAGACTAGAAACCCCTTAACTATTTTTCCTGCCCAACTCTTTTCTAAGAGACATGTACCCCTTTATTATTAGTATGGATGTTGAGGAAAAGGAAGTCTCCCGTATCTGCTTCTGTGCTGGCTGGAAAATTACTGCTTGGTTGTTGCCCATGAGAACATAATGCTCTATTTTGTAGGCAAGTTCAGTTAAGGTTGAAGAACAATAAGCTTTCTGCTTCTGTACCTCCGCTTGTACAACCGACATGTGGGTTGACAGTTAGTAAAAAGAATAGTAAAAAGAAAAAAAATAGACTTGTGTATTCAAACAGAATAAAAATGTAGGTTTAGGGCTTAAATATCCTGTACCTCTGCATCTCGGGGCTACTTGATTTGGGGTTTGCATACCCCTGGCAGACCTAACTGGCTGAATAAAGAGTGTTTCCAATAACTCACTGATTTCTGGTGGTCTGTGTGTCTATCAGGGGTTGGTGGCTATAACACTTCCTGTTGAGAAGGGTCCTAGTCCCTGCTTACTGGGGTTTCATGGAACTCTTTTCCTTTCTGCCTCAGTCAGGGTGGGGTCCTGGGTTTCCTGCTGAGGTGCAGCCTTAGTCCCTAGAAAAGGAAAAAGATTCAAACTGATTATTTAAATCACATATCAATTAATTTGCCTATGAAGGGAGTAAAGGGAAACTTGGTTAATATATTTCTTAAAGAGTAAAAAGACCTTTGGCTTAAAGTCTCCTACCACTCAGACTTTAAGAGTCTGTCTTAACACCATTTCTGCTTAACAATGGGCTGATGACTCTTATCAATAGCCAGAGGATCTGAGTTACCAGTTTCGGGCAATTATCAGGATTTGAGGAAGAAAATCTTTTTTTCTAAAGAAAAGAGGGAAGAAAACTTAACTAGGTTTACTAAAAAGATTAACTCTGCAAGAGGTGTCCCATTTCATTTCCTCCTTCCTTTGATGGGTCTCATTATCTGAGACTAATTTAAGATGAAGTTGATCGCTTTGTTGCTGTAAGAAAACTCTTCCCTTGGTTTTGGTTTTAACATAAGAATAAATAGTTCTTTCATTAATAAGAGACTACCTAGTGAGTAATTTGCATACCTTATAGAAGCAGCGGAGCTGCAGTTAAATGTCATATTATCTGATGTTAAAACATTAGTTAGCACTCAGTAAATGTTACACATTTTCTGCTGGTGTTAAAGTAGACACTTTTAAAGAAAGCATAGCCTTATCCTTCCTGTGTTTTGGGTGGGGCCCTTTCTGTTTGTCTCGAGGGCTGACTTTTAACAGATTGCTGGGAGGTAGTTGGTCTGCTAGTAAGAAACCCTGACAAAGAGGCAGGTTGTCTACAAATGGTTTTTTAAGTTGCATCCTAGTTCTCAGACCAGGCACTTTGTGCACAGGATTCTGGTCCTGCTGTGTGTCGGAGAACTTCATTGCTAATCCTGGTCTCACAATGGGAAAGGAATTTACATTAGGCTGACTGTTTATTTCTGTCACTATGCAGTTAGCATTAGAGAGAGAGACCTATAAGAAGGGTCAGGACAGAGTAGGCAGCTCTAGTATCTAGTAAAAATTCAGTTTTTCCTTTTTGCCATGTTGAGGGTGACCTGAGGTTCTACTGTTGTGATCCTGGTGATCCTGGCAGATTTTTCTAGGACTGGAGCTTGCAAGCACTTGAGCCTCCATTGATGAAGGAAAGAGCAGCCCCTTTGTAGAAGAAACTTTCCAGTAAATCAGAGAAGTGATACCTCCAGGCTCCGGCCCCCAGGAGGGCGTTGACCACCACTGGGATGCAGATGGGAAAACTGCCTGCTAGGCCCTATTTGATCTAGGAGTTCCCTGAGAAAATTTACCTTTGTATGAGACATTTGCCTTTGTGTGGGACGTTTGCAACCAACAACTGCTTCCTGTAACCTGCTGTTGCCTGTAATCTGCTTGCTTGCTTGCTTGAAAGACCACCAGGATATGGTCTTAAGCTTTATAAACTGCCTCCTCTGGAAGCTCGGGGCTGATCTCTTCTAACCCGGCGTGGTAGAGTCAGTCGCTGGCCGGCTAATAAAGGCTCACAATTCTCTTTGATTCGGCTCTGTGGGTCCCTGTTCTCACTTGCTCCATAACACCTTCATGAGAGGCTTGCTGTGTAGGGCAAAGGCTTATGAGGTCCACCCCTCCCAGGCTTCCCAGGGCTGAATGAACACTTGCCCTTCTAGTGCCCTTCCTGTTGCAGTTTGCCCATCGATTATGCCTCAGTCCCAACAATGCTACTCGTGGCTAACCAAGATCAAGGCTCTCCAGGCCTGCAAGGTTTTTACTGCCTAAAATCACCTTGAGATGGTCGCTGTATTATAGCAGCTAAAATTTGCGCCCTTTGTATTTTGCTTTTTTCTCTTCTCAGTCCCAGTTATTGGACACTTTAAAAACTGGCACCAAGGCAGTCTGCAGGGTTTAATGTACTAACAGTTTTGAGATGGACTCGTGGTTTTTGCACAGTAGTCTCTGATAATAAGTTATTCTGGCGTTGGTCAGCTGCTTATGTTCTTGACTATTCATTAATGTAATTATGGTATGGAGAACCTTTACATTTAAACTTAGCACTCAGAACTGAAAGAATTTAGCTGCCCCTTGAAAATTACTGACTCCTTTTTGATGTTTGACTGTGGTGTTGAGTATCCACTATACAAATTGTTGATTGGCCCCACTACTTTTGTTGTGACTGTACCTTGTCTGATTGTCCTTCAGCCCAGACCTCTTTGATGACTAGCTCAAGTTGATGTCTTAAATTCTCTGGCCCTTTTGGACTTACAAATTCCCTGCGACAAGGGCACTCATTCTTCCAATGGCCAATCTCTCTACAGAAGGCATATTTGTTATGGTGTAATTTCCTTTTGGTTTCTTTCTGCCATGTGAGAGCAGCCATCTGTTGCACTAGACCTGGGTTCCCTAAAGCAGCTGCCAACAGTGATACCTGCTGCTTTCCCCATTTGTCAGTTACCTGCTGGTGTATCTTTGCTCTTTTTGACATATTTATTGACTTCCTAGCCCCAGCCTTTACCTCTAATTTAACTTTTCATGATATTTTCCCTGTCGTGGGGATCTCATGAGCTTTCTAACAAAAGAGACAGAAATTATTCTAGCTTGGTCATCTTTGTTCCAGACACTCCACCACTGTTCTTCGGGCTTTTCTATTACCAAGTCGAGCTTGAATGAGAGGTATGGTGTTGGGCCGGGGCTCTGGGGCTGTAGTGAGTGGCAAAGGCACTGATGGTAGAGGCCTGTCTGGCAATGATAGTAAAGCGGCCTCGCAGGGACTGACAGAGCTACTGGGATGTACGGCAGATAGAAGATAGAATCTTCCTTAGGGCCCCTGGGTGAATTAATTTTGTTAAACTCTCCTTTGTCCTTTCACCTAGCCAGGTGGGCCACAAATGCCCTATTCTGTCCCTTCCTATTTGTGCCCAACTGAATCCAAAGGAGCACTTTAGTAGTGGTTTGCAGTCATGTGTCTATGTATAGAACTTGGTCTAGATATCCTGGGGTCCCTGTCATTATCTGATACTCTACTGTGGGGAGGTCTAAATGCCTTCTGAGGGCCAACCTATCCCTAAGATAGGCCATTCAAGCTCTCAAACAATAAGAAGTTTTTCTGAGGTTAGTGTGACCCTATACCCCTTAGAGAAACCCTCTTTAAATTTTTCCAACATACAATCTAAGACAGTTGGTCTAGTGGAACTCCCCTCAACCCATATTTGCAGTAAACTTCATTTGAGATGTAGGCACAGAGGCCAGTGGTAATATATTCTCTGAAGTCCTAGAAACCTAGTTAAAGCAATGCAAAACTGTCCCTTCCCACGGGACGACTAATGGGAGCTCCAACCAGACGTGAGACTCGAGGAGACAATCTGCAAGAGAATGGGGGACAGGAGATGCAAAGAATGAAGGAAGGACAAAGTTCTGATCAAGCCTCATTTATTGTAGGTAGGGGTAGAGTATATAAAGGGGAGGATTTGCATAAGCACGGTTGCCTTGGATACCGAACCGCAGAACATTCCATTTCCTTATATGACCCAAAAATGCAGAAGGGTCCTGGGAGAGGAGGGGGCTGCAAGGTCAGATTAGTTTAAGCAAATGGCTCAAGGGGCCCAGGGCATGTCAGGGCATGTCAGGGCAATTGACTTTATGCTGTCTATCCTATCAGATAGCACAGGGCGAGGCAGACCCTGTCCCAAGGCGAAGTTGCCTAGATTTCAGGTATGAGAGCCTTGATAAGAACGGCTCCCGACACAAAACGCAAATTATTTTGAAGAAATACAGAATCCTAGTTTTCTTTCTAGAAAACTTTTTCAAAACATTTGCATCAGACCAAAAGTCTTGTCTTCAGTGTCCAGGGGAAACAATGGAGTGGGGCCAGCAGAGTGCAGCTGGGCCCATGACTGCCCAACTGGGGCGGGGTGTACCTTTCAGTTCCTCAGTTGCTTCGGCTGACCAGCGTCTCCACGTTGTGCCCAAACTGGTGGATTCTAAGGGCCAGTGCAGTTGGATTTTCCAGTCAGGGAATCAAAATGTTGTGGATTTTGGCCTGTGTATCCAGAAGAACCAAGTGGCACTCAGTGAACTAAGAATCAAAGGAGGTTTATTTATGCTGGCAGGCTCAGAGGAGTCACTCTCCAGAGTCTGAGCCCAGAAGAAAGGCAGGCAGGTAGATTTATACATTGATTACTTCTGCATACTTGGTGGTCTTTTGTTTCACGTGCGTGGGAAAGGTAAGGTTCCTGCAAGAGGAGGTTGGAAAAATTCCTCCGGGACAGGGTAGCCATTTTAGATTTCTTTACATTTCCTATATCACTAAGAAAACTGGCTAAAGCCTGGACTATTTGTTAAGGGACTCAACTGGGGAGCTTGGAAGCATGGCCAAGCATTGCTCCTATTTTTAGGAAGTAGACTGGAGATCTTGGCCTACAAAATCTAGCATAAAATAAGTTAACAAAACTTGAGGTGGAGGACTTGGTGGATAGTAACAAGATCTTCTTGGTAGAAATAAAAAGTTGAGAGAAATCCATGGCCCAGGACCCAGTCCTCTACTTGATCTAGGGTAAGTTGTATGAATGTTGGAAAATACAATACCATGCTAGTCTCATTGACAAGGTAAACTCAAGTACAAAACATTTCACACTCTAAAGCCTAATTCATTCTAAGAAGTAAAATGAACACCTACACCCACAAAAACAAAACTATTCACCTGGTAGACAACAGATTCATGTGGGATCTTCCTAGATTTCCACATTAACCCGCGATGTGTTTGTATGATCTCCGCGTGATTCCTGAGTGATTGCTATGTGATTTTCAGTTGACTTCTACCTTAATCCTCTTCTCTTATCCTCAACCAAGTGTTTTCAAAACACATATTATAAACTCTTATTTTCAATATTTAAGCTTTGATGCATTGGCCGTTAAGCAAATCCCTTTCGATAATAGTGAGCTAAGGTCTGCATACAATAATAGTGAGGGTGTCTCACCTGAAGCTATTAAGAGTTATGCTCACAATGACTCAGCATTTTTGATACAAAACAGCAAAATGGCACCTACTGTTTCCACCACTCTAAAGTAGCTTCATTTAGCAAACTCAGCCTCCAAATTTCAAAGTGGTTAATGTGTGACCTCTGCTCCCATTGCCTTAAACAGGTTGCCTGACCGCACATGAAACCTCAGGATAGTTAACTAATGACAAGTATGTGTTAGCCTATGCTGCTCTGCTCAAGAAAGTCTTCTCATGCAAACATGACCTTTCGATTGAAGGGCTGTTAGGTGGCTATGTTACACATGGACCTTTATTTTCTCAGTCCTTATGTTAATTTTATAAAGAAACATAGAAAGGTAACGCAAAAGTGAGTGCCACAGCAGCACCCCAATGTCACGTGATCTTCCTGTGATGCACAATGGCAAGTCTCTTGATGGTCATGTGCAATCTGTGGGAAGGCCTCCTGAATATCGCGAGATTCTCTATTTCTTGTTATGAGATTTCCAGGTGACTTCCACTTCATTTTCCTCTGCTCGGATAAAACAAGCGTTTTCAGAATACATTGAAGGAACTGACTCAATGTCAATATCTCAACTTTCTTCCCATGGTGGTTAAGCCCATCCCTCTCAGAATTTTTAGTCTGAGGTTTGCTATAAATTCTGAGGCAGTCGTTCTTTCGTCCAACAAAGACATCCTCACACTGATAGATTTTTTTTTAATAATACAGCAAAATGGCGGCTATGTTTTCACCACTATGTAGTCTCTTACAGCACACTCAGCCTCTAGTTATCAACGTGGCCACTGTGGGACCACCGCATCAACTGCCATAAAGCAATTTTTCTGACAGATAGAAAAACCTGAAATGACTTAAAGATATTTGATTGCCTGCATATACCATTGAGCTCAAGTAAGATTTGTAACGTGGACACGACATTAGATTGGAGGTCAGTTAGGAGCTTGTCTTGGCCACCTTCTGTTCCATGCAGACTAATGTTTTCTTAGTATTTATATGAATTTTCTCAAGTGACACGCACTCATCCTTACAAAGGGAGCACTGAATCATCCCCAACTGTCACATGATGTTCCTGTGTTTCATACACTCCAGTCTCATGATGGGCACCTGTTTTCCACGGGCAGTCTCATGATCCTGTTGTGACTCCCTCTGGGCCATACTCCCAAGTTTAACACTGTCTAATTTTGAACAGAGTAGATGAAGGACTTACTAACATGACCAACAAATAGATCGTGTGACAAAAACTAATGTGCAGAGCATGGCCCACAGGTGAAAGCTGTGGATTCTTATCAAAAACAAAGGAGACGACTGTTCAGGTAACAGTCCTATCCTCCCTCAAATGATGTATACTGGAGACCCAGGCCCATGATACAAAGTTAGTTTCTTTCTAACACTAATACAACTGAGCCCTGGTGTACAGCCAAAAAAGCCTGTCCCCGTTGAAAATTAGTATATTGGAGTTGTTAAACCACAAGGCCAGACTCTCCTCTTGTAAGAATATCTTTCTTGAAGAACTCAAATCCTGGGACTAGGTCTGGAAATTCTGTTAGGAGCAAGAGTGGTGACTTGACTTGCTGGTCCAATTCTTAACCTATTCCTGGAGGTCAAGCTAAGACCTAGAGTAACAGCATTTCTTCTGTCTTTTCCTAACAGACAATAAAGTGATGGCCTGGGCCAATGGTTTAAAGCCTGTTTTCTCTGAATGAATGTTGAGTGGTATCCTAGGCAACAAGCCAGTCTTTATGCAAGGGAAACTAGACTGGAGATTTAGGTCTGCGACATCAAGCCTGGACTTTCTTCACAGGAATTTGAGTTCAGGTTCAGGCATTGCATGCAAGACCATCCACAACTACTTAGCTACACCCAAGATATACCCTGTGAACAGAAACTCATGTGGAGTGTATGACCTTCAGAAATCTGACATCTCAGAACAAAAGAAGAATAGAGACTGCAGTTCATACCAGCAACATTGTCATCCCTTGTGAGGATGTGGAGTGGTGACATGGGCCTTAGGCACAAAGCCTGATTCTTCTTAACAAAATGTAAATGGAAGACTGGCATCCCAGGCACTAAGCCTGTCCACTCTGTATGCTAGTAGATAGGAAAACTAAACCTACAAGGCAAGCTTGTCCTCAACAAAGAGAATCTTAGCTTGAGATCTACGACCTTGTCTCTTGCCTGCATTTCTTATCAGGAACCAGAGTACTTACCTTGGTTTGCATTCCAATCACTTTCCCTATTTTCAGGAAGTTAAATTGAGAAATTGAACCACAGCATTTCTTCTGTCTTTCCCCCACAGATACTGAAGTGAAGGCTTAAGCCCATAGTTCCAAGCCTGTTCTCTGTGAACTCGTGTTGCCTGGAGTCCTAGGCTAACAGCAAAAGCCTTCTTTATGGAAAAGAAACTAGAATGGAGACTGCAGAAATCTGTACCAAACCTGGACCTCCTAAAAGGAACTACTTGACAGCCCCAGGCCCACAATGTCAAGTCCATTGAATTGATAATGTCCAGACTAAAGACCTAGAACCATAAACACCTAGCCTGGTGACTGCTACCAGAAACACTAGTGGATACCTTTGTCTACAGAACCAAGCTGTCATCTTCTAGGAGAAAAAATAATGGAGGACTCAGTGCATGTCTCTAAGACAGTCCCCCCTTTAAAGTATAACTTACAGCATCAATCCTTTTCTCTGGTAAGAGAAGTTAGTGTGGCAGTGAGAAACTTGGCACAAAGTCTGTACTGCTCTTTGAGGATCTTGATATGGGAGCTTGGAAGCACGGCCAAGCATTGCTCATATTTCTAGTCAGTAGACTGGAGACCTTGGCCTACAGAATGAGGCATAACATTACTTAATGAAATCGTGGGTGGAGGATTTGGAAAACTGTAATAAAATCTTCTTGGTAGGAAAAAAAATGTCAATAGAACTCCATGAGCCAGGACTGAGTCTTCTGCTTGGTCTAGGTAAAAGTGGGTGCAAGTTTGAAAAATAACTACATGCTGGTCTCATTTACAAGGTAAACTCAAGTGCAAAACATTACACACTCTCTGGAGTCTGATTCATTTTAAGAGTAAAGTAAAAACTTACGTCCACAGCAACAAGACTAGTCACCTGGTAGACAACAGGTTCCTGCGGGGTCTTCCTTGATCCCCACCTGAATCCCGCAAGGTGTTCATTTGAACTCCCTGTGATTTCCTAGAGATTACTACACGATTTTCAGATGACTTTCACCTCATTATTCTTCCCCTATCCTAAACAAGTATTTTCAAAACTCATTTCATAAATTCTTATTTTCAATATTTCAGCATTGAGGCATTGGCCGTTAAGCAATACCTTCTAGACAATAGTGGCCTACGGTCCACATATAAGAATAGTGCAGGTGTCCCACCTTAAGCTGATAAGAGTTTTGCTCACAATGACTCAGTATTTTTGCTACAGTACAGCAAAATGACACCCACAGTATCCACCACTCTAAAGTAGCTTCATCAATTAGACTCAGCCTCCAAATTTCAAACCAGTTTATGTGCTACAGTAGCTCCCATTGTCTTCATGCAGGTTGCTTGACCACAGACAAAATCTCAGGGCAGTTAACTAATGATAAGAGTGTGTTAGCCTATGCCGCTGTGCTCAAGCAAGTCTTCTCATGCAGATATGATCTTTTGATTAAAGAGTTGTTAAGTGGTTATGTTACACAGGTACTCTCATTTTCTTAGTGTTTATGTAAATTTTACCAAGGAATGTAGAAGGGTAACTCAAAAGTGAGTGCCATACCATCACCGCAATATCACATGATCTCCCTGTGATGCACTCAGGCTATCTCTTGATGGTCACGTGAATCCCGCAGGAAAGCCTCGTGAATATTGTAGATTTCCTAATTCTTGTTTCGAGACTTCGAGGTGACTTCCACATCATTTTCTTCTGCTAATCTAAAGCAAGCATTTTCAGAACACGTTAAAGGGACTGCCTCAATGTCAATATCTCAGCTTTCTTTCCATAGTGGTCAAACCAGTCCCTCTTAGAATTTGTGGTCTGAGATTGGCTATTGAGAAATTCTGAGGCAGCCGTTCTTTCCACCATTAAGAGATATTCTCACAATAACTCAGCATTTCCTACAATACAGCCAAATAGCAGCTGTAGTTTCCACCACTATTCAATGGCTTCCTCACAGACCACTCAACTTACAATTATCAATGCAGCCAATGTGAGACCGCCACCTCCACTGCCATAAAGCAGTTTTTCTAACAAACAGAGAAAACCTGAAATGAATTAGGGTTTATTAACTCCTTGAATATATATCATTGACCTCAAGTAAGTTTTGTAATGTGGACACATTTGATTGTAGGACACGTAGGAGGCTATCTCTCCCACCTTCTATTCCATGCAGACAAATGTTTTCTAGTGTTTATGTGAATTTTCTCAAGTGATATGTACTCTTCATTACAAAGAGAGCACTACATCATCCCCATCTGTCACATTATTTCCATGAATTTCATACAGTCAAATATCTTGGGCACCTGTTTTCCATGGACAGTCATGTGATTCTGTCATGTTTCCCTCTGGACCATACTCTCAAGGTTAACACTGTCTAATTTTGAACAGACTAGACTAAGGACCTACTCACACTACCAACATCCTAGACCTGTGACAAAAACTAATGTGCAGTTCATGGCCCACAGATCAAAGCTGTGGACTTCAACCAAAAACAAAGGAGACTGCTGTTAAGGTAACAGTACTGTCATACTGGGGCCAAGGTTTTAGTTTTTCAAAAAAGATATTCTTATCAGAGGAGATTCTGGCCTTGTGGTTTAACGTCTCCAATATACTAATTTTCAAAAAGGACAGGCATTTTGGCTTTAACGAGGGCTTTGTTGTATTAGTGTTAAGAAGAAACTTGCTTTGTGTAGTGGACCTGGGTCTCTAGTCTACATCATTTGAAGGGAGGACAGGACTCTTACCTAAACAGTGGTCTCCTTTGTTTTCAGAAGGAGTCTACAGCTTTGATCTATGGGCCATGCCCTGCATATTCGTTTCTGTCACAGTGTTAGGTTGTTGGTAGTATGGATAAGACTTTAGCTTAGTCTGTTCAAAATTAGACAGTATTAACCTTTGGAGTATGGTTCAGAGGGAGTCACAACAAGATCATGTGACTGCTCGTGGGAAATAGATGTCTATTACGAGACTGGAGTATACGAAACACAGCAACATCATGAGAAAGATGAGGATGAAGTAGTGTTCCCTTCATAACGATGAGTGTATGTCACTTGAGAAAATTCATATAAATACTAAGAAAACATTAGTCTGTGTGGAACAGAAGGTGGCTGAGACAGCTTCCTAACTGACCTCCAATTGAACGTTGTGACTACATTACAAATCTTACTTGCGGTCAACGGTATATGCAGGCAGTCAATGATCCTTAATTTGTTTTAGGTTTTGTCTGTTTGTCAGGAAAACTGCTTTATGGCAGAGGAGATGGCAGTTGTACATTAGCCGCATTGATAATTCGAGACTGAGTGTGTTGTGAGTAAGCAACTGGATAATGGTGGAAATAATAGCCACTATTTGGTCATATAGTAGAAAAAAATCTGAGTCATTGTGAGGATACCTCTCGATGGCGGAAAGAAAGCTGCCTCAGAATTTATAGCAAACCTCAGACTACAAATTCTGAGACAGACGGGTTTAACCACCATGAAAAGAAAGTTGAGACATTGACATTGAGATCCTTCCTTTAACTTGTTCTGAAAATGTTTGTTTTAGCCTAGCAGAGGAAAATGAGATGGAAGTGACCTGGAAATTGGGTAAAAGGAAATAGCAAATCTCAGGAAATTCACAAGGCTTTCCTGCAGTAGTCATATGACCATCAAGGTACTGGACTGAGTGCATCACAGGGAGATCACATGGCATTGGGTTGATGGTGTGGTTCTCATTATTGCATTACTCTTCTACTTTTTTTTGTAAGACTCACATAAACACTGAGAAAAAGAGGGTCCATATGCAATATAGCCATCCAACAGCTCTTCAATCAAAAGGTCATGTCTGCATGAAGAGACTTGTTTGAGAACAATGGTATAAGAGACAATCGTCGTTATAAAAATGGGCCTGATATTTCGTCTGTAGTCAGGCATCATGCTTGATAGCAAAGGGAGAAGAGATCTCACACAAAGCACTTTGAAATTTGGAGGCTGAGTCTGCTTGACAAAGCTACTTTAGAGCAGTAGAAACTGTAGGAGTCATTTTGCTTTATTGTAGCAAAAATGTTGAGTCATAGTGAGCATAACTATTACTGGCTTGAGGCGGAACTCCTACACTATTTTTGTATGCGGACCTTAGGCCACTACTGTCAAGAGGGAATTAATGGCAAATGTATCAATGCTGAACTATTGAAAATAAGAGTTTATGAGATGTGTATTGAAAAAATTTGGTTGAGGATAAGGGAAGAGGGATAAAGTGGATGTCACCTGGAAAATCACCTGACAATCACTAGAGAATCACGTGGAGGTCAAGTGAACACCTGGCGGAGTTCACGTGGGGATCAAGGAAGACCCGGAAAGAATCTCGTGTCTACCAGGAGACTAGTCTTGTTGCTTTGGTAGTAGGTTTTTATTTTACTATTTAGAATTACCAGGTTTCAGAGTGTGAAATGTTTTGCACTTGAGTTTACCTTGTAGATGAGGCATGGTATTGTGCTTTCAAACATCTACTCAACTTACCCTAGTCTGAACAGAGGACTGGGTCCTGGACCTTGGACTTCCATGGACTTTTTTTTTCTTATCAAAAAGGCCTTGTTACAATGTGCCAAGTCTTCCACCTAAGGTTCCATTAAATAAAATTACGTTAGATTCTGTGGGCCAGTGTCTTCAATTCTACTTCCTACAAATAGAAACAATGCTTGGCCATGCTTCCAAGCTCTGCAATTGTGTTCCTTAAAAAACAGTCCAGGCTTTGTGTCAGGTTTCTTAGTGTCCCCACTACCTTCTCTTATGAGGGGAAAGGTTTGGTGCTGTTAGTAATGGTTACCTTGCAATAACTGTCAAAAAGGAAAATTGGTGACATGGGACCTGGTTGTGCTGAATGTACTGTTAAGATGACAGTGGGATGGTGCCATCAGCCTAAATTTCTATCATAAATGCTTTAAGAAAAGACAGCCAAGGAGCTGTGCACCGAGTCTTCCATTCTTTCTACTCCAAGGAGATGACAGCTTAGATTTGTAGGGCAATGTGTCCACAAGAGTTTCTAGTAGCAAGGGCAAGGCTGGGTATTTTTTGGCCTAAGTCGTCAGTCTGAACTTTATTACCAATTGGATGGTCTTGACGCTGTGGGCCTGGAGTTGTCATCTAGTTCCTATAAATAGGTCCAGGGTGGTGCAGATTTTCACAGTTTCCATTCTCATTTCTCCTTCATATAGAAGGCTTTTGCTGTGAACCTAAGACTCTTGTTGACATTTGTTCACAGAGGACAGGTTTAGAACTGTGGGCTTATCCCACTACCTTTGTCTCTGCCAGGGAAAGACAGAAGAAATGCTATTTTCCAGTTTCTCAGTTGAACTTCCTGGAAATAAGGGAAGAGATTGGAACTGCAAACCTAGATCAGCATTCTGAATCCTGATTAGAAATGCAGGCAGAAGACAAGGTTCTAGTCTGGAGATAAGATTCTGTTCCTTGAGGACAGCCTTGCCCTGTGGGTTAAGTTCTCCTATCTATTAGTTTTCAGAGAGAATAGGCTTAGTGCATTGGTTCCCAGTCTCCCTAGTACTTTTTGTTAGGAAAAGACAGGCTTTGTGCCTTGGGCCCGTGTCACGACTCTATACCCTCGAAAGGGAAGACAGTGCTGCTGGTATGAATGGCAGCCTCCATTCTTCATTTGTTTTGCAAAGTCGGCTTTGTGGGTCATTCATTGCACATGAGTTTCTGTTCACAGAGAATCCTTTGGGTTTAGTGTGAGTAGTTGTTTCATGTAGTCTGTTATAAATTGGATGGTCTTGAACTTGGGTGTTTGGGCCTGCACTCTAATTCCTGTGAGGAGAGTCTAGGCTTGATGACACAGGCCTAACTCTCCATTCTGGCTTTCCTTTCATAAAGACGGGCTTGTTGATGTGGGCCTAGGACATCATTCCACATTTGTTCAGGGAAAACAGGCTTAATACCATGTGCCCAGGACACCGTTTCAGAAAAGATAGAAGAAATGCTGTGACTCGAGGTCTCAGTTCAACCTACTGGAATAGTGAAGAATTGGACCAGCAAGCCAAGTCACCACACTCGCTTTTGATAGAAAGTCCAGGCCTGGAGCAAAAGTTTTAGTTCTTTATAAAAGATATTTTTGCCAGAGATGAGACTGGCCTTACGATTTAAAGTCTCCAATATAGTGATTTTCAATGAGGACAAGCTTTTTGGCTTTAGAACAGGGCTTCGTTGTATTAGTGTTAGGAGGTAACTGGCTTTGCGTCTTGGGCCCGGGATGCAGTGTACATCATTTGAAGGGTGTACAATGCTGTTACCAGAACAGCTGTCTCCTTTCATTCTGTAGTAGTCGACTGCTTTGGTCTGTGGGTCATGCACTGAACATTAGTTTCTGTCATAGGATCTAGTTGTTGGTAGTGTGAGCATGTCCTTAGCCTAGTCTGTTCCCAATTAGACAGTGTTAACCTTAGGAGTATGGCTCAGAGAGAATCACGACAGGATCACGTGATCACCTGTGTGAAACAGGTGCCCATCAGATCTGGACTGTATAAAACTCAGGAAGATTATGTGACAGATGGGGGTGCTATATTGCTCCCTGTAATGAAGAAAGCATATCACTTGAGAAAATTCACATAAACACTGAGAAAACATTAGTTTGGATGGAACAGAATGTGGCCGACACAATCTTCTAACTGAACTTCAATTGAATGTCATGTCCACATTACAAATCTTACTTGAGATCAAGGGTATATGCGGGCAGTCAATGATTTTTATTTTGCCTCTAGTTTTGTCTGTTTGTCAGGAAAACTGCTTTACTTCATTGGAGCCTTTGGTAGTACATTGGCCAGGTTGATATCTGGAGGATGAGTGTCCTGAGAGAAAGTGACTGGATAGCAGTGAAAACAGGGCCACCATTTTGCCATATTGTAGAAAAAATGCTGAGTCATTGTGAGGATACCTCTTCATGACAGACACAACAGCTGCCTCAGAATTTATAGCAAACCTCAGACTACAAATTCTGAGAGGGACTGGCTTAACCACCAAGCAAAGAAAACTGATATATTGACATTGAGGCTGTTCCATCAATGTGTTCTGAAAAGGCTTGTTTTTGCCTAGCAGAGGAAAATGAGGCAGAAGTCACCTGGAAATCTTATAACAAGAATTAGGGAATCTAATGATATTCACAAGACTTTCCCCCGGGATACATGTGACCACCAAGAGACTGGCCTGAGTGCATCACAGGGACATCACGAGACATTGGTATGATGGTGTTGTGCTCACTTTTGAGTTACCCTTCTACATTTGTGAAAGTCACATAAGCACTGAAAAATGTGAGTCCTAGTATAAAAAGGCATGTATTGGCCCTTCAATCAAAGGGACATGTCTGCATGAAAAGACTTGCTTGAGGACAGCTATGAACACTAACAATTATTTATTAGTTAACCGGCTTTAGGTTTTGCCTGTGGTCAAGCAACCTGCTCAAAAGCAATGGGAGCGGCTGTCGAACATTAACCACATTGAAATATGGAGGCTGATTCTGATTGACAAAGCTACTTTAGAGTGGTGGAAACTGTAGCAGCCATTTTGTTGTATTGTAGCAAAAATGCTGAGTCATTGTGACCATAACTCTTAACAGTTTCAATGGGACTCCTGCACTATTCTTGTATGCGCACCTTAGGCCACGTTGGGAAGGAATTGCTTAACAGTCAATGCTTCAATGCTGAAATATGGAAAATAAGAGTTTATGAGACATGTTTGGAAAACACTTGTTTGAGGATAAAAGAAGAGGAATAAGGTGGAAGTCACCTGAAGTACATGTAGCAATCACTAGAGAATCATGTGAAGTTCAAGTGAACACCTCGTTGGATTCATGTGGGGGTCAAGGAAGACTGTTGTCTACCAGGTGACTAATCTTATTGCTGAGGGCATAGGTTTTCACTTTACTTTTTACAATGAACCAGGCTTCTGAGTGATATGTTTTGCATTCGAGTTTACCTTGTAAAACGAGACCAGCATGGTGTTGTGTTTTCCAACATCCACCCAACTTTTCTTAGTCCAAGCAGAGGACTGGGTCCTGTGGCATGAATTTCTATCAACACTTTTTTTCCTATCATAAAGGTCTTGTTACCATGTGCCAAGTCCTCCACCTCAGATTTTGTTAAGTAATGTTATGCTAGATTCTGTAGGCCAAAGTCTCCACTCTACTTCCTGCAAATAGGAGCAATGCTTGGCTGTGCTTCCAAGCTCCACAATCGAGTTCCTTAAAGAACAGTCCAGGCTTTGTGCCACACTATCTTCCTAACACTAATACAATGGAGCTCTGTTCTAAAGCCAAAAAGCTTGTCCTCATTGAAAATCACAAGGCCAGTCTCATCTCTGGCAAAAATATCTTTCATAAAGAACTAAAACTTTTGCTCCAGGCCTGGACTTTCTATCAAGAGCGAGTGTGGTGACTTGGCTTGCTGGTCCAATTCTTCACTATTCCAGTAGGTTGAACTGAGACCTCAAGTCACAGCATTTCTTCTATCTTTTCCTTGTAGACTCCAGATTCCTGCAGGGTTTTCCTTGATTCCCATGTAAATCCCTCTAGGTATTCACTTGTTCTCCATATAATTTCCTGGTGATTACTACGTGATTTTCAGGTGACTTTTGCTTATTTCTCTTCCTCTATTCTCAAACAAGTATTTTCAAAATATATCTCATAAACTCTTATTTTCAATATTTTAGCATTGAGTCATTGGCCTTGAAGCAATTTCTTCTTGACACTAATAGACTAAGGTTCACCTTTAAGAATAGCATGGATCTCCCACCAGAACTATTTAGGGTTATGTTCACAATAACTCAGATTTCCTGCTACAATTCAGCATAATGGTGCTTAGAGTTTCCACCGCTCTAAGGTGGGTTCGTCATTCATGCGGTTAATGTGTGACCATTGATCCCATTGTATACAAGCAGGTTGCCTGACCAGAGATGAACCTCAGGGAAGTTACCTAATGACAAGTGTGTGTTAGCCTATGCTGCCACTCTCAAGTAAGTCTTCTCATGAAGACATGACCTTTTGATTGAAGAGCAGTTAGGTGGCTATGTTACACAGGTAATCTTATTTTCTTGGTGCTGGTGTGAATTTTACCAAGAATTGTAGAAAGGTAACACAAAAGTGAGGGCCACACCATTACCCCAATTTCAAGTCCCTTCCTGGTCACGTGAATTTCCTGGGAGAGCCTCTTGAGTATTGCGAGATTTCCTAATTCTTGGTATGAGATTTACAGGTGAATTCCACCTCATTACTTCTGCTAGATTAAAACAGACTTTTCAGCATATGTTGAAGAAACTGCCTCAATGTCAGTATCTCAGCCTTTTTTCCATATTGGTTAAGCCAGTTCCTCATAGAGTTTTAGTTTGTGCTTTGATATACAGAAATTCTTAAGCAACCTTTCTTTTTGCAATGAAAATGTATCCTCACAATGACTCAGCATTATTCCTACAATAAAGCAGGATGGCAGCTATGGTCAACCACTATCCATTCCCTGCCTCACAGCACACTCAAGCTCAAATATGAACACAGCCAATGTGTGACTTCTGCCTGCAATGACAAAGGCAGTTTTCCTGACAAACAGACAAAAGTAAAGGTGAATTAAAAAAACTGACTACCTGCATATGCCGTTGACCTCACATAAGATTTATAATGTGGACATGACCTTCGATTGGAGGTCAGTAAAAGTCTGTCTCAGTACATTCTGTTCCACAGATACTAAAGATTTCTCAGTGTTGAAGTGAATTTTCTCAGTTATATAGTGGTGGAAACAATAGCTGCCATTTTGCTGGATTGTAGGAAAAATGCTGAATAACTGTGAGGATACCTCTTTATTGCAACAGCTAATTAAGAATTTCTCAATATCAAATTACAGGCTAAAAATTCTGCAAGGGACTAGCTTAACCAACATGAAAAGAAAGCTGAGATATTGACATTGAGGCAGATTCTTCAACCTGTTCTGAAAAGGCTTGTTTTAGCCTAGCAGAGGTAATGAGGCAGAAGTCACCTAGAAATCTCATAAGAAAAATAAGGGAATCTGGTGATTTTCATGAGGTTTTCCCATAGGATTTACGTGACCTGCAAGAAACTGGCCTGAGGGCACCACACAGAAATCACCTGAAATTTGAGTGATGGTGTGGCACTAATTTTTGAGTAACCCTTCTAAATTCCTTGATAAAATTTACATGATCACTGAGAAAATAAGAGTACCTGTGTAACATAAGCCACCTAACAGCTCTTCATTCAAAAGATCATGTCTGCATGAGAAGACTGGCTTGAAAACAGCGGTCTAGGCTAACACACACTTGTCGTTTTACAACTGTCTTGAGGTTTCCTATGTGCTTGAGTCAATATGAGCTATGGTTGCACATTAACTGCATTGAAATTTGGAGGCTGAGTCTGAATGACAAAGCTACTTTAGAATGGTAGAAACTGTAAGTGCCATTATGCTGTATTTTGGCAGAAATGCTGAGTCATCATGAGCACAACCCTTAATGGTTCCAATGGAAGACTCTCACTATTCTTATAGGTGGACCTTAGGCCACTACTGTTGAGAGGGAATTGCTTAAAGGCCAATGACTCAATGCTGAAATATTGAAAATAAGTTTATGAGATATGTTTTGAAAACACTTATTTGAGGATGGGGAAGAAGAATTATGTGGAAGTCACCTGAAAAATCACATAGTAATCACCAGGGTATCACTTGGTGTCATATGAACACCTGGTGGGATTCATATGGGGATCAAGGAAGACCCTGCAGAAATTTGGTTTCTACCAGGTAACTAGTCTTGTTGCTGTGGCTGTAGGTTTTCACTTAACCTCTTACAATGATTCAGGCTTCAGTCTGTGAAATGTTTCACACTTGAATGTACCCTGTAAATGAGACCAGCGTGGTGTTGTGTTTTCATACATCTACATAACTTACCCTAGTTCCAGCAGAGGACTTGGTCTTGAGCCATAATATAACATTGACTTTTTTTTTCTACCAAGAGAAACGTCTTGTAACCATGTGTCAAGTCCTCTACCTAATGTCTTGTTAACTGAAGTTAGGCTGGATTGTGTGCACCAAGGTCTCCACTCTACCTCCTGGAAATAAGAGCAATGATGGGCTGAGCTCACAGGGTCCCTAATCAAGTTTCTTACAAACCAGTTCAGGCTTTGTGCCAGATTTCTCAGTGCCCAAAGTATGTTTTGTTACCAAGGGAAAGGCTTGGTGCTGTCAGTTCTTATCACCTTTCAAGAATTGTCTAAAATGAAAATAGGTGATGTGTTATGGGGTTGTGCTGAATACATTGCTATGACAACACAAGTTTGGTGCGATCATCCTAATTTTTATTGTATATGCTTTAAAGGAAGTACTGTCATGTAGCCATGAACCAAGTCCTCCATTCTTCCTTCTCCTAGGAGATGGCAGCTTGGTTTTGTAGGCCAAGGTGTCTACAAGAGTTTCAGATAGCAGGGGCCAGGCTGGATGTTTATACACTTGCTCTTCAGACTGGACATTGTTACCAATATGATGGTCCTGACGTTGTAAGCCTGCGGCCATCAGCTAGTTTCTTTTAAGAGTATAGACTTGATTCAGATTTCTACAATCTCCTTTTTTTTTTTCTTCCATAGAGAAGGCTTTGCTTTGAGTCTGGGACTACAGGCAACATTGTTCACAGAAAAGAGGCTTGGTACTGTGGGCTTACGGAACTCTTTCAGTCTATGTCGCCAAGAGTCAGAAAAAATGTTATGTGATATTTTCTCAGATCTACTTCCTGGAAATAAGGATAGGAATTGGAACTGCAAACCAAAGTCAGCACACTGATTTCTAATAGGAAATTCAGGCAGGAGACAAGGTCTTACTTTTCGACATAAGACTCAATTTACATGAGGACAGACTCGCCCTGTGCTTTAATTTCTCTTACCTACTAGTATTCAGAGAAGACAGGCTTTGTGCCTCAGCTCCCAGTCTTTCTTCTACTTTTTGTTAGGAAAAACAGGCCTTGTGCCTTGGCCCTGTATCACCCATCCATATCCTCACAAAAGAAAATGATGGAGTGCTCCCTTTGTAGTGAAGAGTGCATATCAATGAGAAAATTCACATCAACACTGAGAAAGCAATAGTATGCGTGGAACAGAAAATGACCAAGACAGTCTTGGTACAGACCTCCAGTTGAAAGTCATGTCCACATTAGAAATCTTACTTGAGGTCAACAATATATGCAGGCATTCTATAATCTTTAATTCTCCCCTTGCTTTGTCTGTTTGTCAGATTAACTGCTTTATGTTCGTGGAGGCAGCAGTCGCACACTGGCTGCCATAACAAATGAGCCTGAATGTGCTGTGAGGATGTGACTAGATAGTGGTGGAAACAGGGCCGCCATTTTACTGTATTGTAGTAAAAATGCTGGGTCATTGTGAGGATACTTCTTGAGGGAGAAAAGCTGCCTCAGAAATTCTGTATAGCAAACTTCAAACAAAAAATTTTGAGAGGGACTGGCATAACCACCAAGAATAGAAAACGGAGAAATTGACATTGAGACTATTCCATCAACGTGTTCTGAAAAGGCTGAAGTCACATGGAAATCTTGTAATAAGAATTAGGGAATCTCACAATATTCATGAGGCTTTCCACGGGGTTCACGTGGCTGTCAAGAGATAGGCCTGAAGGCATCACAGGGAGATCACATGATATTGTGTTGATGGTGTTGCACTCATTTTGTATTACCCTTCTACATTCCTTGGTAAAATTCAGATAAGCACAAAGAAAATGATAATGCCTATGTAACAGCTTCCTAACAGTCCTTCAATTGAAAGGTCATGTCTGCCCGAGAAGATTCGCTTGAGGACAGTGAATTAGATTTCTAATGTGTACATGACATTTTATTGGAGGACAGTTAGCAGCCTTTCTCAGCCACCTTCTATCCATGTAGGCTAATGACTTCTGAGTGTTTATGTGAATTTTCTCAAGTCATATAACTTGTCATTAAAAGGAAGCACTGCATCATTCTTATCTATCCCATGATCTTCCTGTTTCATACATTCCATCTCTTGATGGGTACCAGGTTCCCATGGGTCATCATGTGAACCTGTGGTGACTCTATCTGGGCCATACTTCCAAGTTTAACATAGTCTAAAATTGGACAATCTAGTCTAAGGACATACTCACATTCTTAACATTCTAGATCCTGAGACAGAAACTAATCTGCAGTGCATGGCATACAAATCAAAGCCGTGAACTCTAACAGAAAAGAAAGGAGACTGCTGTTGAGATTAAAGTAATGTCCTTCTTTTAAATGACGTTGGCTGGATCCCAGGTTCTTCAAAACACTAATAGAATGAAGCCCTGGTTTACAACTAAAAAGCCTGTCCTCGATGAAAATTAGTATATTGGAGACCTTAAACCGCAAGGCCAGCCTTTACTCTGGTAAGCATATTTAACTTGTGGAACTACAACTTTGGCTCTAAGCCTGGATATTCTGTCAGAAATGACAGTGGTGACTTTGCTTGCTGATCCAATTCTTCACCTATTCCAGGAGGTCCAGCTGAGACCTTGAGTCACAGCATTTCTTTTGTCTTTTTCTTACAGACGCTGAAGTGGTGACCTGAGTCAATGGTTTTAAGCCTCCCTTCTGTGAAAAATGTCAAGTGTTGTCCTTGGCCCACAGGCACAGGCACATTTTTACAAAAGCAAACTAGAATGGAGTCTTAGTTTTTTGACATGAAGCCTGGATCTCCTCACAGGAATTAATGTGTGGTCCCAGGCACACAAATTCAAGATCAAACAATTGATAAAAGACTAGAGATACAACTACTCAAACAAAACCAAAGATATCCCCTAAGAACAGAATCACATGTTGAGTGTATGACCTTCAAAAATAGCTGACATCTCAAAATGAAAGAAGAATGCAGGCCATGGTTCATATCAGCAAAACTGCCTTCTCTTGTTAGGACGTGGTGTTGTGCTATGGGCTTAAGGCACGAAGTCTGTCTTTTCCTAACAAAAAAAGACAGAAGAGACAGAGACTCAATGCACTAATCCAGCTCTCTGTGAAAAGAAGAGGGTAAAAGAACTTAACCCAAAGGGCCTGTCTTAGAAAAAGAGAATCTTCTCTCGAGACTGGTTAAGCCAGTCCCTCGTGGAATATTTAGTCTGCTGTTTGCTATAGAGAACAAGCAGCTCTTCTTTTTCAATGAGGTATTTTCATAACAGCTCTATTGTGTTAAAGAAAGTTGCCTGAACACAGATAAAATCTAAAGTCAGTTAACTAACAACAATTTTCAGTTAGCCTACACCGCTGTCCTCAAGTGAATCTTCAGTTGCAGACATGACTTTTTGATTGAAGGGCTGTTAGGTTGCTATGTTACACAGGTACTATCATTTTCTCAGTGCTTACCTTTAACAAGGAATGTAGAAGAGTAACTCAAAAGTGAGTGCCACACCATCAAACCAATATACAGTGATCTCCCAGTGATGCCCTCAGGCCTGTCTTTTGACAATCACGTTAATCCCAAGGAAAAGCCTCATGAATATTGAGATAGTCTCTAATTCTTGTTACAAGATTTTCAGGTGACTTATGCTTCATTTTTCTCAGCTAGGCTAATACAAGCCTTTCAGAACACTTTGATGGAACAGCCTCAATGTCAGTCTCTCAGTTGACTTTTTATAGTGGTTAAGTCAGTACCTCTCAGAATTTGTAATCTGAGGTTTTCTATAAAGAAATTCTGAGGCAGCTTTTTTTTCCACCATGAATGAGTGTCCTTACAATGACTCAGCATTTTTAATAAGACATGGCACACAGTCAATAGACCTACTTGTAGGACAAAATGTCGATGGATTTCAAAGGCCCAGGACCCACTCCTCTGCTGGAACTTGGGTAAGTAGTCTGGATGATTGAGTACACAATACCATGTGGGTCTCATTAACAGGGTATGCTTGAGGGCAAAACATTTCAAAAACTGAAGCCTGATTCATTGTAAGAGGTAAGGTAAAAACCTCTAACCATAGCAACAAGACTAGTCACCTAGTAGACACCAGATTCCTGCAGGGTCTTCCTTGATCTCCTTGTGGATCCCTCCAGGTATTCATTTGACCTCTCTATGATTCTGTGACAATTATTAAGTGATTTTCAGGGCATATCCACCTTCTTCCTCTTCCTGTATCCTCAAACAACTGTTTTTAAAACACGTCCGATAAACTCTTATTTTCAATAATTCATCATTGAGTCATTGGTCTTTAAGCAATTTCTTCTCGACAGTAGTAGCCTAAGGTTGACCTTCAAGAATATGTGGATCTCCCACCGGAACCTTTAAAGGTTATACTCACAATGACTCAGCATTTTTGCGATAATACAGCAAAATGGTGCTTATAGTTTACACCGCTCTAAAGTAGCTTCGTCAAGCAAGCACAGCCTCCAAATATCAAGGCACTTAATGTTCGACAGCAGCTTTCATTGTCTTCAAGCAGGTTGCCTGACCACAGAAGAAACCTAAGGCCATTTATCTAATAACAATTGTCTGTTAACTTATGCCACCGTCCTCAAGTGAACCTTCTCATGAAGACATGATCTTTTGATGGAAGGGCTGTTAGGTGGCTATGTTACACAGACACTAGCTATCATTTTCTCAGTGGTTATTGCAATTTTACCAAGGAATGGAGAAGGGTATTTCAAAAGTGTGCACCATACCATCGACCCACTATGACGTGACTCCCTGTGATGCCCTCAGGCCAGTCTCTTGATGGCCACATGAGTCCTGCAGGGAAGCTCATACCTCAAGATACCCTAATTCCTGGTTCAAAGTTTCCAGACAACTTCCACCTCACTTTCCTCTGCTAGGCTAAAATAAGCCTCTTCAGAAAATATTGATGGAACAATCTCAATGTCAACATCCCTGTTGTATTTTCTTGGTGTTTAAGCTAGACTCTCTCAGAATTTGTAGTCTGAGTTTTGATATAAAGAAATTCCTAAGCAGCCATTCCTTTTCTAATGAAGAGGTATCCTCACAAAGACTCAGCATTTTTCCTACAATAAAACAATATGGCAGCTATGGTCAACCGGTATCCATTTGCTTCCTCACAGAATACTCAGGCTCAATTATGAACCCAAGCAATGTGCATCTTCTGCCTCCGCTGACATATGCAGTTTTCATGAGAGACAAAAGTAAAGAGAATTAAAGATCTTTCACTACCCACATATACCATTGACTTCAAATTAGATTTATAATGTGGACACAAATTTCGACTGGAGGACAGATAGGAGGCTGTCTTGACCAACTTCTGCTCCAGGTAGACTAATGACTTCTCAGTGTTAATGTAAACTTTCTCAGTGATATGTTTTTGACACTACAAAGGAAGCACTACATCATCCTCTCCCTCGTGAACTATGGATTGGTGATATGGGCCCAAAGCACAAGGCTTGTCTTTTCTTAACAAAAATTAGAAAGGAGACTGAGACCCAAAGCAATCAGCCTGTCCTTTCTGAAAACGAGTAGATTCGAGAACTGAATCCAAGGGCAAACTGGTCCTCATGTAATTTCAGTCTTATCTAGACCCTTGGACCTTGTCTCCTGCCCCCTTTTCCTATTAGAAAACAGGGTGCTGACCTTGGTTTTTTAGTTCCAATCCTATTTCCTATTTTCAGGAAGCAGATCTGAGAAATTAGCCTACAAATCTCTTCTGCCTTTCTCCGACTTAGAATGAAATGGTGGCAAAAGCCATAACTCTAAGCCTGTTTTTTGAGATCAAATGTTGCCTGGATCACAGGCTCAAAGCAAAATCCTTTTAGGAAGAAAAAATAAAACAAAGACTGTGGAAATCCAAACCAAGACTGAACCACCTAAAAAGAAGCATTTGACGTGGGGCCACAAGGTCAAGATCATCCAATTAGTAACAATATCCAGTCTGAAGACCT
The DNA here is from genome assembly GCA_004027375.1 of Macroglossus sobrinus. Taxonomy (NCBI): domain Eukaryota; kingdom Metazoa; phylum Chordata; class Mammalia; order Chiroptera; family Pteropodidae; genus Macroglossus; species Macroglossus sobrinus. The sequence goes on along the minus strand of PVKZ01002323.1, from coordinate 79,095 downwards.
GGGCTAACAAACATCCAGCCTGGCTTCTGCTACCTAAAACTATAGTGGATACCTTGGCGTACACAATCAAGCTGTCCTCTCCTACAAAAAGGAAAATGAAGGACTCAGTGCACGGTTCCAAGAGTGTTCTCTCTTTAAAGTATTTAGTATAGAAATTGGGCCAAAGATACTCTCCTGTGTCATCATAACAGTACATTTAGCATGAACTAGTTCCAATTTTCTTTTGATACAATTATTAAAAGGTGACCATACCCTAAAGCACCAAGCCTTTCCTCTGGTTATAGAATATAGTTTGGGCACGAAGAAACCTGAATCAAAGCCTGAACTGTTTTGCAACTTACTTGATTGGAGAGCCTGGAAGCATGGCCAATATTTACTGTTATTTCCAAGTAGTAGAGTGGAGACCTTAGCACACAAATCTAGCCTACCTTTACTTAACGGATCTTAATTTGAGGAAGTGGCACCTAGTCACAAGACCTTATTGGTTGAAAAAAAATGTTGATGAAAGTCCATGGCTCAGGACCTAGTACTTTGCTGGAACCATGGCTATTTGTGTGGAATTTTAATATACAACCAAAAGCTGGTCTCATTTACAGTGTACACACGAGTACAAATTTTTCACAAACTGAAACTGGATTCATTAGGAGAAGTAAGGTGAAAACCAGCAGCCACAGCATGAAGACTAGTCACCTGGTACACTCCAGATTCCTGCAGAATCTTCCTTGATTCCCACATAAATCCCTCCAGGGATTCACTTATTCTTCATGTAATTCCTTGGTGATTACTATGTGATTTTCAGGTGACTTCCACTTATTCCTCTTCCTCTATTCTCAAAAAATTATTATCAAAATACATCTCATAAACTCTTATTTTCAATATTTCAGCATTGAGTCATTGGCCTTGAAGCAATTTCTTCTTGACATTAGTAGCCTAAAATTCACCTTTAAGAATAGCCTGGGTCTCGCTGCCGAGACCCAGGGTTATGTAGGGTTATGTTCACAAAACTATGTAGGGTTATGTTCCCAATGACTCAGATTTTCTGCTACAAACAGCATAATGGCACTTTCACTGTTCTAAGGTAGCTTCATCATTCAGGCTCAGACTCTAATTTCAACGTGATTAATGTGTGACCACTGCTCCCACTGTATACAAGCAGGTTGCCTGATCAGAGACGAAACCTCAGGGAAACAACCTAATGAAAAGTGTGGGTTAGCCTATTTCACCATCCTCAAGCAAGTCTTCTCATACCGAAATGACCTTTTGATTGAAGGGCAGTTAGGTGGCTATGTTACACAGGTGATCTTATTTCCTCAATGCTGATGTGAATTTTACCAAGAATTGTAGAAGGGTGAAACAAAAGTGAGTACCACACCATCACCTCAATTTCATGTGATTTTCACGTGTTGTGTTCAGGCAAGTCTCTTCCTGGTCACGTGAATCCCACAGGAAAGCATCGTGAGTATCATAAGATTTCCTAATTCTTGGTATGAGATTTCCAGGTAACTTCCACCTCATTACCTCTGCTAAGTTAAAACAGACTTTTCAGAACACATTGAAGAAACTGCTTCATTGTCAGTATCTCAGCCTTTTTTTCATATTGGTTGATCCATTCTCTCGCAGAGTTTTAGTTTGTGGTTTGATATACATAAATTCTTAAGCAAACTTTCTTTTTGCAATGAAGATGTATTCTCACAATGACTCAGCTATATTCCTACAATAAACCAATATGGCAGCTATGGTCAACTGCTATCCATTCCCTGCCTCACAGCACATTCAGGCTCAAATGTGAACACAGCCAATGTGCGACTTCTGCCTGCACTGACAAAGGCAGTTTTCCAACAAACAGACAAGGATAGAAGCATATTAAAATAATTGACTGCCTTTAACCAAATCCCTGTCATCAGTAGTGGTCAAAAGTCAGCATAAAAGAATAGTGTAGGAGTCCCACATGAAGCCATTCATAGTTATACTCACCATGACTCAGCATTTTTGTTATAATACAGCAAAATGGTACGTACAGTTTACACCACTCTAAAGTAGCTTCCTCAAGGAGACTAAGCCTCCAAATATCAAACAGTTAATATTTGACAGCAACTTCCATAGTATTCAAGCAGGTTGCCTTACCAAAGATGAAACTTAAGGCCACTTATCTAACAACAATTTTCTGTTGCCCCATGCATCTGTATTCCAGTGAACCTTCTCATGCAGACATGACCTTTGAACTAAAGGGTCGTTAATGGCTATGTTACCCAGATACTATTATTTTTTCAGTGGTTATCTATATTTTACCAAGGGATGGAGAAGGGTAACTTAAAAGAGCACCACACTATCTGTTCAATATCACATGACCTCCTTTCATGTCTCAGAGCTGTTTCTTCACAGTCACGTGAATCCCGCAGAAAAGCTTCATGAGTATTGTGAAATTCCTTCTTTCTTGTGCTGAGATTTCCAGGTAACTTCCACCTCACTTTCCTTGGCTAGGATAAAATAAGCCTCTTCATAACACATTGATGGAACAGCCTTAATGTCAATATCTCAGTTTTCTGTCCTTGGTGGTTAAGCCATTCCCTCTCAGAATTTATAGTCTAAGATTTTCTATAGGGAAATTCTGAGCGAGCCATTCTTTCCACCATCAAGTTGTATCCTCACAACGACTGAAAATTTTTCTTACAATACAGAACAATGGCGGCTATTGTTTCCATCACTATCCAGTCACTGCATCACAGTACACTCAGGCTCTATTATCAATGCGGCAAATCTGTGACTGTTGTCTCCATGAATGTAAGTCAGTTTCCCTGACAACCAGACAATACTAGAGGCAAATTAAAGATTATTCACTGCTCAGATATACTGTTGACCTCAAATGAGATTTGTTTTGTGGACACGACATTCAGTTGGAGCACAATTAGGAGGCTGTCTTGGCCACATTTTGCTCCATGTAGACTAATGACTTCTCAGTGCCGATGTGAATTTTCTCAGTCATATGCACTTATCACTACAAAGGGAGCACTATAACACCCTTCCTTGTGATTATATTGATTGTTGACATGAAACCAAGGCACAAGACCTGTCTTTTTCTAACAAAAAAGTAGAAGGGAGATAGGGAACCAAGGCATTAAGCTTATCCTCTCTGAAAACTAGTAGATAGGATAACTTAAACCACAGGGCAAGTCTTTCTGTATGTAATTTGAGTCTTAACTCGAAACCTAGAACCTTGTTTCCTGCCTGCATTTTCAATTGGGATCCAGTGTGCTGTCCTGGGTTTTGCATTTACAATTGCTACCTCTTTTTCCAGAAAATATATTTGAGAATTTATATCAGAGCATTTCTTATGACTGGTTCTTCTATGAAGTAAAGTGAAAACTTATGGCCACAGCACCAATACTGGTCACTTGGTAGATACCAGATTACTGCGGGGTATTCGTTCATCCCCTATGAATTCCACTGGATGTTTACTTGATCTTCGCGTGATTCCCTAGTGATTTCTAAGTGATTTTCAGATGATTTTTACCTTATTCCTCTTCCCTTATATTCAAACTGGTGTTTTTAAAAAATCATCTCATAAACTCTTATTTTCAATATTCAGCATGTGTTGTTGGCCTTTCAGTAATTCCCTGACAACAGTAGTCGCCAAAGTTCCACATAAGAGAATAGTGTGGGAGTCCCACATGAAGTCGTTCAGAGTTATACTTACAATGATTTAGCATTTTTGCTAGAATACAGCAAAATGGCACTTAGAGTTTACACCGCTCTAAAGTTGCTTATTGTTTGAAAATAGCTTCATTGCCTTCAAGCCAGTTGTCTGACCACAGATGAAACCTAAGGCCAGTTATCTAACAAAAATTATCTGTTAACCTGGCTGCCATCCTCAAGCAACCTCATGCAGACAGAAACTTTCGATTGAAGGGTCTTTATGTGCTATGTTACCCAGACACTTTCATTTTCAAAGTGGTTATCTAAATTTTATCAAGGAACAAACAAGTGTAACTCATTTGTTAACTCCACACCATCAACCCAATATTACGTGACTCCCTGTGATGCTGTTAGGCCTGTTTGTTGATTGTCACATGAATCCTGCAGAGAAGTCTTGTGAGTATCGCAAGATTCCCTAATTCTTGCTATGAGATTACCAGGCGATTTCTGCCTCATTTTTTTCTCTGCTAGGCTAAAATACACCTCTTCAGAACACCTTGATGGAACAGCCTCAATGTCAATATCTCAGTTTTCTTGGTGGTTAAGCCTGTCTTTCTCAGAATTTGTAGTCTGAGGTTTTGTATAGAGAAGTTCTGAGGCAGCTGTTTTTTCCACCATCATGTGGTATCCTCACAATGACTCAGCATTTTCCCTACGATATAGAAAAATGGCAGCTATTCTTTCCCCCACTATCCATTCACTGCCTCAAAGCACACTCAGGCTCAATTATCAACACCGCCAATGTGCAACTGCTGCCCCCATGAACATAAGGCAGTTTTCTTGACAAATGGACAAAAGTACAGGTGAATTAAAGATCATTGACTGCCCGCTTATACTGTTGACTTCAAATTAGTTTTGTAATGAGGACATGATATTCAATTGGAGGACAGTGAAGGCTATCTCGGCATATTTCTGCTTAATGTAGACTAATGACTTCTTAGGATTGATGTGAATTTTCTCAGTGATATAAACTTGTCACTACAAAGGAAGCACTACATCATCCTCCCTTGTGAGGATATGAATAGGTGACATGAGCAAAATCACAAGGCCTGTTTTTTCCTAACAAAAAGTAATAGACCTGGAACCAAGACACTAAGCCTATCCACTCTGCAAACTAGTAGATAAGATAACTTAATTCAAAGGGCTCATGTACTATGTACTATTATTCTTATTGAGAAACTGTGGAACTTGTCTCTTATCTCAATTTCCTATTAGGAACCAGTGTGCTGACCTTGGTTTTGCAGTTCCAAACCCTATGCCTATTCCCAGGAAGTGGATTTGAGAAATTAGCCCACAGCATTTGTTCTGACTTTCTCCCACACAGACTGATATGGTAGTGTAAGCCCAAGTTCCAAGCCTGTTTTCTGTGAACAAATGTTGCCTGGAGCTCTGACTCAAAGCAAATGCCTAGTTTAGGGAAGAAAAATTAAAAGGGAGATTGTGGAAATCTAATTTAAGCTTTGATCAACTAAGAGGAAGCAGTTAAACTTAGGGCTACAATGTCAAAATCATCCAATTGGTAACAATATCCAGTCTGAGGACCTAGGTCCACAAACATTCAGCCTGGCCCCTGCTGCCTGAAACTTTTGTGGACACCTTGGCCTACAGAATTGAGCAGTCATCTCCTAGGAGGGAAAAGAATGGAGGACTTGGTACATGGTTCCAGTTCTGTTCAACCTTTAAAGTATAAGAAAGAAATAGGGCCAAAGACACCAACCTGTGTCATCATAACAGTACCTGCAACACAAACTGGTCCTACATCTCCCATTTCTCTTTTCACTGGTAATAAAACATAGTTTGGGCACTAAGAAACCTGGATCAAAGCCTGACCTGTTTCATAATTTACTCAATTAGAGAGCCTGGAATAAGGGCCAACCACTGCTTTTATTTCCAGAAAGTAGAGTGGAGACCTTGGCACACAGAATCTCACCTAACTAGACTTAAAAGATCTTTAGATAGAGGACATGGTAGATGGTCACGAGACCTACTTGGAAGGAAAATGTCAATGGAAGTCCATGGCTCAGGACCCAGTCCTCTGCTGGAACTAGAATAAGTTGTGTGGACATTTGAATACACAACACCATGCCGGTTTCTTTTCCAGGTCCACTTGAGTGGAAAACATTTTACAAAGTGGAGCTTAATATATTGTAAGAGGTAAGGTGAAAACTTACAAATGCAGCAACAATGTTAGTCACCTGGTAGATATCAGATTTTTGCAAGGTCTTACTTGTTCCCCACATGAATCCCTGCAGGTATTCACTTGACCTGCATGTAATTCATGGTGATTACTGCCCATTTTTCAGGTGCCTTCCACCTTATTCTTATTCTTCAAAAAAGAGTTTTTAAAACACATCTCGTAAACATTTATTTTCACTATTTCACCATGGGGTCATTGACATTTAAGCAATTTCTTCTTGACAGTGGTAGCCTAAGGTTCACCTTCAAGAATAGCATGGATCACCCACCAGAACCATTAAGGGTTATGCTCACAATGACTCAGCATTTCTGCAACAATACAGAATAATGCCGCTTAGAGTCTCCACCAATTTAAGGTAGCTTTGTCATTCAGCCTTTAAATTTCAACACATTTAAGGTGTGACCGTGGCTCCCATTGTAAAGAAATAAGTTACTTGACCGGAGACAAAAAAAATCAGAGCAGTTACCTAATAACAAGTGTATTAGCCTATGCCACTCTCCTCAAGATGGTCTTCTCATGCAGACATGATCTTTCAATTGAAGGGCTGTTAGGTGGCTATGGTACACAGGTAATCTTATTTTCTCATTGCTGATGTGAATATTACCAAGGAATGTATAAGGGTAACACACAAGTGAGTGCAACACCATCATCTCAATTTGCATGATTTTCCTGCGTTGCCCTCAGGCGAGTCCCTTCTTGGTCACGTGAATTCCCTGGGAGAGCCTCTTGAGAATCGTGAGATTTACTAATTCTTGGTTGGAGATTTCCGGACAACTTCCACCTCATTACCTCTGCTAGGCTAATACAAGCTTTTACAGAATACATTGAAGAAACTGCCTCATTATCAGTATCTCAGCTATTTTTCCACATTAGTTAAGCCTATCTATCACAGATTTTTAGTCTATAGTTTGATATAGAGAAATTCTTAAGCAGCTGTTCCTTTTGCAATGAAGAGGTATCCTCACAATGACTCAGCATATTTCCTACAATAAAGCAATATGGCAGCTATGGGTTCAACCGCTATCCATTTGCTGCCTCATAGCACACTCAGGCTCTATTTTGAATGTAGCTAATGGGCGACATCTGTCTCCACTGATGTAGGCAGTTTTCCTTAGAAACAGAAAAAGTAGAGGCAAATTAAAGATCATTGACTACCCTCATATACATTTGACCTCACATAAGATTTGTAATGTGGACATGACATTACTGGCTGGTCATTACAAAGTCTGTCTCAGCCACATTCGGTACCATGCACTTTAATAATTTCTCAGTATTGATATGAATTTTGTCAGTTGTATGCCCTCATCATTTTAATGAAAGAACTCCATCATCTTCCATTGTGTGGATGTGGATTAGTGACGTGGCATAAGGCACAAGGACTGTCTTCTTTAACAAAAAGTAGAAGTGAGACTGGGAAACAAGGCACGAAGCCTATCCTCTCTGAAAACTAGTAGATAGGAGAACTTAAACAACAGGGCAAGTGTGTCTTCATGTAATTTGAATCTTAATTCACAACTTAGAACCTTGTTTCCTGCCTGCCTTTCCTATTGGGACCCAGTGTGCTGTCTTTGGTTGCACATTCAATCCCTACCTCTATTTCCAGAAGATAGATTTGAAAAATTAGTCTAGAGCAATTCTTATGACTTTCTTTATCATAGACTAAACGGGTGGTGTAAGCTCACAGTACCAAGCCTGTTCTCAGTGAACAAATATTGCCTGAACTCACTGTCACAAAGCAAAAGTCTTCTCTATGGAAGAGAAAATACAGGTGAAACTATGGAAACCTGAACCAAGCCCCAACCTCCTAAAAATACATAGTGAAAGCCAGCCCTACAACGACAAGACCATCAATTTGGTAACAATGTTCAATCTCAAACCTAGGCCCGCAACAATACAACCTTTCCCTTTTTACCTGAAACACTTGTGGTCACCTGGGCCTATAGAACTAAGCTGTCATTTCCTAGGACGAGGAATAATGGAGGACTTGATACATGGCTACAAGACTTTACTCCCTTGAAATATTTGTGATAGAAATTGGGCTAATGGTATCAACTCTGTGTCATTATAATAGTACATTCAGCAAAACCACATTACCAATTTTCCTTTTAGACAATTATTAAAAGGTGACCAGACCTTGTAGCACCAAACCTTTTTTTCTGGTAAGAAAAGGGTGTGTGGGCACTAGGAAATATGGCCAAGGCCTGTCTTGTTCTCTACAAAACTCGATTGGGGAGCTGAAATCCAAACCATGTATTTCTTCTATTTCGAGGAAGTAGAGTTGAGACCTTGGCCTACAGAATCTAGCCTAACTTTACATAAGGAATCTTTAGGTAGAGGACTTGGCAAACAGTCACTAGACACTCTTGGAAGGATATGAATAGTCGTTGGAAGTTCATATCCTAGATCGCAGTCCTCTGCTGGAACTTGGATAAGATGGGTGGATGTTTGAAAACACAACAGCATGCCAATCTCATATATAAGGTAAGTTAGTTTGCAATACGATACATGCTCTGAATTGTGCTTCATTCTGTGAAGTAAAGTGAAAACTCATGGCAACAGAAACAAGACTGGTCACTTGGTAGATACCAAATTACTGCGGGGTATTCCTTGGTCCCAATGTGAATTCCACCAGGTGTTTACTTGATCAAAGCATCATTACCTAGTGACATTTAAGTGATTTTCAGGTGATCACCCCTTACATTTTGTTGCCTATATGCAAACAAGTGTTTTTAAAACTTGACTTCTAAACTCTTACTTTCAATGTTCAGCATTGAGTCTTTGGCCTTTAGGCAATTCCCTGTCGACAGCAGTGTCGAAAGGTCCACATAAAAGAAAAGAGTGGGAGACACACATGAAGACTTTCAGAGTTATGCTCACAATGAGATTTCCAGGTGACTTCTACCTCACTTTCCTCTGCTAGGCTAAAATAAGCCTCTTCAGAACACCTCGATGGAACAGCCTCAGTGTCAATATCTCAGTTTTCTTTACTTGGTGGTTAAACCAGTCTCTCTCAGAATTCATAGACTCGGGTTTGGAATAGAGAAATTCTGAGGCAGCTGTTCTTTCCACCATCAAATGGTATCCTCACAATGATTCAGAATTGTTTGTAGAGTACAGAAAAATGGCGGATATTGTTTCCACCACTATGCAGTCACTGCCTCACAGCACACTCAGGCACAATTATCAACACCAGCAATTTGCGACTGTTGCCTCCATGAACATAAGGCAGTTTTCCCGACAAATAGACAAAACTAGAGGCACAGAAAAATTCATTGACTGCCCACATATACCATTCACTTCAAATTATATTTGCAATTGGACACGACATTCAATTGGAGGACAGTTAGGCTGTCTAGGCCACATTCTGCTCCAGGTGGAATAATGATTTCTCAGTGTCTATGTGAATTTTCTCAGTGATATGTAGTGATTTGTCACTACAAAGGAGCCACTACATTATGCTCCCTTCTGAGGTTATATACTGGCGAAACAAACCCAAGGTCAAAGGCATGTCTTTTCTAACAAAAAGTAGAAGGGAGATGGGGCACCAAGGCACTAAGCCTGTTCCATCTGAAAACTAGTAGACAGGAGAAGTTAATCCAAAGAGCAAGACTGTTCTCATGTAATTTGCGTCTTATCTAGAAATGTAGGACCTTGTCTCCCGCCTCTATTTTGTATTAGATACCAGGGTGCATACCTGGTTTTACACTTTCAATCCCTACCGCTATTTCCAGGAAGTATATCTGAGATATTAGCCCACAACATTTCTTCCCATGTTCTCTGACATAGACTGAGAGGGTGGCATAAGCCAAAATTCCAAGCCTGTTTTCTGTGGGAAAATGTTACCTGGAGCCCTGGCTCAAGCAAAAGCCTTCTTTATTGAAGAAAAAAATAAAATGGAAACTGCAAATCTGAACCAAGCCTTTACCTTCTAAAGGACATACTTAAAACCTGGGCCCACTACCTCAAGACCATTGAATTGGTAACAATGTTCATCTCAAAACCTAGCCCACACACATCCACCCTGGCTATTGTTACCTGAAACACTTGTGAACACTTTGGCCTATAGAACAAAGCTGTCATCTCCTAGGAGGGAAAAGAATGAAGGACTCATTGCATGCCTCCAAGACTATACTCCCTTGAAAACATGTATGATAGAAATTGGGCCGATGACACCAACTTGTATCATTATAACAGTATATTCAGCACAAACTGGTTCTATGTCTCCAATTTTTCTTTAACAATCTTGAATAGTGACCATACCTTACAGCACCAAGCATTTACCCTGGTAATACAGCATAGATTGGCATTAAAAAACTTGGATCAAAGCAAGTATTTTTTTTATCATTAGTCTATTGGAGAGCCTGGAAGCAAGGCCAAGCATTGCTTTTATTTCCAAGAATTAGAGTGGAGACATTGGAAAACAAAATCTAGTCTAACTTTACTTAACAGCTCTTTAGGTATAGTATGTGGCACACTGTGACAACACCTTCTTTGTAGGAAAAAATGTTGATGAAGATCCATGTCCCAGGACCCAGTCTTCTGCTGGAAATCGAGTAAGTTGTGTGGACGTTTGAATACACACCACCACGCCAGTCTCATTTACAGGGTACACTCAAGTGCAAAACATTTCACAAACTGAAGCCTGATTCATGTAAGAGGTAATGTGAAAACCTACAGCCACAGCAACAATATTAGTCACCTGTTAGATTCTAGATTTTTGCAGAGTCTTCCTTGATTCCCAAGTGAATCCCTTCAGGTATTCACTTGAGTTCCATGTAATTTCCTGGTGAGTACAATGTGAATTTCAGGTGACTTCCACCGTATTCCTCGTCTCCTGTCCTCAAACAACTGTTTTCAAAACACGTCTCATAAGCTCCTATCTTCAATATTACAGCATTGAGTCATTATCCCTTAGGCAATTTCTTTTCAAAAGTAGTAGCTTATGGTTTAACTTCAAAAATAGTGTATATCTTCCACCAGAACCATTAATGGTCATGCTCACAATGACTCTGCATTTCTGCTTTGATACAGCATAATGGCATTAAGAGTTCTGAACGCTCTAGTGTTGCTCTTCATTCAGACTCAGCTTCTAAATTTCAACAGGGTTAATGTGTGACCAGTGCTCTCATTGTATATAAGCATTGAGGGTTAGTGTGGGGGTTTGGTTTAGGATTAAGTTTACTGTTACAGTTAGGTTTAGAGTGAGGGTTAGGGTTAGGGTTAGGGTTAGGTTTAGGGATAGGGTTAGGAGTTTGAGTTAGGGTTAGTGTTAGGGTTATGATTAGGGGTTAGGTTTAGGGTTAGAGTTAGGGGTTTGAGTTAGCGTTAGTGTTAGGGTTACGGTTAGGGGTTAGAGTTAGGGTTAGGGGTTAGGGTTAGAGTTAGATTTATGGTTAGAGTTAGGTGTTAGAATTAGGGTTAGGGTTAGGGTTAAGAGTTAGGGTAAGTGTTAGGTGTAGGGTTAGGGTTAAAGTTTAGGGTTAGGGTTAGGATTAGTGTTATGGGTTACAGTTGGGGTTAGGTTTAGGGTTAGGTTTAGGGTTCGGGGTTAGTGTTAGTGTTAGTGTTAGAATTTAGGGTGAGGGTTAGGATTAGGGGTTATGGTTAGGGTTAGGGTTAGGTTTAAGGTTTAAGTTTAGGGTAGGATTACTGTTAGGGATTCGGGTTAAGTTTCAGGTTAGGGGTAAGGGTTAGGGTTAGAATCAGAGTTATGTTTAGAGTTGGGGTTAGAGTTAGAGGTTATTGTTAGGGTTACTGTTAGGGTTAGGTTTAGGGGTTAGTGTTTTGGATTAGGGTTAGGGTTAACCTAAGGTGTTAGCTTAGGGTTAGGGTTAGGTTTAGTTTCGAGTTAGGGTTAGAGTTAAGGGTTAGAGTTAGGGTTAGGGTTAGGGGTTTGAGTTAGGGTTAGTGTTAGGGTTATGGTTAGGGGTTAGGGTTAGGATTATGGTTAGGAGTTATAGTTATGTTTAGGGTTAAGAGTTAAGTTTAGGTTTAGGGTTAGGGTTAGGGTTAGACTTATGGTTCGGGTTAATATCAGTGTCAGAGTTATTAGTGTTAGGGTTAGCGTTAGTTTAGGTTAGGGACAGGGTTAGGGTTACAGTTAGAATTTTGGGTTAGGTTTAGCGTTAGGTTAGGATTAGGGTTAGGGTTAGGGTTAGGGTTAGGATTAGGTATAGGGTTAGAGTTAAGATTAGGGTTAGGGTGCGGATGAGGGTGAGGGCTAGTGTGGGTTTCGGGTTAGGTTTACTGTTATGGTTAGGTTTAGAGTGAGGGTTAAGGTTAGGGTTAGGTTAGGGTTTGGTTTTGGGTTAAGGTTAGGGTAAGGTTTAGAGTAAGGTTAGGTTTAGAAATAGGGTTAAGGTTGGAGTTAGAGATTTGGGTTGGGTTTGGCGTTAGGTTTAGGGTTAGGGTTAGTGTTAGGATTAGATGTTAGGATAAGGGTTAGGTTTTGGATTAGGGTTAGGGTTAAGGTTAGGGTTAGGGTTAGGTTTATGGTTAGAGTTAGCATTAGTGTTAGGGTGAGAGGGTGAGAGTTGTATGGGCCTTTGATTTAGGGTTAAGGTCAGGGTGAGGCTTAGGGTTAGGGTTAAGGTTATGTTTAGGGTTAAGGTTAGGATTAGGGTAAGAGGTATGGTTAGGGTTAGAGGATAGAGTTAGAGTTAGGGTTAGAGTTAGGGTTAGGTATAGGGTTAGGGTTAGGTTTAGCACAAAGGTGAGGGTGAGAATGAGGGATAGAATGAGGGTGAGGGTGAGCGTTTGCTTTAAATTAGAGTTATAATTAGAGTTATGTGTAAGCTTACGGTTAGCTTTAGGGTTAGCTTTAGGATTCGGGTCACAGTTATAGGTTAGGTTTTGGGTTAGGTTTAGGGTTTGGGTTAGTTTTAGGGTTAGGGTTAGGGTTAGTGTTATGTTAGAGATAGGATTAGGGTTAGGGTTTCAGTTTGGGTTAGGGTTTAGTTTAGGGTTAGGGTTAACATGAGGGTGAGGGTGAGAATGAGGGAAAAGAAGAGTGTGAGGGTTAGCTTTAGGGTGAGGGTGAGGGTGAGGATTAGAGTGCGGGTTTGGTTTAGGGTTAGGGTTACTGTTACTATTAGGTATAGGGTTAGATTTACGGTTAGGTTAGGGTAAGTGTTAGGGTTAGGGTAGAAATAAGGATTAGGGTTAGGGTTAGCATTAAGGTTATGGTTATGGTTGTGTTAGGGTTAGAGTTAGGAATAAGGTTAGGTTAGGGTTAGGATTAGGGATTAAGGTTAGGGTTAGGGTTAGGCTTTGGGTTAGGGTTAGAGTTAGGTTTAGGGTAAGGGTTAGGGGTAGGGTTAGGTTTAGGGTTAGGGTTAGCATGAGTGTGAAGGTGAGAATGAGAATGAGGGTGCGGCTGAGGGTTTGCTTTAGGGTTAGAGTTAGGTTTAGGATTAGGGTTAGGTTTTGAATTTGATTAGGGTTAGGGTTAGGGTTAGGGTTAAGGTTAGGGTTCGGGTTAGCTTTAAGGTTAGGATTAGGGTTATTATGTTAAGGGTTATGGGTAGAAGTACGGTTAGCATAAGGGTTAGGGTTATGTTTATGGTTAGGGTAGGGATAGGTGTAGGGTTAGGGTTAGGATTAGGATTATGGTTATGTTTAGAGTTAGGGTTGGGGTTTGGGTTAGGGTTAGGTTAAGAGTTAGATTTTGGTTAGGGTTAGGGTTAGGCTTAGGATAAGGGTTAGGGTTAAGGTAATGGTTAAGGTTAGGGTTAGGGTTATGGTTAGGCATAGGTGTAGGGTTAAGGTTACTTTTATAGTTAGGGTTACGGTAGTATTAGTGTTAGTGTTAAGTTTAGAATTAGGGTAGGGTTAGGTGTTAGTGATAGGGTTAGGGTTACGGTATGGGTTAAATGTAGGGTTAGGGTTAGGTTTAGGGTTTGAATTAGGGTTATGGTTAGGGTTAGGGTTAAGGTTAGGGTTACGGTTATAGTTAGAGTTACGGTTAGGTTTAGGGTTATAAGTTAAAGTTAGGGTTAGTATTTGGTTTAGCGTTAGGGTTTGGGTTAGGTATAGAATTAGGGTTAGGGTTGGGGTTAGGGTTAGGATTAGGGTTATGGTTATGGTTTAGGTTAGGGTTAGGACTATGTTTAGGGATAGGTGTAAGGTTATAGTTAATTTTATGGTTAGGTTTACGGTTAGGATTAGTGTTAGTGTTAAATTTAGGGTTAGAGTAGGGTTAGATGTTAGTGATAGGGATAGGGTTAGGGTATGGGTTACGTTTAGGGTTAGGGTTAGAGTTAAAGTTATGGTTTGGATTAGAGTTATGGTTAGAGTTAAGGTTAGTGTTAGGGTTATGTAAAGGATTAGGGTTAAAGGTGAGGTTATTTTTCAGTTAGGGGTAGGATTAGGGTTAGCGTTAGGGTTAGGGTTTGTATTAGGTTTAGGCTAGGGTTAGGGTTAGAGTTATGGTTAGGGTTAGGTGTAGTGTTAGGATTATGGTTAGGGTTAGGGTTAAGATTAGGGTTAGCATTAGTTTTAGGCTTAGGGTTAGGGTTATGTTTACGTTTAGGTGTAGGAGTATGGTTATTGTTAGAATTAGGGATAGGATTATGGTTAGGTTAGGTTTAAGTGTAGGGTTAGGGTTAGGGTTAAGGTTAGGTTTTGGTTAGGTTTAGGGTTAGGGTTAGGTTAGAGTTAGGGTTATGGTTAGTTTTCAGTTAATGTTAGGATTAAGGTTAAATTTAGGGTTAGGGTTAGGGTATGGTTAGTAATAGGGCTAGAGTTAGGTTAAGGTTAGACTTAGATTTAGAAATATGGTCAGGGTTAGGGTTAGGATTAGCATTAGGGGTAGTGTTAATTTTAGCTTTAGGGTTAGGGTTTAGGTTAGGTTTAGGTTTTGGGTTAGTGTCAGGATTAGGGTTAGGGTTAGGGTTTGGATTACGTTAGGGTTATGGTTAGAGTTAGGTTAGGTTTAGAGATTATAGTTAGGGTTTGGGTTGGGTTTGTGTTAGGCTTAGGGTTAAGTTTAGATTTAGGTAAGGGTTAGGGTTAGTGTTAGAGTTATGATTAGGGTTAGTGTTGGAATTAGGATTAAGGTTACGCTTAGGGTTAGGTTTAGAGTTAAGGTTAGGTATGTGGTTTTGCTTAGACTTTGGGATAGTGTTTGGCCCCTCAGCCTTTGAATCTTTTACACTGAACATGATTGCACATATTATTGTCATCTCTAATTTTGTTTATTAAGCTATCTGTTCTCACATATTATGAATACTATCAATGATTATTAAAATATCTTTATTATTATACTCTTAACTACCCCAACCTATCCTGCTATCATTTCACTATTTCTATATTGATATTTATTTATTATCTGTCTTCTATTGAATTCAGATTGACAGATGTCAATTGTCTTTGTTTATCTGCCTCTCTCTTTCTAAAGATCTTCTACTTCTGAGTTGCAGGGAGTAGTTTCAGGTAGATAACTAAACTTTTAGTAATTATGTGTCAAATAAAATACATTAGACACTTACTAAGGGAGGAGCGATTCTCTTATAATAAAGGCATGTGTGTTTTATAATAATGATTTGTGGACATTTTATAAAATTTAACCATTTATTGGCTGTCACA
This sequence comes from Macroglossus sobrinus, assembly GCA_004027375.1. Classification (NCBI taxonomy): domain Eukaryota; kingdom Metazoa; phylum Chordata; class Mammalia; order Chiroptera; family Pteropodidae; genus Macroglossus; species Macroglossus sobrinus. Next base: position 63,620 of record PVKZ01002323.1, on the reverse strand, counting down.
TTAAATGTCCTACGAATGAGGTGATTATCAATATTTGTGCATGGACTATCAATCATGCAGTGTCTTGTTTACATCTTTAAAAGTGGTTTATACATGTTTAACTCATATAAAAATAATAGCTGGTTACATCTGAAAATTTTAAAATTATGCCTATGTCTTAGCTGCTTTAATGTCATCTGGTGGGGGTAGGCTTTCTTTGATTACTCTGTCCAAAAGAGATGATATTCTCTTCAACCTCTAAATGTTATTCTTCTTTATTTTTCTTCAAAGCATTATCTAATATGTTCATTACATGTCAAATTTCCACTGAATTTAAGCTTCACGAGGCTAGGAAATAGAAAAAATAGAAAAATCTATTTTTCAGTGACATAATTCCAGTTAGACAGAAAGCACTCTAGGCATTTTACTGAATGAAAACTTTATACAAGCCAAATCATGATGTCCCTTTCCTTATGATGAGGTGAAATTTATGAAAACTAAAAATGGCAACTTAAAAGTATAATTCCATATCAATTTATATGACTTATACCTCTTCAGTGACTATGAAGATAGAAATGAGAAAAACTCAGCAACTTTCAAGTGTTGCAAGAAATGTGTCACTTTGAAAGAAGCTTTGATTTTATGTAACATTGATTTTGAAACACAAGTTTGGACAAATAATTTAATCTTTCTAGGATTGTGAAGAACTAAATGATATAAGCCATCTCAAACATCAAAAATTATGAATATTTCATGAATGGTAAATATTCTACAGAAGTGAGGTTAGTGGCCACAGTTAGTAGGGCAAGTCATAGAAAGGCCAGAGTTTTACATTTCCTACTCAAAGAGCATAGTTTAATAATGAAGCTCAGATTATGGATTCATACAGACTAGTTTAAATTCTATTATTGCTGTGTGATCTCTGAGCAAGATATTTAACATTGAGAACTACTCAAACTCATCTTGAATATTAGCATAAGGATGTCAATCTTGTGTTGCTTCTGATAGAATTAACTGCATTTGCTAGTGCAGTCAGCATAAGCAGGCACAAGTCTGATTTTTTTTGTAGATTTTTAAGACTCTGTGTTAAGTTATTCTTAAGCACAAAAATTTCAAATTTCTTTTAGAAAAGTTTTATATTCATAGCAAAACTGAGCAGAAGACACAGAGATTTCCCATACACTCCCTGACCCGTGGGCACCCATAGCTTCCCTCACTATCAACATCTTGCACCGGAGTGGTACATTTGTTACAATCAGTAACAATGAGATGTCATAATGACCCAAAGTTCATGCTTTACATTAGGGTTCACTCCTGGTGTACCTAGTGGGTCTGACTAGTGTGTAATGACATATATCTATTATTATAGTATTGCACAGATTAATTTCACTGCTCTAAAAATCCTGTGCTCCAGCTTTTCATCCCCCTCTTCCTCATTAACCCCTGATCTTTAATTGTCTTCACAGTTTTACCTTTTCCAGAACGTTGAAAGCATATAGTATGTAGTCTTTTAAAAAAATTATTTTAATTGGTTTTAAGTATACAGTACATTGCTTAGACATCTTTACAGCTCATAAAGTGATCCCTCTAATTGCTCCTTCCTTTCTCTCATCCTCTGCCTAGCCAATGTATTTATTCTAATTACATTCCCTATGCTGTGCTCCCCATGCTCATGACCATCCATTAGCTACTAATTTGTACTTCTTTAACCTTTCACTCTATTCTCCCAGCCCTCCAAACCCCCTTCTCCTCTGTTCATCACCAAATTGTCCACTATATTTGTAAGTCTGTTTTTGATTAGTTTGTTCTTTTTATTCTTTAGATTCTGTATATAAGTGAAGCTATATAGTGTTTATCTTTCTCTGTTTGACTTAAATACCTTCTAGGTCCATCAAAGCAATATCTTTTTTCATCCTCTTTTTGTTTTAGTCTGTGTGTGTGTTTTAATCTGAAGTGAGCCTCTTATAGGTAACATGTAAGGGTCTTGTTTTCCTTTCCATTCATCCACTCTTTTAGTCGGAGCACTTAATTCTTTTCCATTGAGGTATTTATGGATAGAAATACAGTTGTTTCCAGTCATTATTCTGGTTTTTGATACACGTTTTTTCTTCTTAAAGAAGTCCCTCCAACACTTCTTGTAATACTAGATTGGTGGTAATAAATTCCTTTAGTTTATTTTTCTCTGGGAAACTCTTCGTCCTTCAACTCTAAATGATAGCTTTGCTGGATAAATTATTCTTGGATGTAGATTCAGGGTCTTCATTCTGTCGAATATTTTTTTGCCAAACTCTTCTATCCTGAATAGTTTCTTTTGAGAAATCAGCTGCCAGTCTTATGGGTGCTCTCTTACCAGTAACTATCTGTTTTTCTCTTGCTGCTTTTAATATTCTTTCTTTGTATTTAACCTTTGGCATTTTACTTATGATGTGTCTTAGTGTGAGCCTCTTTGGATCCCTGCTTTTTGGAGTTCTCTGAGCTTCCTGAGGTTTTATGTTTATTACCAGATTAGGGAAGTTTTCTGTCATTATTTCTTCAAACAGCTGTTCAACATCTTGATTTTCTTCAGTTACACTGATCAAATGACTATTTGGACACTTAGTATTGTTATGGACCGCACCCGGACAAGATGACCTCAGAGCCGAATTAGAATAAAAAAGATAATTTTATTACGAATTCAAATCTGGGCTCAAGCCTCCACTGCCGCAGCAGCGAGAACAAGAGCCCTGATCCTTAGCATGAGGTTCCTTATGTTAGGTTTATGGCAGGCTAACTTGGCGCGCGCGGGACAGGTTGCAGTTCCTTATTGGCTGACCATATGGCCTGATTATGGCCTGACCTTTAAGCAAGCAAATAGGATGTCTGGGCGGAGAATTCCGGCCCTTGGTCAGAGGGGATTGCAGTCTACCTTGCTGGGGGAATTTAAAATTTTACATTCCGCCATCTTAGGTCTTACATTGCTGTCTTAAATACATAAGTTCTCATGACCCATTACAGTATCTCATATTCTCCTTAAATTATTTTTAAAGTCTTGGCATCTTGTCTCTTGCTGTCTGATTGCATGTCCTTGGCTTTCCCATCCTCTAGACAGGGTTTTTGATCCTTTTCTTTATTCATTTTGTTTATTCCTTTGTTTGTTCCATTTAATATACTTCTCATCTCAGATAATGTGTTCATTGCAGACTGGTATAATTCCATTTAATAATTTATAATTTCCATTTTCCATTCTTATACTTTTTATCTCTTTGTTGAAGTTCATTGAGCATCTTTATAACCAGTGTTTTGAACTCTACATTTGTTAAATTACTTGACTCCATTTTCTATGGATCTCTGTTCTGTTCTCTCATATGGCTCCTGCTTTTTTGTCTTTCCATTTTGGCTGCCTTTTTGTGTCTGTTTCTATCTACTAAACAAAGCTCCTAAATCTCCTTGTCTTATTAGTGTGAATTTATAAAGCAGGTGTCTAGTGGCATAGTCCTGAAAGGGTTCAGTTGCAGGTCAAATTTAGCCCAAGCATCTGCCCCCCACCAAGTCCACCTGTTAAAATTCAGCAAGCATTTCACAGATGATGTGCTTATAGTTGCCTCAAAAGGCCACACCAGAAACTGAAGCCAGCTGCCTCCAGTGTGAGTCTAGACACTGCTTAGCAATGAGCATCTGACTCACTAAGGATATACCTTGCTGTGGCTTGAGTGGGGCTACAAGTTGTGGGAGGCTGGGTTTCAGGAAATCTTCTGAGCAGAGAGATCTCTGTTATCCAGTTTGGTGACATCACAGCTATGGCAGTGCTGTGTCTGGGGCTCATCAGAAAATAATGGATACCGCCGACACTTCTGTACTGAGCAAAGTCTCACCTCGGTCCTATAAGTACGTGGTACTCCCTACACATAGCTGAATCGGCTCTGGTGCTCCGAGTAAACAGGTCCATCACTTGAGAATCTGCTTGCAGATGTGGTCCCTTTAAAAGACGGCTGCCACTGCGGCTGCCACTACTGCAGTTTCTGTCTTACTCAGCCACTTGGGACTGGGCAGCCCCGCATCCTCGCCCTGACCTACCTTCTGCTGTTCCAGGATGATTTCTTGGATTTCTCCCTAGTTGTATGGCTTGTTCATCCCAGGCAATTTTTTCTCGCTGCTGCTCCTTGTTTCCATAACAACTTTGCTTTGGTTGCCAGAGGAATGTACAGAGCGTCTATCAGCTACAACATTTTTTTCTCCAATAAACTTATACTTTTAGTTTTTACATTTGTGTGTCATCCATTTTGAGTATTTTTGTATTATTTAATTTAGGGAACCAACTTCATCATTTTGCATATAAATATTCAATATTCACATCACCATTTGTTGAAAAGATAGTTCTTTTTAAGTTGAATTTCTGAATGTCTCTGTCAAAATCAATTTTAATAAAGTATTTATTACTAGACCTGAAGTCTACCTGATTGGTCTACATGGATTAATACTTATGTTGGTACCACACAGTCTTAATTATAATACCATTGAAGTAAGATTTGATATATGTGATTGTGAGTCATGCCATATTGTTTTTCTTTATAAAGATTACATTGCACGTGCAGTTTGATTTAAATTTACATATCCCATTTAAGATAACCTTGTCAGTTTTTCTAAAAATTCTTTGGTAATTTAAAAAAATGCATTAAATTTGTAGATCAACTTGTGATATATTTTGATCTTATTCATATTGACATTAATATTGAACTTTTGATAATTTACATTAATTCAAATGTTTTTTTATTTATTAAATTTATAATTTCAAAAAACTATCAGAGTAGAAGATTGGGACAGCTTAAATTTCTAAATGTTTCTTAATTTGATGCTATTTTCACATCTTTTATTATTACTATGTAATAGTATAATTCAATCTTGTATTTTGATTCCGTATCCTGTGAACTTTTAAAATTATTCATTAGTTCTAGTGGATTTTTAGTGAATTCCTCACGAAACTTTTTATACAGGATTATGTCATCTGCAACAAGAACAGTCATATTTCTTTTCCATCAGGAGATGATTGATTTTTTTTAACATACACAAATGTTGCAGTTGTGAAATAATCTTAATTGGTCATGATACATAATAATTTTTACTATTTTTCCTGGGTTTCATTTTGCTAGTATTTTGTAAGAATTTGTGTGTCTATATTCAGGAGATATTATGATGTGATATTTTATGTTCTCATAATGTTTCCGATATCCAAATTAGGGTAATACAGACATCATCAAATAATTGGGGAAGTTCCAACTTCTATTTTTGAAAGATTTGGAGATGATTTTGTGTTAATTACTAACCACATGTTAGGTAGAATTTACCAGTTAAGGCATGCAACCCTGAGCTTTTCTTTGTGGATAGCGTTTTAATTAATTGAAAGAATTTTCTTGTTATAAATGTTTTCTCACATATTCTTTTTTCCTATGTAGATCAAGTTATATATTAATATTTCTTTTGAGTTTAACTGGATAATTTGTGCATATCAAGATATATATTTTTAGTGTGTACTAATTCATGTTTCTCGATCTTCTAGGCAGTTGACATGAAATAAACAGAAAAAATAATGCATAAGAATGAGGCTTTGGAAAAATTATTTTATAGTCTAAGGTTACTAGGATGAAAATTATGACTATGAATTATGCTGCAACTTATACTCATATTTATGGGTAGATAAATTAGATACTGAATATAAAATAAAATTTTGAAGACTGCTCTATAAACTTGAATCTCATCAAACCAGCAGACTGAGCCTACATTTTGTAGCAACAATGTTTAGATAGGTGATAATAATTTTAATTTTAAAAAGAACAAAAACAAAATAACATTATAAATGAAGAAAAATATGAAAATTTGGCAAATAACAGTGTATAATATTAACTTAGAAATACAATGTGTTAGGTAGTATTGGAAGCCATGTACACATAACAGATTTAATATTTAAGAGTTAGAACTATATAGCTGATGAGTCACAGAAAATGTCAAATTAGATATCATTTAAACTATTACAGATAACAATTGTTTGGGTATACAAAAAGTAAGTCAACATAGGAATGTTAAATGACTTTATAAGAAAGTTTGCCTAACTGGGGAAAGAAAAAAAAGAAAAGAATTGTACAGCAGTAAAGACAGGATACACATTATTTTCAAATATGTAAATTTTTTAAATAACTGATTTTGGGGCCCATAAATTGTACTTAACTTCATGAAGCAGAAATCCAACAGACTATACTGCCTAGGTGCTGTGAAATGAAACTAGAATCTATCTACCATCCAGGCATAAGCAAACTTCATTTAAGATTATCATTTCAAGTAAATGATGGATTAAATAAAAATTCAAATTGAGATTATTATTATTTTACGATGGTTAGTTTGGTAAGTGGACAGGGGGCCGGGGATGGGTTTTTAACATGAACAATCTCTTTCTTTGTTGAAGCAATCTGCAGCCAGAGTCTGGACTTCGTTGCCATTTGTATTATTTGTTTTTTTTGGACTTATTTTTGATCTGATGAGATTTGGATCCCTCTGTGACATAGGCAGCAGGAATGCTCCATCATTGAAGATCAGCTTTGGAGGTATCACAGAGCTGATGAAAGTCAACACTCAGATACCCTTAGATACTGTCAATGGCTCCAGAAAGAGCAAATCCTCACAGAAACAGAAGAGAGGACCACAGGTGTCATGGTGGTTGTGATCCATGCAAACTTCCAAGACGTCTTCACTACATTCCACAAGCTGAAGTAGAGCACGACGATGACCAGCAGCAGGCAGCACGTGAGCTCCCACCAGGGACAGTGGATGTCGTCAATGCCGTGACTGTCCTGGACGTGCAGCACCCCATGCCTGGAGCGGAGAAGGCAGTGATCTTGGAGGGGCACTGTCTCTTCACCCAGAACTCTAACCTGACAGGTGAGATAGCTCCAAGAGCCACCCTACCCAACTCAGCGCCACAGAAAGGACTCAGCCTGGCAGGACCAGAGACCCCATCCAGAAGGCCGGGCCCACCAGCCCCAGCTAAGAGGCAGGGCTCACCTTGAGGGGAGCTAGAGAAGATAGGAGTGGCATGCTGGCAGCCACAGAGGCCCAGGTCTGGACTCCAAACTCAGCACCCTGTGTTTGGCGCTGCAGGGCGATTGGCATCTTGGGTTCTTGAAGGAGGAGCTACAGAAGTCAGAGGGAAGGTGCTCAGTGATGCCCACAGAAGGTCCAGGGCCCCTTGGCAAGGATGAGGCTAAGTAGACATGGAGCAACACGGAAAGACACACAGACACCTGCTCTGTTACCCAAGGGTAACAGTTGACTACTTCATCTGGCTGCTTCAAGGCTGATTCTACAGGTTTTGGAGTCAGGATGACTCAGGTTTGCTCAAGCACCATCTGGGGGAGGGAGTTCATAATAAGGGCAGAACATAAGACCATGATGAATGGGGATGGAAGTGATAGCTAGTGGAGCATGCCCTGTGTGCCAGGCAGGATCAAGGCACTTCCACTCAGTATTTCCTTAAACCCTCCCGATTTTCTGTGTGGAAGGAGGTGGCACCATCATGCCCACCGTGTTCCTGCTGCCTTTCCATCCCTGGTGGACTATGAATGGGAGCTGATCAAAGGCCATGCTGCTGCCCTGGGCAGTGGAAGGGCTACACTGTGAAAGGGGCCACCACTGCCCGGGTTTGCTGAAGTCCAAGGTGGCAATCCTGACACTCATGGAAGAATGCCACAGACCTAGGTTTTCCATAGGTTCCACAGCTGCACTTGTCATGGTGCCACTTTGGAGGAGCTCAGGTCCTCAAAGTCCAGGATCACACAGCCATGTGACAGTAGAGGCGTGACAGGTGTGAGAGCCCAGCACAGCACCCTCAACCCGCCTAGCACCTGGCCCAGTCAGATTTGACAGCAGAGCAGATGCTGCACCTACCTGACATTGTCATCTCATTTTTATAGGGCACAAGCCTGGCGCTGAAGTGTGAGGTGCCTCCCCATGCTGTTCTCTGCACGCACATTGTGAGTTCTATGAGATGGAACAACGGTGGGTGGGAGGAGGCCACCACTGGCATGTGGCTCCCATCTACCCCTACCTGAGACCTACCTCACTCAGATGAGTCTTTGAAGTGTGTGAGATGAAGCCCCCACAATGTAGTTATAAGAGAAGCAACAGGCTCATTTCCCTCCAGACCCATAATTGTCATGTTACCTATAGAAACAGGACACCCCCATCCTTGGTATTATTCTAAACATAGCCTCTAAAGGGTAGCTTATTTCTGAAAAGCAGAAGACAAGGAACAGGTGGGTTCTGAACTTTTGTATGCATGACCTCTTTTTTCTAGACTACATTGCTAGACTACTGGTGTATTGTATGGTCCCAATTCTTGTCAAAACAAACAGAAGGCTTCTAATAATGCTACCTTCACATGAGTGGAATGCATTATCAAATTTCCTCAAAGATTCCTGCTATTTCAATTGATTATGAGTGGCCTTCACATGTAATCTTCTGGGGTCTTTGATTTTCAGGGTTGCAACTCAAGTATAACCACTTTTGTGATAAATAAAATATTGTCCCTTGTGCCAAATATGTTTAGATAGAGCTCTCTGTTTTCCATAGAATTGTTTAGAGCAGGACACCTAGCATGGCAAATAGAATTCAGGCTGTTTTTTACTCCCTATTTTGCCAGGTGCATTTATAGTGAGCAGAGAAGACACCTCATTTCAAACAGTACTGAAGATTAATAGTTGGACTGTCCTAAGACATCTGAATTAGATATGAAGTATCAGGTTCCTGTGGTTGTGTGCTGTGCCATAGCCAGCACTGAACTACTCTTTTCCTTCTACTCAGAGGGTGTTTAATTTCACACACTCAACATTTGACCACCTACTTCGTAGCTTCTGCCATAAAATTTGTTCTTGTGTCACTAACCTATCTCATCTGCATTATACTAACTTTAGCTATAATTATGACTGCCACATTTGTGATTCCTTTCTCTTTTTTATTTTTTAAAAATATTTACTTATTTATTTATGGTGACATTGATTAATGAAATGCAATACGTTTCAACTGTACACTTTAATAGTAAGGTACATATAAGTTTACACTGTGTGTTCACCTCCTGTAGTTAGATTTCTTTCCATCACCACATATTTTATCCCCTTTACCCCATCTACCTTCCTCCTGCTCCAACCTCTTATTCTCTGGTAACCACTAGTCCATGTCCATGAGTCTCTGTTTGTTTGTCCTGCTCATTTGTTACTTTTAGGTTTATATCCCACATATAAGTGATATCATGTGATTTTCAATTTTTTCTGTCTGGGTTATTTTGCTTAGCATGATTATGTCAAGGTCCATTCATGTTGTCACAAATAGCAGTATTTCATCTCTTCTTGTGGCTGAGTAATGTTATATTGTATATATGTAGCACAGCTTCTTTAGCCAATCATTTATTGTAGGACACTTTGGTTGCTTCCATGTCCTGGTCACTGTAAGTGATGCTGCTATAAACATTGGTGTGCAAATATCTTTTCAGATATGAGTTTTCAAGTCTTTGGCGTAAATACCCAGTAGAGGGATTGCTGGATCATATTGTAGATCAATTCTTAGTTTTTTGAGGAAACTCCATACTGTTTTCTGTCAGGAGCCGTTCTTATCAAGCTCTCATACCTGAGATCTAGGTAACTTCGCTTTGGGACAGGGTCTGCCTCGCCCTGTGCTATTTGATAGGATAGACAGCATGAAGTCAGTTGCCCTGACATGCCCTGACATGCCCTGGGCCCCTTGAGCCATTTGCTTAAACTAATCTGACCTTGCAGCCCCCTCCTCTCCCGGGACCCTTCTGCATTTTTGGGTCATATAAGGAAATGGAATGTTCTGCGGTTCGGTATCCAAGGCAACCGTGCTTATGCAAATCCTCCCCTTTATATACTCTACCCCTACCTACAATAAAGGAGGCTTGATCAGAACTTTGTCCTTCCTCCATTCTTCGTGTCTCCTGTCCCCCATTCTCTTGCAGATAGTCTCCTCGAGTCTCACGTCTGGTTGGAGCTCCCATTAGTCGTCCCGTGGGAAGGGACAGTTTTCCATAGTGACTGCCCAATTTGCAGTTCTACCAGCAGTGTATGAGGGTTCCTTTTTCTCTGCATTTGTTATTCTCCAACATTTGTTATTACTTGTCCTGTTGATTAAAGCTATTTTAACAGGTATGAGATGGTATCTTATTGTGGTTTTGATTTGCATTTCCCTAATAGCTAGCGATGTTGAGTATTTTTCACATATTTGTTGGCCATTTGTATGTCCTCTAGGGAGAAGTATCTGTTCAAGTCCACTTCCCATTTTTTGATGAGATTATTTGATTTTTTGGTTGTTATTGAGTCATATGAGTTTTTTTGTATATGTTGGATATTAGGTCCTTATCAGAGGCATTGCTTACAAATATATTTTCTCATTTGGATGGTTGTCTCTTTACCTTATTGAAGATTTCTTTTGCTGAGCAAAAGCATTTTGGTTTGATGTAGTCCCATTCATTTATCTTGTCTTTTACTTGCCTTGCTTTTGAGGTCAAATTCATAAAATCCTCTTTAAGTCCAAGGTCCTTGAGTTTAGTTCCTATGTTTTCTTATATGCATTTTATTGTTTCAGGTCTTATATTTAGGTCTTTAATCCATTTTGAGTTTATTTTGGTGTGTGGAGATAGATAAGAGTCAAGTTTCATTCTTTTGCAGGTGGCTTTCCAGTTTTCCCAGCACCATTTATTGAAGAGGCTTGCCTTTCATCATTGTATGTTTTTGGGTTTTTTGGCAAAAATTATTTGCCCACATAAATATGAGTTTACTTCTGGACTCCCAATTCTGTTTCACTGGTCAGTGTGTCTGTTTTTCTGCCAATACCATGCTGTTTTGATTACTGTTGCTTTATAGTATAATTTGAAGTCAACAGAATGATGCCTACAGCCTTGTTTTTTTTTCTCAGAATGGCTTTGGCAATTCAGAGTTTTTTGTGCTTCCGTGCAAATCTGATGATTTTTTTGTTCAATCTCTTTTAAAAATGCCGATGGGATTTGATGGGGATTGCATAAATCTATATAATGCTTTTAGTAATATGGCCATTTTAACTATGTTGATTCTTCAAATCCAAGAACATGGAATATCTTTCCATGTCTTTGTATTTTCTTTGATTTCTTCTAATAGGATCTTGTAGTTATATAGGTCCTTCAAATGTTTTCTTAGATTTATTTCTAGATGTTTTATACTCTTTGTTCCAATTGCAAAAGGAATTTTTTTCCCACTTCTTTAGCTGACACTTCATTATTAGAGTATAGGAACACTATGGATTTTTGAACGTTGATTTTGTATCCAGAGACTTTACTGTATTTGCTTATTGTTTCTAGTAGTGTTCTTCTAAAGTCTTTAGGGTTTTTCACATAAAGAATTGTGTCATTTGAAAATAGTGACAGTTTGATTTCTTCATTTTTTATTTAGATACCTTTTATATCTTTCTCTTGTCTAATTGCACTCACTAGGACCTCCAATGTTATACTGAATAGTAGTGGTGATAGTGGACAGCCTTGCCTTATTCCTGATCTTAGAGGGAAGATTTTCAGTTTTTCACCATTAAGTATGTTGGTTGAGGGTTTGTCATATATGGCCTTTATTATGTTAAGGTACTTTCCTTCTATACAGATTTTGTTAAGTGTTTTGATCATAAATGGATGCTGTATCTTATCAAAGGCTTTTTCTGCATCTATTGATATGATCATATCATTTTTATTTCATAATTTGTTTATGTGGTGAATCACATTAATCAGTTTGTGTATGTTGAACCATCCCTGTGCTTCTGGGATGAAGCCCACTTGATCATGGTGTATAATCTTTTTAATATGTTGCTGTATTTGGTTTTCTAGTATCTTATTTTTGCATCAGTGTTCATGAGAGATATCAGTCTGTAGTTTTCTTTTTCTGAATTATCTTTACCAGATTTTGGTATCAGGGTAATATTAGCCTCCTAAAATGAGTGGGGAAATATTACCTCCTCTTTGATTTTGTTGGAAGAGTTTGAGAAGAATAGGTATTAAATATTCTTTGAATGTTTGGTAGAATTCACTAGTCAAGCTATCTGGCCCTGGACTTTTACTTTTGGTAGGTTTTTGATGGTTGTTTCCATTTCCATATTGCTGATTGGTCTATTTAGATTTTCTGGTTCATTTTGATTCAGTCTAGGAAGGTTGTATTTTTTTAAGTACTGGTCCATTTCTTCTAGGTTAAATTTGGTGTTATACACTTTTTTTATAGTATTCTTGTATAATCCTTGGAATCTGTACGGTGTCTGTCATAATTTCCCCTCTTTCAGTCTTGATTTTGTTTATTTGTGTCTTTTCTCTTTTTCCTTAAGTGAGTCTAGCCAGGAGTTTCTCAATTTTATTAACCTTCTCCAAGAACCAGCTCTTTGTTGCATTGATTTTTTTCTGTTGTTTTTTGTTTGTTTGTTTTCAATTTCATTTATTTCTGCTCTAATTTTGATTATTTCTTTCCTCTGCTGACAAATAAGGCTTCTTTTGTTTTTCCTTTTCTAGTTTTTTAGATGAAGCGTTAGGTTGTTTATTTGGGCTATTTCTTGTTTTATGAGACAGGCCTGAAATGATATGAACTTTCCTGTCATGACCTCTTTTGCCATGTTTGAAAAGTTTTGATATGTTGTATTGCCATTATCATTCATTTCTAAGTATCTCTTGGTATCTCCTTTTATTTCTTCTCTGACCTAGTTATTCTTCAGTAGCATGTTGTGTAATCCCCAAGTATTTGTGGTTCTTCGTGCTTTCTTTTTTCAGTTGATCTCTAGTTTCAAAACATTATGATCAGAGAATACAGTTGGTATGATTTCAACCCTCTTATATTTATTGAGGCTATCTCTGTGTCCTAGTATGTGGTCAAAACTTGAGAATGTTTCATGTGCACTAGAGAAGAATGTATAAGCTGGTGTTTGGGGATGGAAGGCTCTATAAGTGTCATTTATGTCCAGTTAGTCTAATATGTCATTTAAGGATTATTTCCTTATTGATTTTCTGTTTGGATGATCTATCCCCTACTACGATAGTGTTTTGGTTGGTTTCTCCCTTTAGTTCTGTTAGTAATTGCTTTACATACTTCGAGGCTCTCTTCGAGGCTCCCTGATTGGAAGTATTATGTCTTCTTGGTGCATGATTTTCTTTATCATTATGATGTGTCTCTCAGTATCTTTCTTTACCTTTTTTATTTTAAAGTCTATTTCATCTAATATTAGTACCACTACTTCTGCTTTTCTCTGAATGCCATTTGCTCAAATATCATTTTCCACCCTTTAACTTTGACTCTATATTTGTGTTTAGAGCCGAGATGTGTCTCCTAGAGGCAGCATATGGCTTGGTTGTTTTTTTTTTTTTTGATCCATTCTGCAACCCTGTGTCTTTTTTATTGTAGTGTTCAGTCAATTTACATTTTGCTTGATTATGGAAATATGATGTCTTCTTATAGCCATTTTATCTTTTGCTTTCTGGTAGCTTGGTGTTTCCATTGCGTCCTTGTCCCTGTGTTTCTGTTTTCTTTATTTTGGTAGGCTTTTGTGGGTTTTCCCCTCTGATCCTCCTTGTTTTATGTCATATACTTTAGTTCTAAATCTTTGACGTGTGGTTATCATTACGAATATGTAAAGGATAGTTATATATATGCAGTCATCCATTTTCTTCTGCATGTGCCTTTTCTCCATTCCCCTTTGTGAATTTAGATTTTTGAATCTTCTCTTTTTCAGTCATTATTATTTCAATTTGTCCCTGTGTATGTTGAACATTCACTACTATCTTGCTATAGCAATTCTCTTTTTATTATTTAAGCTTATAATGCCCTGTTCTTAGTAATAGTTATACTTCTCTGCTTCTATTTGCCTGACAGTCACCTTATTCCTAATTGTTATTATTTTTTGTCATTTTGTTTTAAGTGAGCTGACCCCTTTCAGTATTTCCTGTAGTGCAAGTTCATAGTGGAGAATTCCCTCAATTTTTGCATGTCTGGAAAGGTCTTTATTTCAACTTCATATCTAAAGGAGAGCTTAGCTGGATACATTATTTTAGGCTGGTAGTTCCTTTCACTTAATAGTTTGAATAGTTGATTCCACTACTTTCTGGTTTGTAAGGTCTGTGCTGAGAAGTCCATCGATAGTCTAATGGGTTTTTCTTTATTGGTTACCATCTCCTTTCTTTGGCTGCCCCGAGAATTCTGTTTTTGTCATTGATATTTGCTAATTTTAATACAATGTGTCTTAGTGAAGGCCATTTGGGGTTGAGATAGTTGGGTATTCTGTTGACCTCTTGAATTCCAAGCTCCTGCTCGTTCATTAGTTTTGGGAAATTTTTGTGCACTATTTGTCTGAAAATATTTTCTAGCTCCTGCTCCTTTTCCTCACTGTTGATAATGTCCATTATTCTTTTATTTCCTCTCCTAATGGTATCAGCTAGTTCTTGAATTTCTCTTTCATTATTTTTTATTCCTCGATTTTTCTCTTCTTTCTTGAATTCTTTCTAGATTTCTGTCTTTGATATCACTGACCCTTTCCTCCATTTGGTCGACTTTCCCAAGCTTGCTATTTCATTTTTCAACTCTCACAGTGTGCTTTTATATCCAGAAGATCTATTCTGTTCTTTTTTGAGAGTTTCAATCTCCTTACTAAGAAACTTAGTCTGCTCATATAGTTGTTTTTTCAATTCTTGAAATTGTTGATATGACTTGTTTTAGATCTCACTGTTTTCAGAAGTACCATCCTGAATTCTCTGTCATTTAAGTTGCATAATTCTATGTCTATAAGCTTATTTTATGGAGATTTTTCTCTTTTTTTTTTTTTTTTCTGAGATACCTTGTAACTTTGGTTGTTCATGTTGCTTAATAGACTATTTCTCTGCTTGGGCATTAATGAAAGTGTTTTCTGCTTTTGTTCCAGAAAGATTTATTATATAAATCTCTTTAGCCTGTTGCAAAGAAGGCACTTTTCTTTTGGTTTCCAGTAGGTGGTGCCTAAGCCTTTTGGATTCTTGCCTTATATAAAGCCTTAATAATACCTTTTTTTCTTATAGATGCTTATTCACGCTCACTACTCTCAGTCTCAATCCCTGTCAGTGTTAGTGACAGTTTCAGTATCATTGGCTCAGATTCCCCTAGGCTCCACAGTGTTCAGTATTGAATGATATGGATTGAGGGGCCCTCTTGGATGGAGTTTGAGGACTGTAGCTCAGCCTTAATTTTGCAACTGTGGCTGGTAAAAATCAACTGTTGTTTCTCTGCTGTCCCACTTCTCTGCTTTTTGACCTGATGACTGGGCCCTGCTGCCAGCTACGTGGAGCTCACAGCACTCCTACACAGGGCTGTTATGGAAACCAGCCACTTCTTCTCTTCCCCTCCTCTTGCAGGAAGCTCCAGTGGCTGCAAGAGACAGCTTATTTCTTCCAGTCCACCACCCAACATCTGGTGTTCTGGCCTGTGGTAGCTCTTATGCACAGATCCCAAGCTCAGACATGCTTGTGTGCAGTTTGGGTGTTTTTTGTTGAGTTTTAGATGTTCAGCTTATTGTTGTTTCCAGGGGAGAGATCTGAGGATGTCTCTCACTCTGCCATGTTTCTCCAAATTCTTTGTGATCCTTTCTTAATTAAATATTTCTTAATTAAATATTATCAAGTCAAAATGGTGACTTTTATTCTTATGAATCCTATTGTAGATCACTAGCTCACCTTATTTAGGACAAGTCTTGTGTTTCTCACTCATGTGTCTCTGATGTTCATTTTATCCTCTTTGGAACTACCACCACACACACTTCTGCCCACAAGTGCCTTTGCTCCCACTCTCTTCAATCCAGTCCATTCTGTCATCAACTTGGATTTCTTTTTAATTTTAAATTTATTGAGATGACATTGGTTAATAAGATTATATGTTTCAAGTATACAATTCTATAACGCATCATCTGTATATTGCAATATGTGTCCACCCCTCAAAGTCTTTTCTCTTTCTATCACCATATGCATAATCCATTTATTCTCTTCTGCCTCTTCTCTCAATGCTTCCCCTCTGGTAAAGACCATATTGTTTTCTGTGTCAATGAGTTTTAGTTTGTCTTGTTTCTTTATTGCTTTAGGTTTTATATCTCATATATAAGTGAAATCATATTTCTCACCCTTCATGTCTGTCTTATTTTGCTTAGCATGATATTCTCAAGATCTATCCATGCTGTCATATGGCAGCATTTTGTCTTTTATTACAGCTAAGTAGTATTCCATTGCATATGTGTTCCACATTTTTTTATCCAATTACCCATTGAAGGAGTTCTTTTAGAATTTTGTTCACTGCTCAAAGAAAGAATAGACCCATCAACCAAGAATCCTATATCTAAAAAAGCTATATACAAATACAGGAGATAAAGACAGTCCAGATACACACACACACACACACACACACACACACACACACACACACACACACGAAAAATATTGTTAGCAGATCCATCTTACAGAAAATATTATGAGTAGAGTAGTTTTCTGGTCTAAAAGCAGCTGTTCCAGACAGTAATCAGAATTCTCATAAAAAATAAAGAAGTGGCTGTCTTTGAGGCAGCTAGCTCGAGGCTGCCTGACCAATTCCTTCTGGCCCCTCTGGGCTACCACCCCTCTTGCTGTATTGTTGGATGTGCCCAGCTTGACTGAACCTCCCCAGAAGCCCTCCTGCTCTCATCATCTTTCCCGTGTGTTCCCAATGACATCACCACTGGTGCTGGAAGTGAGTTCCTGCCCCTCCCACTTTCCTGTCACTTCCATCCCTGGGCAGAACCTCTCTCGGTTTCAAGCTTGGAGGAGGTAGGGAGCTCTGCACTCACCAGACAGCAAGCTCCACTCCCAGTTTCTCACCATATGATATCCCCTGTGCCATTGTCTCCCACACTCACTCCTGCTGCAGCCACCTCAGACACCTGCCAATGTGGTCTTGACATCCAGGGCCCACACTCTGCCCACCCACTATCACATATTTCCAAAAGCCCCACCTTCCCATTTCCCCCTCTCACTAGCTTGCATCCTGCAGGCCAAGACTGCCATGGAGTGCCTGTTGTGTCCCCCAAATACCTTGAAGTGGTAGTGGAATGATGTTAGGAGCTGGGGCCTTGGGAGGTGATAAGGTGTAGATGAAGGCAGAAGGGTGGAGACCTCAGGATGGGATTGGTGCTTAGGAGAGGAAGGGATCAGACCTCCCTCCCCACTGTACCAAAACCCAGGAAGAAGGCAGTCATCTTCCAAACGGGAAGAGGGCCCTCTCTGGAACCCCACCATGCTGTCACCCTGAACTGCAAGAAATAAGGGTCCCTTCTGTAAGCCCCCTGCCCTGTGGTATCTGTGATGGCACCCGAGGTGCTGAGGCAGAAGCCTCCTCTTGCAAATGCCCTCCCCTCTGAGCCCCATTGTGTCTTGCTGGCCTCTCAGCTCCGCAGCCTCCACACTCATTACCCCGGCCACCCTAATCAACAGAGCCCATGGGAAGACCAAAGATCAGCAGGTGGAGCCAACCCCTTCAACAGGCCTGGAGGAGAAGCACAGAGCTGTCCCCACCTGGGCTCCTACCATTCTAATGGGGGTTGTCCCAAAAGCTTAGAGTCTGCTCTGACCCCACTCTCTGGGCCTGGGGACTTCAGCTGGCCTGACTACCCTAGCTCTCAGGTGTTTGTCTACACTCGGCCATGTCCTCAAGTTCAAAGAGGCCTGTGCAGCCTCCTCCATTCCATCTCTCTCTCTCTCACTGCCCCCCACAGCACCCCACCTACACAGGTACTCCTGAACACATTTTTCTTTTTGTTTTTATACATAATTACCAAATATCACTGTCATCCTGGAACTTGTGGTAGGGGGCAATGCTGTGCTGTCAGCTTCCTGCCATGCCACTCAGCCACATACAGGAAAACCCTCGGCCTTTCTCCTCCCACCCATCATTTTCATAATTCCTGGGAATGCATGGAAGGTGATACTGGAAGCTTCATTCTGCAATTCCTGTGGATCAAGGCTTTGTTGTTCCAGAATTTCCCAGAGGAGGGCCAATCCCACAGCCTAGGGAAAACTTCCCAACACCCACTGCCTATCCTAGTGCCTCATGGACTGCAGTAACCTTTCCCAAGTCAGCCCTTTAAATTTTAGGGCAGTAAGTGGAGCATTTAGAGTTTGGGAAGCAGGGAAGGTCCCTGCAGGATTTCCAGACTGGCCCACAGCTTTGCACCCACTTCCCCTCCTGGAAATGTAGATAACCTGGGAAGTTCAAGGTTTGCCACTGGTGTGCTATGAACACTAGTCTCGTCCACTCACCAGGTAAGGCAAGGATCACTTTTAGCTGGCCTGCTTTGTGAACCTGGTCCAGACACCTCAGCTTCCTCTTGTCTCTGCCTGGCAGTGTGGGGCAGTTTCCCAGGGGATCAGGGACCAAAGAGGCACAGGGCTGGGCGGTAGGCCCCAACCATTGGAGCTTTCTTCCTTCACAGGCCTCCTGGGGCCCATTCTTCCAGCTCATCCCTCACCCAATCTCACAGGCTCTTCCTGCTATAAACCTAAGCTATGGGAATGTCGCAGTTTGTACAGTCTGTACTCATGACAACCCACCTGGAAACCTTCCTTTCAGCAATGATCTTGTTATTCCAGAACATGCTATGCTCATTCTGCCTCTTTTCTGCCCACCTGGCATCTCCAGGTCACTTCAGGCAGTACCTGTCTGGGGCCCTACCCCCTGCACCTCCCCATCCAAGGCTCCTGGTCAGTGGGCCCACAGTTGTCAGTTGAATTTTGCAGTCTGGACCAGTCCCCAGAAGAAGCCTTCAGCCACACAGGGAGAGGTTGGTTGGGCATCCTGCTGGGCCAGCAGAGGCTCCTGACACCTTAGGGCTCCCTATAGTTTCAGGTAGAGCCCCTGAAGTTTTTTGTCAAGGAATGTTCTTCCAGCTGCTTTGTCCTGTGTCACTGGAGCCACCAACTCTGTCCTGACTAAACCTATTGGGCGTCTTTCTAATACTGACTGCACCATTCCTGGGATGCCTCAGGTAATGCAATTTATCTTCCCTCATCGTGACATGGAGCACCAAACTTTGACCCAGTCCTTTCTGTATGTTCCTGAGGGTCCTATCTCTTTCACTGTCCAAAATTAACTAACTATAGAAGGGGCTACTATTGACCTCCAGAAGCATAAACTAAGGGCAACATACCCCAGAGATGGAACCCACTTCTCAGTTCTGGAAGGTCCACAGGATACGAGCTCCAGTAATCTTCCCCAGAAACACAAGTCCTCAGTTGGTCTTGGATACAACTAAGACCCATGGTCTTACAGCTCTGCAAACCCCAGTACCCTTTGAGGCCAGAGACCCTACAGGGAATCCAACCCCTTTCAACAATGTAAGCCCTGTCAGTCCTCTTGTAACACCCTAATTTTACCAGGAGAGAAGCCAAACATGAAATATTGGTTAATTTGTAATCTCAGGGCTGTTAAAAATGCAGTTCTTCCCAACTCCTGCACCCTCCTCTCCCAGGTCCCACAGAATGCTTGGCACCACAGTGTCCTTGGTTTGAAAGATGCTTACTTCTGTAACCATTGCACCCAGACTCATTTTTCTTAACCTCCAAAGGTAAAGATGCAAAGACCCTCAGGGTCAGCTAATACTCATGGATGGTACTCCAGATAGCCCTCGTCTGGATAAACATCAGAAAGAGACCTCAGGGACCATAAGCTAAAAAATTTCACCCTATTTCAATATGTGAATGACTTCCTTATTGCCATCGAAGACCTTCAGAGTTCTCAGGATAATACTGTGAGAATCCTCAATTGTTTGGCTGAGAGGGGTTACAAGGTATTTCCCTCAAAGGCCCGAATCTCCAACAGCAGGTTCAGTGTCTCAGGTCCTTTCTAACACCCAGGGCCAAATGCAGGATCCTCACAGGAAACAGGCCATCTTATTACCATGGGTTCCAAGCAGTGGGAAGGAACTGAGAGGCTTTCCAGGAATGGCATGTTCAGTTGTCTTTAGGGTCAAATTTCGGAATAACTGCAAAACCCCTTTATGAAACCTGTAGAGAGCAGAGAGGGGCCCCTTCTGTTGTAACTCTCTGAATATCAATGGGGACCAAAAACTTAAAGGACACCTTGGACAGAGTGCCAACCTTGGACCGCCCTGACTGAAGGAACCCCTTCCCCTCACATGTTCACAGGAGGTCAGTGCAGGACTCAGCTCAGAAACTGGGGTCTTTCCTGAGGCCATAGCCCACTTTCCCAAACAACTGGACTTGGCTACCCAGTGGTGGTCTTGTTTCCTAAGGGTAATAGTGGCCACTGCCCAGCCAGTAAGGGAAGTTTCTAAGTTAACTGCAGGATGACCTCTTTAGGTGGGCAGCCTGGGTCTGGGTTGTCTGGAATACCAAAGGACACTAGTGATTGACAGGGAGCAGGTTGGCACAATAATTGGCTTTGGTACCTGACACCCCAGATCTTACTTTGAAGATCTGCCAGACTCTAAATCCCACAACTCTGCTTCCTGCCAACTTCCAAGGAGACCTAGAGCACAGGTGCCTGGAAACTCTAAAACAGGAGACAGTGGTTTACTGAGGGTGCCAGTTTTAAGGAAAGAGGGAATCATAGAGCTGGACATGCTGTCATGAGCTCACATGGGTAATAGAAGCTCAAGCATGCCCTTGGGCATTTCAACATGGGAAGCAGAACTAAGGACCCTACTCAGGACCTCCAGTTAAGGAAATACAAATGACTTCATATTTACAGACTCTAAATATATAGGTTCTCTGTGCTTGTGCGAGAGAGAGAGAGAGAGAGAGAGAGAGAGAGAGAGAGAGAGAGAGAATTGCTCATTGCAAAAAGATCCCCAATAAAACAAGGAGATTATTTTGCTGCTCATTGAGGCAGTACAGTTCCCATAAAAATAACAGTCATCCATTGTAAAGGCCACCAGAGGGATAAGTCCCTTGTCAGCCAGGGCAACACCTTAACTGACGAGGCCACCAAGAAAGCAGCCACGACTCAGGAACCTAGAGTCTTAGCCCTCCTAATTGTGCCATCCACCTTTCCCTCAAAACCCCAATATCACCAAGCTGAATGGGCACTAGTGAAAGAAAGGATACCATCCAGATGAACAGGAATGGTTAAGAAAGTATCAGGGCTGACTTCTTGTACCTGGATCAGACCAATGGACCTCCTCTCTCTATTTAACTGACTAGCAGTCTATAGACTGACCAACTTTTGAAGCACTTTAATACTTGATATTATGTCTTCTTGATCGAGGTGAAAAAAAATGCAAATGATAAAATTATTTGGATGGACATATTCGATCTGAATTGTACATCTGTGCTGTAATGGTGTGAAACTATTCAAAGAGCAAAAATAGTAGATATGTCATTCTAAATTACCTTTATAGATGCAGAAATTGTTTTTCATACATCTATACTCTTTCACTATAAACTTTTTAAAATATCTATTTCTACACTAAATTTTTTTTAAGGATATGTGTCATTCATTTGTTTGCAGTAAAATTAGTTGATGATAATTATTTGATTATGGCCTTACTCACTGACTGGCTCTGAGCTCCAGTGCTGTGTAGTGATGTGAAAAATACTAGGGACATATGAAGAGGAACTGAGTTGTCTGGCTTCAGGACAAGGGCTGGGTTGCAGCTTTCTCCCACACAGAAGTTCTAGCAGAGGCCATTCTTCCTATATTGAGTCTTCCCCTGCTCAGCTTGCTGACCCAGGTGGCCGCCATATCTGTATCTCCAATATAGCTAACATTGATCACTCTGCCCTGGTGATTCCCCGAGATTCTGCCCCTCCCAACTTGCCAGACCACCCAAGCTGCTTTCAGTAGATTTTCTATACAAACGGCCTGTCTTAACTCATGCTGCAGAATTTCTTAATATCTCTAAAAGATTTATAAAAATTAAACAAGCAGTATCTGGTCTCGACATGTTCTGGATCACTTGCTGAGCAGCCCCAAACCTGGCCTTAATTGTAGCCAGCTTCATTTTCTGGCTTGGCTTCTTGAGGCACTTCCAAGCCCAGCATGAATGAGAGCCATCAGTGGATTGCTTGGTGGCTCATACCAGGGCACAGGCTGCTACTGATCTTGGCCTGCACAGCCGGTAGCCAGCTTTGGTCTGAACCTGGGGTCATATCTGAGGACATGACAGGAAGCAGAGCCCTGCTAACGCAGAGCCCTGCACAACAGCTCTTTCACCAGTCATGGCCAGTCATCATAACCAATCAGCCTTAAGGTCAATCCCATCCATTGATGACCAAACAGCAACCAAGGCTCAACTACAACAAGTGAGTACACTCCACTCATAAAAGGAACATACCTGGAGCACCTGGTTCAGGTGACCAGGGAGACTGTGCCATTGAACCTACAGCAAATCTACTATACAAGGTCACTATACTAAGACTGGGAAACATAGCAGCCATATCTAATACTTAGAAACAAACACAAGTAGGCAGCTAAAATGGAGACAAAAAAAGTATGTCCCAAATGAAAGAACAGAACAAAGCACCAGAAAAAAAAAGCTAAATGAAATGGAGACACACCATCTAAACAATACAGAGTTCAAAACACTTGTTATAGGGATGCTCTATTAACTTAGGGAAAGAGCAAATAAACTCAGTGAGAACTTCAACAGAATGATAGAAAACATAAAAAAGGAGCAGTCAGAAAAGAAGAATACAATAATTGAAATGAAAAATAGATTAAGAGGAAATAACAGTAAATTAAATGAAGCAGAGGATCAAATCAGTGATTTCAAAGATAAGGTAGCAGAAAATGCTCAATCAGCAACAAGAAAAAAACTCCAAAAAAATAAAGATCATTTGAGAGATCTCTGGGACCTGAAGTGTACCAACATTTGCATCATAGGGGTACCAGAAGGAAAAAAGCAAGAGCAAAATTTGAAAGCCTATTTCAAGAAATAATGACTGAAAACTTTCCTAACCTGGTGAGAAAAAAACTAGACATATAAGCTCAAGAAACTTTCAAGAAACATATAAGCTCAAGAAATTGCAGTAAGAAAGGGAATGGCATGAAGTAGTCAAAGTAATGAAAAGCAAAGTCCTATAACCAAGAGCACTCAATGCAGAAAAGCCATCAGTTAAAATCAAAGGTCAGATGAAGAGCTTCCCAGACAAGAAAAAACTAAAGCAGTTAATTATCACCAAAGCCAGAATTACAAGAAATATTAAAGGGACTTATTTTTTAAAAAAGAAGAAAAACAAATAAAAATACAAATAATAAATAATAAAATGGCTATAACTACATATCTAGCAACAACTACTTTAAATGTAAATAGATTAAATGTTCCACTGAGCAGACAGGGTGGTTGATAGATAAGAAACTGAGACTCTTACATATACTGCCTGCAAGATACCCACTTCAGATTAAAAGACACACAGACTGAAAATAAAAGGATGAAAAAGATGTTTCATGAAAATGGAAAAAAAAAGGTGGGGAAGCAATACTTACACCAGACAAAACAGACATTAAAAAGAAGCCTATAATAAAAGACAAAGAAGAACCCAGTTATTCCACTTCTAAGTCTTTATCCATTGAAACCCAGAACACTACTTTGAAGGGACATGTGAATCCATATGTTAATTGCAGCATTATTTATAGTAGCCAAGATATGGGGGCATTCTGGGTGTTCATCAGTGGATGAATGGCTAAAGTAGAGGTGGTACATATATACAATGGAATATTACTCAGCTGTTAAAAACGAAATCTTGCCATCTACAATAAAATGGATGGACCTAGAGGGTATTGTGCTGACTACGTCAGACAGAGAAAGACAAATGTCATGTGTGGAATCTAGAGAACAGGATATACAAACAACAGAAACAAGCTCATAGATACAGAAAGTATTTTGAAAGTTATCAGATTAAGGAGCTGGGGGATAACTGAACAGGGAGGGGATTAAGAGGCACAAATTGGTAGCTACAAAATAGTCATTAGAAGATAGAGTATAACCTGGAGAATAGTCAGTAGCATTGTAATAACCATGTATGGTGTCATATGGGTTATATAAATGTATAAATTATCATATTGCACACCTGAAACTAATATTTGTTGCATGTCAAGTGTAATTAAAAGAAATTTTAAGTTATTAAAAGAAAATGTACAAATTGGTAGTTACAAAAGACTCATGGAGATGTGAAGTATAGCATAGGGAATATAGTCAATAATGTAATAACAGTGTACGGTATCAGATGAGTACTAGATTTATTGGGGTGATCATTTATAAATTATGTACATGTCTAACTGGCTGTGTTGTGCACCTGAAACTAATATAACTTTGTATGTCAATTGTAGTTAAAAAATAAAAAAATATTTTAAAATGTAGTTTTAATATATTTTATATTTTACTCTTTATCCTATGATAGAGATGATCAGCTTTGACCTAGTTCAACCAAATAATGTTACTGATGTAAACCACAATGAATATTTGGATTCATGAATAATCAGAAAAGATTATAAAATCACAATCTTTTAAATATTTTCTATTGATATTTAAATGTACATTTTAAATAATTAACTTTCATTTTTATAATGATAATAGCATTTATTTATTGAAGAAACATGTTACACACATTGGCTTATGGGAGGTATATACTACCTCTTTATCCACTGTCTATTGGTGGACACTGTGGTTGCTTTTATATCTTGTCTATTGTGAACAGCACCGCAGTGAAAATAGGGGTGCATAGATCTTTACAAATTAGAATTTTTGTTTTCTTTGGATAAATAGCCAGGAGCGTAATTTCTTTGTCAACAGATAATTTTATCTTTATTTTTTTTGAGAAACTTCCAAACTGTTTTCTGTAGTGGCTGTACCAATTTGTAATCTCACCAACAGTGCATGGGGATTTTATCTTCTTCACATCCTTGCCAGTACTTGTTAGTTGATAGACTGATGATAGCCATTCCAAGAGGTATTAGGGAATAACTCATTGTGGTTTTGATTAGCATTTTTCTGGTGATTAGTAATCTTGAGAAGCTTTTTAAATGTCTATTGGCAATCTGTATGTCTTCTTTGGAAAAATACCTATGCAGGTCTTCTGCCCATTTTTAAAATTGGATTTTTTGGTGTTTTGGGGTAAGATGAGTTCTTTATAAATTTTGGGTGTTTATCCCTTATCAGATGTATCATAGGTGAATATCTTCTCCCAATCAGTAGATTTTCTTTTCAATTTTTGATAGTTTTCTTTGCTGTACAAAAAACTTTTTAATTTGATGTTGTCTCATTTATTTTTTCTTTTGTTTCCCTTGTCCAAGGAGATAGATAAGAAAAAATATATATATTACTAATAGCAATATCAGAGAGATTATCGCATGTTTTCTTCTAGAGCTTTTAAGGTTTGGGTGCTTATATTTAAGTATTTAATTCATTTTGAATTTATTTTTGTATAAGGTACAAAAAAATTGTCCAGTTTCATTTAATTTAAATGTACCCGTCCAGTTTTTCCAAAACCATTTGTAGAAGAAACCGTTTTTACTCCATTGTATATTCTTGCCCTTTTTGTTGTCATAGATTAAATAACCATATCGGCAAGGATTTATTTCTGGTCTGTTTATTGGTCTATGTATCTGTTTTTTTTTTTTTCTTTTAATGGCAGTTTTGATTACTATAGCCTTGTAGTATAGTTTGATATTAGGTAGTGTGGATACCTCCCACTTTTTTTTTTTCAAGATTGCCACGACTATTTGGAATCTTACAGGTCCATATAAATTTTAGGACTAGTTCTGTGGAAAATAACATAGATTTTGATAGAGATTGCACTGAATCTATAGATTGCTTTGAATAGTATGGACATTTTAATGATCTTAATTCTTTCTATCCATGAGCACAGTATACAATTCCATTTATTTGTATCTTCTTCAGTTTCTTTTTTCAATGACATATGAGTTTGCAAGAACAAGTCTTTTACTGTCTTGGTTAATTTAGTTCCCAGGAATTTCATTGTTTTTGATGCAATTGTAAGTAGAATTGTTTTATTAACTTCTCTTTCTGGTAGTTTATCATTGGTGTATAAAAATGCAACCAACTTCTGAATATTAGTTTTGTATTCTGCTAATTTACTGAATTCATTGATTAGTTTAACAGTTTGTGTGTGTGTGTGTGTGTGTGTGTGTGTGTGTGTGTTTTGAATCTTTGGGGTTCTCTATATATAGTATCATGTTATCTGCAAATAATGACAGTTTTACTTCTTCCTTTCCAATGTGGATGGCTCTTATTGCTTTCTTGTCTGATTGCTGTAGCCAGGACTTCCAATACTATGTTGAATAGAAATGGTGAAGGTGATCATCCTTGTCTTGTTCCTGGTCTTAAGGAAAATTCTTTTAGCCTTTCTTTTTGAGTATGATGTTAGCTATAGTTTTGTTATATATGGCCTTTATTAGCTTGAAGTATGTTATCTCTATTCCCACTTTGCTATAAGTGTTTATCATAAATGGATGCTTGATTCTGTCAAATGCTTTTTCTACATCTATTAATATGATTATATAAATTTTATCTTTCAGATTTTTAATGTAGCATATCACATTAATTGATTTGCATGTATGGAACCTACCTTGTATTCCAGTAGTAAATCCAGTTTGATCAGGGCATGATATTTTTAATGCATTGCTGAAATTGGTTTGCTAATATTTTGTTGAGGATTTTTGCATCAGTACTCATAATGGATATTGGCCTATAATTTTTTTCGTAATGTCATTGTCTGTTTTTGGAATCATAAAAACAATTAGGAAGACTTTTCTCTTCTTAAAATTTTTTGAATATGTTGAGAAGAATAATTATTAATTATTCTTTGAATATGTGGGTAAAATTTACCTTCGAAGCCATTTGGTCCAGAACTTTCGTTTTTTGAAAAATTTTTTTATTACCTATTTGATTTCATTGATGGTAACCAGTTGGTTCAGATTTTCTGTTTTCTTGACTTAGTCTTGGAAGATTGTATATTTCTAGAAATGCATCTATTTCTTCTATATTGTCCAACTTATTGGCATATAACTGCTCATAGTACTTTCTTATAAGTCATTCTATTTCTGTGAACTCTGTACTTAATTATCCTCTTTCATTTCTGGTTTTATTTATTTGGATCCTCTTTCTTTATTTCTTGATGAGTCTGACTAAAAGTTTATCCATTTTATTTATTCCTTTGTTTAACTAGCTCTTGGTTCCATTGAACTTTTGTATTGCTTTTCTAGACTCTGTATTGTTCATTTCCACTCTGATTTTTATTATTTCTTTCCTTCTACTCATTCAGGGTTTTGTTTGCTGTTCTTTTTCTCATTCTTTTAAGTAAAGCTACATATTTTATTTGAAAATTTTCTTTTTTCTTAAGGTAGTCCTGTATTATATGAATATCCCTCTTAGGATTGCTTTCTTGGTGTCCCAAGATTTTGTCATCTTTATTTATCTCTAGGTATAATGTTAGAATTAGAATTTCATATGAAGCAAGATTAGGCTGCCATGTTTTGGAAGGGAATGTATATTTGGAAGAGACCTCAGACTGTTGGGATGAACAATGTAGTATGGTGTTTCGATACAGTGTCATTTGCTGTCATGAAGAAGGATTAGGAAAACTATATCCTTTAGAGGCAGTCCACAACACATGCAAAGGAAATATGTTTTTGAATACTTGCGTTCTGTAATCTAGAAGTCCAGTAAACAATTTAGTTTTAGTATTGATGTAGGCTGTGAAGTCTGATGTGGCACTAAAACAGTAAATAGAAAGTGATTGAAAATTTTACCTGTAATTCACATAATACATTTTTGCAATCTCTTTGCCTCTGTTGTGGACTGAAGTAAAATTTAACCACAATCTCTCACCATTGTAGCACTTTTTATGAAACGACATGTTTTCAGTATCAAAGAGCTGGTTGGAAACACTCTTGAGAGATCCATGGTCTTGAACTTACCATCTGCACAGACTACATGAGTAGGTGCTACTACAGTGGCAGCTTGCTTGTCATTTATAAAAGCAGCTCTGTAAGAGATGTCCTATACAGATGTTTTATACAGAGAATGAAAAGCCACAGTGTCTTGTGTATAGTGTCATTGTTGAATGTGATGAGAAATCTTTCTGATGAGGAGGTGCTCGTAATCTGTGTCCTGAGCAACCCTTTTCCATAACTGAACAGTAAATATGTTGTAGAATGCATGTGGAAGTTGAAAGTTGTTTCCCGAAAATGTTTCAGATTAGGCACTTACGCACTGGTGGAGCATTAAAGCTGGGATCCAAGTGTGCTTAATCAGAAAGTTAGATCACTCTGACGAATAATACTTGAGGCAACACATTTGAATTCAGCCACTTCCATTCTGCAAGCTTTTGTTTCCTCATGGTGCTCAAAACACATCCTATATGGTAAGAGATATATAGATAATTTGAATTGCCTACAGTATTGTTCTAAGAGGACATTTGACATCTGCTGTTTGTAAAGCAATGTGGGACTCTTTCGACATGTATAAATTGTGAAAGGGATTAAGAAAAACTGACAGTTTTCATGTAGGAATTTCTTACGAAGCAGGATCAGGCTGCCATGTTTTAGAAGAGAGGGCGTATGCTGAAGAGACCTCAACCATTGTGATAATCAATGTGGTACACAGTTTTAAAACAGTAGTTCATTTGTTGTCATAAAAAGGAGATAGGAAATCTATACACTTTAGAGACGGATCGCAGCATATGCAAAGGGAACAGGTTTTTAATACCATCATTCTAGAATCCAAAATTCCAGTAAATGATTCCATATTATGGTGTCGGCTGTGAAGTCTGATGCGGCACTCAAACAATATACAGGAAGTGATTACAGTTCTTACCTATAACTTATGCAATACATTTTTGATTTGATCAACTCTGCCTCAGTGTTCTTGACTGGGGTGAAATTCAAACCCAAAATCTCATGATTGCAGCTCTGTTTATGATGCAACGTGTTTTCAGTACCAAAGAACTGGTCGGAAAGACTCTTTAGAAATCCATGGTCTTGAACTTACCATCTGCCCAGATCATGACCAACTACTACTACAGTGGCTGCTTTCTTGTAATTTGTAGAAATGGCTCTGTAACAGCTGTCCCATATAGTGTTCATTTGCCAAGGAGAAAGGAAAGCCACAGTGCCTTATGTATGGTGTCACTGTCGAATGAAATGAGAAATCTTTCTGGCAAGGAGGTGCTTATAATCTGTGTCCTGAGCAACATCCTTCCAAAAATGAACAGTAAACCTTTTGTGGAATGCATATGAGATTTGAAGGCCTTCTCTAAAGACCAGTTTCAGAAGTGGCACTGACACACTGGTGGAGCCTTAATGCTTGGATCCAAGTGTGCTTAATCAGGAAGTTACATCACTCTGAAGAATAATACTTGAGAATTTTTTTAATGGAGCAACTGCCATTCTACAAGCTTCTATTTCCATGTGGTGTTCCAAAAGCTTTTATATGCCAAGTGATTAATAGATAATTTGAGTTGCCTGCAGTATTATAAGAAGAGGCAACTTGACATCTGCAGTTAGAAGCAGTCTGGGACTCTTTCAACATCTATAAACTGTGAAAGTGATAAGAAAAAACTGGCAGTTTTCACGTTGGAAATTTGTATGAAGCAGGTTCAAGCTGCCATGATTTGGAAGATAGCATATATACTGAAGAGACCTTAAACCATTGCGATAATAACTTTTGATGTCATGAACAATGGACGGGAAAACTATTTGTGCTAGAGAGCTTCTGTAGCAAGTGTCCCGACCCGCGGGACCTAGTTATTCGTGGGGGGGCGAGGAGGATCCAACCTGAAAGAAAATGGGCGAGAAAGAGGAGCGGAGGCAAGACAAAATTCTGATCAAGCCTCTAAGTTTATTTTTCAAACAAATGAATTTATACAGTGGAGACAAAGGGGGGCAGGTCTCCTAGGTGGACGGGTGTTTGGCACGATCTTATTGGCTCTTAGCAGGTGGGGGTGAAGAATGATAAAGGTCAGGAGAAGTATGCAATAGGGATGAGCTACAAAGCTAAACAATGGCGATAGAACATTC